>SADC01000212.1:0-69555 GCA_004194705.1 Ditylenchus dipsaci
AAAAAAATCATGTTAAAATAGCTTTCAAAGCAGGACAACATTATAGACAAAAACATGACTGAGTTAAAAAATAAGAGATGTAAAGAAGTTATTGAAGTTACCCTATTGTCTTTTAGGGGACAACATTTTAGCAGAAATGGACAACATTTCATAAAAAACAGGAGGACCAAGGCAAAAATGTTGCCCCCTAGAGACAATAGGGCCGATGTGAAAGGAGTTCAACAGATGGCACATAGGCTGAAATTTTGACTGTAGTTTACTGCTTGCTTCCATCGTCTTTTAGCATATACCTAGAACAGTATTTTGAGATATACCGATTTTTGAGCGAAAAATCCACTATCACTCTCAAATTGAGAGTCTCAATGATTTTATCATTTTTAACACAGCTGAAAAAGGCTTTTTTGGGTGAGACCTAATTACCTTTGTCATAAATGCCAATGAGAAAAATGCCCCAACGGGAAAAATGCCCAATGAGAAAATGCCCAACGGGAAAAATGCCCCATGCAATTTTTCCAAACGGGAAACATGCCCAAAAATTTTACCAATCGAGAGAAATGCCCATAGAATCTTTCCCAAACAGACTTTACCCTACTTTGAATAATCATTTTGATGGTCATTCCACTTTTATTTCATCCATCATGAATGGACATGACCCCTAAATAACCTCCCCCCCCCCCTGAAGTAACCCGGGTTATTCAGGAGAGCTATTTGGAGTATTTTTCAGGGTATATTTTGTCTTGAAGGGAAGTCATGTTATTCGATATTTTGACCTGTTTTTCGTCTCCTATCCACTCACTTCACTAGCCAAAACCTCAGTATCGAGGTAGCGACGTATTTTTAATATCAGAAGGCCTCATATGGACCCACACGCACCAAACACTCAAAATTATAATAAAAATAAGGTATTCGCCGAGGTGATTCGAACCAGCATCCTCTACATCACCCCTTAGAATCGGTCAGAATCCATCCAGAGTCGACCAAACCGAATCGAAAATTTTTTTCACGTTTTCGGGTTCCAAAAAAATTCTGCACTAATTCGAGCATGCTGAAGATGTTTGACAGTGGTAAAGTCAAGTTTTATCGAGAAATTTTTGAGTTATCGCTAACGTTGATTTTGATAAATCAAGAAATAGCAATAACTCGAAAATTTCTCGATAAAACTTGATTTACCACTGTCAAACCATCTTCAGCATGCTCGAATTAGTGCAGAAAAGTTGTTTCGGAACCCGAAAACGTAAAAAATTCTTGATCCATGTGGACGACCACTTGGTTACTCTGGATGGAGTTTTGAGCGACTCTAAAAGAGGATGTAGAGGTTGCTGGTTCGAAATCCACCTGGGCGCATGCCCTTTTTTTTATAATTTTAGCCGTGGAAAAAAGCGCCGTTCTAAAAGCGCCGCGAGAAAAAGTGCCGTGGAAAAGGTGCATGTCCAATATTTATTGACGGAGTTGTAAAGCACCGTTATGACACATCTTTATTCAATTTTTAGTTCCTTTTCAAGTTTCGAATTTAAGTTACAGTAGAACTCCCAACAGTGTACCCCTAGGGGACAAATCCCAGCCGTACACTAATTGGAAGGTACACATCGGCTTTCTTTTTTGCTGGGACCGGCCATAGCCGTACACTAATGAGAGGTGTACACTATTGGGAATTCGACTGTATTACGGTACGTGACACAATCTCGCCGGACCACAATTTCGCCGCGGCCGATTCCCTGCCGACATTCCCTGCCGGACAGTTTCCTGTCGCAGACAATTCCCTGCCGGAGACAATTTTTTTGGTTAAAGGTTTGAATTCTGGTGGTAGGAGGCATTTTTGTTAATTCACGCTCATAAACTATCTATCCTCAGGTAGATAAATAACCCGCATAAATAAATCCGACGCTACTCGTTTATACCCCTCCCAAAAAGCTACCCGTTTTCCCACCCCTCCCATAATTTTTTAGGGGTACCTTAAACATACTTTTAAATATAAAAGGCTGGTATTAGTACTGGCTTGGCCTGAGCCTAAGCCTAAGGGCCAAAGCCTAAGCCAAAGCCTAAGGGCTAAGCCTAATTCCGAAGCCTAAAAATTATTGAGAGGGTAAAACCGAGTAGCTGTTTTGGAGGGGTAAAACGAGTAGCGCCATAAATCCCTTTAGGGGATTATTCATGGTGTATCTCTTTAGGCTTAGGCTTCGGTAGCCAGCGCCGATTAGGTCGGACTAGGTGGGTTATTTATGGACCCTCTTTCGGGGGAGGGGGTTATTCATGACCCACGGTCCTCAGGTTGTATAAAAGAACCACCTGGTACTTCCACATTGAATTCATTCACAGAAATTCGCTCCTGTGGTCTTCCACTTAGACTAGGTGGGTTATCGAGCAACTTTTTTCTTTGTTTTGCGGACTGATTCGGACACGCTGAGACGGTTTGATATTAGTAGAATTAAATTTTATGTTATTTTTAGGAGTATTGGAAAACAATCGATTTTACCAAAACTCGATTTTACCGTAGCTCAAAAATACCTTATAAACGACATTTTACCACTATCAAACCATTTTCAGCATGCCCGAATTAGTCCGAAAACAGGTTTGGAACCGAAAAAATAAAAATAAATTACACCATATGGACGCCTACTTGGTTTAAGCATCTGGACAATTTAAAGTGGGCCTAACTAAAGCTGTGAAGTCGTCGAATATTCGCACGAATATTCGGGCGAATATTCGTGCAAAGATAAAATATTTCGCTCTAGTCAAAAAACGCGAAGATTCAACCGAGAAAATTACGTAATTTTGGTCAATTTTTTGGTCCAAAATTGATTTTGATCAATTTTTTGTTCGAATAATGTTTTTCGAATCTTGACACCGTTTTAGTCAAATATTACGAGAAAAATTTTTAAAAAACGTAGTCAAAGTGCTTTAATAGTACAAGATCTGATCCGACGAAGGTTAGTACTGTCAGTTCTCAATATTAGTGGCTGTCGTATCGTGCTACTCTCTAGCAAGGACATTTTTGTTTAACAATAAGAACTTGTGCAAAAGTTTCTTCAGGGATTCTTATAGTGCTTATAATGTTAGCTTATATCAGCTAAAATCACCTGGTTTAAAATGTAAATAAGCTTTTTTCCCCATCTTTCCCGCAACAGCCCTTAATCCATTTTAAATCTCAAAAGGCGCCAATTTACAATTTTCAAATTTTGAACAAAAAACCATGATACCCGACCTGTGTCATATGATAACCCCCAACCATAACTACCCCGTGTAGTCGAAAAAAATTGTTCTAGAACTCAAAAAAGACCGCGCGGCTTTCTCATGAAATCGGGGTCCGAGAACACGAAATGAAGTTATCTCCTCCACCTGATCAGTCCCCGTGGGGGGGGGGATATCTGACTCAACCAAAGTTAAAATTTAAATAAAAATAAATAAATAGATATTTATATGACCCCTGATCAGTTAACGTATCCCGGTGCATGGACTGGCTTTCTAATATAGCATTGGAATACGGCGGTTATGATAAAAGGCTAGAATTTCACTCAAGCTACTTTCTTCCATAACTGTTCTGAACTTAGAGACCTTACAGTCTGGGGTAGCTAGTCTAAATGTAATGTTTCATTTTCGAAAATTTTAGTATATGATTGCTTAAATAGACAAGATAACTTGGGCCTCGAAAAGAAATATTTTTAATTACTTAGGCTTGATTCAGAAATTAATTGGGTTAAAGTTATTAGGAATATTCGAAAATTTACTTAAGCTTCAAAAGAAATATAATCAAAGATATTCTTTAGGCTTAGGCCTTTTAAAAAAAATGTTAAAATCTTCTATTTTTGTGAATAATAAGATTCTCACAATAAGAAATCCGTCATAACATTTACAGTTTTAAAGTATAGAATTCAAATACTTGCAAGAGAAAAGAAGAATGTCTGAAAAAAGCTTTCAAGTTTATAATTGAAATGTTGTAAAAAATTTAAAGTATCAATATTTACCAATACCCTTCTCCAGCTACCCGGACAAAAAGGGGGTACTAGACTACTGCCATATTTGCTGACAACTCGGTATTGCCATCTCAGACGAACTCGTGTAGAATAAACCTTGGATGAGCATCAAATGTCAGAATTTATAAAATTCTAAAAAAAGCAGTCCGAATCAATAACAAACCACTTTTCCTACCTAAAATTTTCCGACAAAAACGAAAATTATGCCTATGGCTATACTCTGCCTTTCACTATGACACTAATAGCTATGTCTAGATTCTACGCCACGGTTTGCATGAGCTCACAACACGTGAGCTCATCCTCATGAGGACTGCTTCTCACGTGAGCTCACCTCACGTGAGGAGAGCTTTTTGAAATTCTCACGCAACCTCATATTTCATTGAGCTCACGTCGTCCTCATCCTCACTCACCCTCACGCCCAAAATTGTCTTCACGCAAACCGTGCTCTACGCCCATTAATTTTGAAACACTGCTGCAAATCATGGATGGCGAAAACAGCAAAATTTTCCAAAAAAAAAAGTTTTTTTGGGTTGCGCGAATTCAAACTGCTGCGAAATGCATGTGGCGGAAAATATGCTGGCGGAATATATGTGGCGGAATATATGTTGGCGGAATATATGTTGGCGAATACATGCGGCGCAATATATAACCATAACCCTCAAAAACTATATTTGAAAAAAAACAAAACTTGGATAATCCTTTCGTGTCAAGACTATCTCCTTAACAGCTTTCACCCCTCCTTTAAGTGGCACTATACCAAGTTTTTTGCGATTTACGCATTTTTGCAGCTAATTGGCTATACCATCTATATTTATTCATGTGAGAGTTAAACCCCTTAAATTAAAAAGTTGTGGCCAAAAGAAATAGTTGGAGATATTTGGACCACCCTGGAGTTATACAAATTTTTAGCCAATTGGGAGGGATTTTTGCCAAAGATTTTTAAATATCGCAAAAAAATATACTTTGTAACGAATTTAGATTGCATTTAAAACTTTTCAGAGGCGTAAAAATGGTTAAATAAAGTTATCTAGTTGGTTTTTCACGACACCTCTAACAAAAATTTGACTGCGGACTTTAGAATGCAAAAAAACTGCAATAAAAAACAAATTAATTCAGATTCACACTCAAAAATGATAAATTTGACTTTGTATTACGTCAGTCACTCTTAAAAGCGCTAAAAACTTACTGTTCCCCATATCTGGCATCTCTTTGGACATAACCCTAACAGGTCCCCCTTCACTGGCTATGGGCAAGGATTCTAATGTTGATGTTCTCTGAACACAAGCTACATGAAATGCAAAGAAAGAGCAGAGTGACTGCTGGAAATAAATGACACATGGTGCTGAGATATTGTTTTGTTGTTGTTAAATAAAAGCCTTTCTTATATATGCACTCATTGTTGATTTATCAGTTGATGACCCATTCATTCCACTATCATTTTATTAACTTTTGATCAGCCTCCTTTACGCATGTTTAGCAAATGTAGTTATGTCATAACAATTGGTATTGGCGCTGAGAAAAAAAGTCAATTTAGATGATAATTTGTGATCAAGTGAACCATAATAAACCAAAACCATAAAAAAAATTTCACACCCAAATTGTTGACCACTTGATTTTTCCAGTAGGCTCGATTATAGAAAAAAGTTTTAAATGGTAGGAGTTTCACAAGGCAAGAAATATTAATTTGAAAACTTTTGCGGGTGAATTTGCTGCGCGTCAATTTAAAAAAATACAGCAAAAATATGGATAAGTAAAACATCAGCGAAAATACGGCATAACTTTTTTACTGACTGCCTTTTTTACTGACTGCGGAATACCGAATTTACGATGCTGCTAATTTTGAAAAGGTTTTTGGGTCCTGGTGCAGAAGCGGTTGCCAAAATGCCTTTTTTGCGAAATATGCCTTGGTCTCCCCTGTTCATTATATTGGGCTGTAACATAAGTCATGGCGGTTTTTGTTCATAAAGATTTTGTTTTTAATGTGAAATATTTCTACCATACTGTTATATGTCATTTTGTAGAGAAGAATCTCCTATTTCATCGCTTTTTCAGATTTTACAATTTTACAACAAAATGTTGATTTTTAGCCTTCAAGAAATGAGCTTCAAGTTAAAAACATAATTATCTCCGACATATTTAAAACTATTCAAAAGGATATGGTCTTTTGTAAAAGTCAACCTCTTTAAAAAATGACTGAAATACGGAAAAAATTAAGAAAACTTGGATTTCAGTCATTTTTTGAAGAATTTGCTTTTTAAAAAGTCAGATCTCAATACTCAGATACTCAAAAATCATTCTGTGAAATGGATTTTGAAGCTCTTGAACTGCACTACAATATGGTGCTAAGTTGTTGCTGCAGCGCCTAACAATTGACTGAACTTTTGACTAGTTTTAAAGATGTAGGAGATAATTTTTTTTAACTTGAAGCTCTTTTCTTGAAGGCTAAAAATCAACGTTTTGTTGTAAAATTGTAAAATCTGAAAATTCTTCTCTACAAAATGACATATAAAAGTATGGTAGAAATATTTCACATTGAAACAAAATCTTCATGAACAAAAATCGCCATGACTTATGTTACAACCCAATAGTTATATTATTATGGTGTTTGTAGTGATCACCTTCAAAACAACAGAGGGACCAAGGCAAATTTTGGCAACCGCTTCTGCACTAGGCCAACATAGGGCCAACTTTTTGTATTCAAAATAAAAATTAGATAAAAAAAGTATCGGACTCATGGGTTTAAGTGGTTCTTCAGATGCATTGAGAACAGAAAAGGGACAAGATCACTTTCCGCAACCAGATCTTTTCCTGAGCGATAGAAAAGACACACTTCAAACCTAGCAAACACTCTTGTATGGAAGTCCGAAGGAAGTGGACACTAGGATATTTTTAGCTTTACCGCCAAACCAGAAATCCGTAGTTAAACTTTTTTGGACATAAAATTAATTCGAGTCTTCTTAAACCTGATTTATTTTTGCCATCGCTAGTGAATTTGATGTTAATTCACCTGGTTTGGGTTTCGTTTGCCTTACCTCCTACTCTAGTTCAGCTCGGTGCAGCAGGTCAATTGGAAAAGGGCCAAGCGACAGCATAATCAAGCTTGCTCTTGTGTTTCTCAGTACACTCCTGTTATTGCAAATGCCAGGCGGCTAATGGACCAGGGGAGAGTTTTGTGCAGGTATTGATTTGAGGTTGTTAAAATATAGGGTTCGTATGTGTATGTGCAAAATCCAATTTTGATATTCTCGTATCCTGATAGCGTAGTAACACATTCAATGATAAATTCACGATAGTTTTAGTTTCTGAAAAACGAGAATGGAGTTTGTGAACAAACATTTTTAATCACATACCCTGAACACAATAGAGCCGAAGTTTTAAGCTGAGATTAAAAAATCATTTTTAGTAGAGATGGGCATTTGCCTTTGCCAATACCAATATTTTTTGGCCCTCTCTAGACCCAATACCAATAAAGTTGTGGACCCCGATATATTGCCCAATACCAATATTTTTTCAAAAGTCTATTTGTTCACCAGAACATTAAAAAAAGTTCCTAATTCAGTCTAATCTCGACTTAGTAACTTACTGGAACTTATTTTTTGGCCTAAAAAAACGAAAATTGATCCATTTCGGTTTTTATAGGGCCACAAATGAGACGCAACCGACTCGCCAACGCCATAACTGGCCAACGCAAAATACTCGCCAACGCCAAAACTCGCCAACGCTAAAAAACTCGCCAATCCAAAACTCGCCAACGTCAAATCTCGCTAACGGCCGAATTCGCCAACAGCGAAGCTCGCCAACGGCAAAACTTGCCAGCCAAAAACTCGCCAACGGGGAAACTCGCCAATGGCAAAACTTCCAACGCAAAACTCGCCAAAGGCAAAACTCGCCAAAGGCAAAACTCGCCAACAAAAACTCGCCAACGAGAACTCGCCAACCGCATCACAACCACCCAACGACCCCAAAATTACTTTTTCAGGACTACTCAAAACCATTTTCATGTAATAATTTTGCCATGCAAGGACCAGAAAAAGGATTTCAAAGGGGACAAAGGCTGAATTGGAGGGAAAGGACAAAACAGGGCCATTTATTTAAGAGTCAATAAGAACCAAAGATTATTAATTCTGTCAGCGTTAAGGGCACTTACAAACCAGCAACTTGTGGTGCAGGCGAAAATATAGGTACTCAATGCCGATCATGTCGATCAGTAGGGTGTACCTACGACCGGATATACATTATGACCGGATACAACGACCGGATACAGTGTCAAATTTGCCTTGGTCCCCCTGTTTATTTTTTTTAACTTTTTCGATTTTTCAAACCACTTAGGCTTCAGGCTTAGCCCTTAGGCTCGGGTAGGCTAGCGCAGGTTAGACGGACTCAAACGTGTGGTTAAACATACTTTTTGAATTTTTACAGAAAAACTGTATCCGGTCGTTGTATCCGGTCATAATGTGTATCCGGTCGTATGGCAGTCATCAGTAGGGTCCATCCCGTGGGTTTGTCCCTGCGCCCTGCCCTCTTCGGTGTGATTGTCTCAAATTTTGGATTCTGAGCTTCTGGCTTGGTCTTGAAAGAAAAAGTGAATTGCACTTCGGTAAGGAGTGCGGGTTCTAATCTGCCTCAGGGTATGATCTATTTATTTTAGCTATCTTTATATTGGTCCAGAAACATCGAGCAATGTATTGCGAATGGATTTCAAATAAGCACTTCTTAACTGTCAGAAATGCCCTAATTTTGTGATTTCATGTGAGTGACAGAATTGTGTAGGATGGAATTGGGTATCGTTAAATGTCTCTTGAATTTGAGCTGTAATTTAATATCATCTTTTTCTCTTTATGATAGCTCAAACGAAAGCCTAAAATCTTGGCTACATTTAGGCCTGGTACCCAATGAGTGCGGATTTTTTCATACCTCCTCAGTCGGAAACGGCCGTAACTTTTTTTTTTAAAATTTTTCAAAAATTATTCTGTTGGTGTTATCTTGTTGCTAAGATCCAGGGCTACGAGATGAGCTATTCATTAGCTACATGTGATTCAAAAATTTTGGATTAAAATGAGTGGATCCGCACTCTGGATCCGCACTCGGTCCGAGTGCGGATCCAGAGTGCGGATCCACTCATTTTTTACGAACTTTTTAAACCGACATCTACTTATTCAATATCTCATCTGGTAGCCCTGGATGTTAGCTACAAGATGGCACAAACAGAATAATTTTTGAAAATTAAAAAAAAGTTACGGCCGTTTCCGAGTGAGGAGGTATGAAAAAATCCGCACTCATTGGGTACCAGGCCTTAAGTGTATGAAATGTGCGACTTGTAGGAAAATTCAGCAAATATTAACCAACCCAGCCAAAGAAAGCCCAAAAAAGATCGATTTTCAGGTATTTAGCCTACCGTATTTGCTGTAATAATCGGCCATGGCCGTTTATTTTTCAACCCAAAAATCGAAAAAAAAATATTTCGATTTTGAGATTTTTGGGTGCTCAACCACAATATGAAAAGTGGAACCAGGAGGGCTCATGGTAACTAAGAAAATGCATAAAATAGATTTGAAAAATATTGACTCTGGACTGAGATATAGGTCTCTGGGGGTGGCCGTTTATTAGAGATTGGCCGTTTAATAGAGAGTGGCCGATTATTAGAGCAAATACGGTATATAAACCGTAAATAATATCCGGTAGGTGTGTAACCTGCGGTGATTTTTTCGTTGGACAGCCGAGGGTGTGAGGATCATTCAGACAGAAAACTTATAAATAAAAAAGAAGGAGATAAAAACATAAGACATGCAGCCAGTGGTAGTCGTACCTGTGGCCTAGACGATGCGTATAAAAAGTTCCCGCTCCCTTTAATGGTATACGTTTAATGGTAGTAGTTAATTTTAGACGTTATAGTAATTAAAGTAGTTTGTTATTGTATTTTCACATGACACACTTATTCTCAAAATAAATATGTATCCTTTTGCAAAATAAAAAATTGAAAAATTCATGAAAAAAGATTTAAAATGTATATGTGGGTTCCGCAATGGCAAGTTCTGCGTTGGCAAGTTTTTCGTTGGCGAGTTTTCCGTTGGCGAGATTTGCCGTTTGCGAGATACGCCGTTGGCGAGATTTGACGTTGGCGAGTCTTTTGCGTTGGCGAGTTTTTGCGTTGGCGAGTTATGGCGTTGGCGAGTCTTTTGCGTTGCCAAGTTTTTTGTTGGCAAGTTGTTGCGTCCTACAAAATCGAAATTAAAATGTGCTTGGAAATCGAATAATCGAGCAATTTTTAAACTCAGGTTTGTACGAATTAAATTTCGGCGATGTGAATTTGGGACTAATTGACGTTGGGCGAACTGATTTTTGGACGAAAAATTAACGTCATTGCAGCAGCTGTAGAATGTGGGAGAAATAATTTGAAACAAATCTTGTCATGGTGTTGCAGGATTGTGGAAAGAAAACTCTATTTTATCAAATAAATCACTTCTGAGTCAGAAATTCTAACATTAGTTATAATCACCAAAAAATTTTGGATATAGGAATGACTTTTCGTCAAGCTTTTTCTTGGATGTTTTTTTCCAGGGTGTTTGTTATAGAGGGAGTCGACTGTAACATATTTTTGAAAGACACTAACCAATATCCCAATACAGTCGACTTCTCTATAACGAACACCCTGGGGACCAGTCTTAGGTGTTCATTATGGAGGGAGTTCGTTATAGAGGGGTACGTTATAGAGGGAGTCGACTGTACCTATTTAACGCCTTTATTTGACACAATACCCCAATATCCGATTCCAATATATTGTTTGTTCCCATCTCTAATTTTTAGATATAAATTTTCATCAAAAATGCTACAGGGTTCGCCAAATTTTGTCCGATTTTATTTCGGCCATATCTTTTTTGATTTTATTGTGTCTCGATGTGGTCGTTTTTTATTCGATAGCTAAGATTCTAGGCAGCAGAACGACACATCATTCGTCACTTTTCAACCATAATTTTTTTTGGACTTGTTTAACTTTTGATTGTTTTCAGCGCAAAATGGAATACTCGATCAAGCAAAAAGTGTGGACAGTCATCGGGTATGGAATGCATGGATCTCCGAAGCAAGTGCAAGTCGAGTATCGCAGAAAGTACGGAAGAAATGCCAAAGCACCAGAAGGAAAGCTAATAAAAAAATGGTGGCGAAAGATCTTCGAAACAGGAAGCGTCAACAGAAGAAAGAAGACAAAGTCAAGGTGATGAAATGATTTGCTTAATGTGTTAATGTTTTTTCAGGTGGGTCCGAACTCAGCTAACCGAAGAAGATGTCATCGCCAAGTTCCGAGAAGACGTTCATCTTACTCCTGGAAAAGCGTCGAAGAAAGAAGGAATGCTATCGCCGACAACAATCCGAAGGATTCTCAAGGACAGGAAGTTCCATCCTTTCAAGATGATGCTCAGACAAGAAATCAAGCCGAATGTCCAACAGAAGAGAATCGACTTTGCCAACGCTCAACTAGCTCTCGTGGAACAGGATAATGAAATCTTTGACAAGCTAATGTTCTAGACGAATCGCATTTTCATCTTCATGGATCGGTGACCATCACAAGTTCCGCTACTGGTCAGATCAGAATCTGCATTGGTACCAAGAAGCTCCATTCTCCTCGTGTTACAGTCTGGGCAGCTATCGGTGCAAGAGGAACAGTCGGGCCAATCTTAAAATGTCAACCACGAGAATTATCTGAATCTTCTTTGCCGTCAATTCCTTCCTATCGTTCAACAGTGACCGGACAATGCATCAGCTCGAATGGTCTTCATGCAAGATGGGCTCTCCTCATCATCATTTGGATGTCTTCCGTGGGACTTTAACTTCTAGCAGGAACTTTCGCAATCGTTGAATGGAAGAAGCTCAGTCAACCGTGATTCGAATTAGAAATCCTAAGGCTATCTCTACAAGTAACCTGCAAATGCTTGAATATAATCTATTCACGAAAGAATCCTAAAGAATGCTGTACAGTATGCTTTTACAAAAAATTCTGGCTCTCTTCTTTGTTGATGCTGTCATCCTCTCAGTATCTTCTCTCTTTTGTTCCTTTTTTCAGCCCTCGGTTTAAAATCGCTTGACCTAACGCCGTGTGACTTCTTTCTGTGAACATGGATCAAGGATCAAGGATCAAGTCTATCGCACTCAGCCTGCTGCTCTAGAAGAACTGAAGAGAA
The DNA here is from genome assembly GCA_004194705.1 of Ditylenchus dipsaci. Classification (NCBI taxonomy): domain Eukaryota; kingdom Metazoa; phylum Nematoda; class Chromadorea; order Rhabditida; family Anguinidae; genus Ditylenchus; species Ditylenchus dipsaci. The sequence goes on from SADC01000212.1 coordinate 12,146, forward strand.
AAATCGTCCGAGCATTCCAAGAAATTCCTCCTGATATGGTACAGCGAGCAATGAACAGCAATGGCCGTCGACTCCAACGAGTATCGAAGTGCAAGGAAGAAGCGTGGAATAAGCATTTAGAAACATCGAATGAAATTTCTCAATTTTGTTGTTCGCATTGTTTATTGTTTTTGTTGTGTTGGAAAAAAGTTTTGATATTGATGTCTTTACCATTCTGCTGCCTGAGTCTTGGCTATCGAATAAAAAAAAAGATCTCGTCAAGACTTAATAAAATCAAAAAGAGATGGCCGAAATAAAATCGGACAAAATTTGGCGAACCCTGTATTAAAACTCCAAATACATCAAACTCCCTACTGTTGACCCCGAAATTCATGTCCCTAGCACTGGGAAAACAGAAGCCTGAAAGAAACAGGCAAAAATGAGAGAAAGAGAAGAAAATAGAAACGAAAAACACACACCAAAAAGGCATAAATTGATTTGGTTTGCTAAAAACCTGAAATATGCCACGAAAACATTATTTCTGCCACGAAAAACGGGATGCCACGAAAAACTGAAATGTGCCACGAAAAACAGAAAATGCACGAAAAACCTGAAATGTGCCACGAAAAATATTATTTATGCCTTTTTCTGTCCAAGACCAACCAAATTTGCATAATTTTGCAAGAATACAAATTTTTTAGCCTGAAAATGACTTGGATTGGTCAGAATCCACCCAAGTGGCCAGAAGCCCTGAAAGTTCGTTTTTTGGGGTTTACTAAAGGGGGTAAACTTTTTACGAAAATCAATTGAGCGGATCAGATTTCCAGTCAGATACGCTTAATCGCTCAGAAAGTGGTTCAGGGTGGATTTCTGAGCGATTAAGCGTATCTGACTGGAAATCTGATCCGCTCAATTGATTTTCGGTAAAAAGTTTACCCCCTTTAGTAAACCCCCAAAAACGAACTTTCAGGGGCTTCTGGCCACTTGGGGTGGGATTCTGACCAATCCAAGTCATTTTCAGGCTAAAAAATTTGTATTCTTGCAAAATTATGCAAAATTTGGTTGGTCTTGGACAGAAAAGGCATAAATAATATTTTTCGTGGCACATTTCAGGTTTTTCGTGGCATTTTTCTGTGTTTTCGTGGCACATTTCAGTTTTTTCGTGGCATTCCGTTTTTCGTGGCAGAAATAAGGTTTTTAGCAAACCAATCAGTTTAGCCCACCAAAAAATCATTTAAAATGCCAAAGTAAACGACAAAATTAAGGTGGTCCCGCGCGAATTCAAATTTCGCACATTGCTGTGCTAATCATGTTTCATGGTCCTTTAACGCAACCTTCGCTATAACACGACCGTAAAGCGGCCTTCAGAGTCGCATTATAGCCACTGTATTTAAAATCTACTGAAAACATTTTACTAAAATATTTTTATTTTAAAACAGAACAAAATATGACAATCAAGACTAACCCAAAAGACGTGATTCGTAGTACAAGGCCCAGCGTAGCTAAACAGAGAAAATAATTCAATGAGAGCCAGCCAAATATTCTAAACAACGGGTATGCACAATAAAAAAGACGATTTTTAAGACTTACTAAAAGTACTGAAGAAGATTTTTCATTCGGTTCTCAACATCTGGATCAAACTGATATCACGGATCTTGTAACAAATCAACTGCAAGCAACGATCCTATTTAACGACCGGCGTTAAAAGTTTTCTTGGAAGACGAAAAGGCGGCTGTTTCAGCATCAAAATTTGTATATCTAATAGAGTTCACAGAGATTTACAGAGATAGAGATTTCGGGGGTTGAAAAATAATGAACCCGAGTGCGTTAATAAAGAAAATACGGTAGCTAAGAAAAGGGATACGAATTCTGTTACAACATAGATCGCGTAGAAAACATTTTCGGGGTCTACTGACTGGTTAAAAGTTTTTAGGTGGTTTTTGAAAAATACATGTGTTAAGATTTTTGACTTTAATCTACATACAGTCGACGCTCTCCATAACTCAAGGGACCGTTAAGAATGCAAACCCAGGAGGTTGAAAATCCAGGACGTGACTCTAAACAAAACCGCTCTGGACGGAAATTAAAAAAATTTTACATAGACCAGAAAAAGTTCCGTGCGGGATTAATGGGTAATCCTTTTTTTGGGCAAATCTGATTCTTTTTGGGCAAATTTTACTTTTTTCGGTACAAATTTTTCGTTGTGCGTTTATCTATTTGATTTTCAGCTATTTTTTCAAAATTGATAACACCATCAAGTAGCCCTGTGATTCTAGTTTCTTATGAGATATCAGTTGTTGCACCATCTGTGCAAAATGAAGCACAAAAATTTAAAAGAATGAAGCAAGTCAAAAAAATGATTTGGTTCATACTTTTGAATTTTTGTGCTACATTTGGCGCAACAACTAATGGTACACGGACAATTCACCGTCAGGGACAATTCACCGCGAGGGACTATTCACCGTGAGGGACAATTCACCGTCAGGGACAATTCACCGTCGGGCATATTAAAAAGCCTTTTATTATAATATTTTTTATTTCATTGTTAATGTTATTATTCTTCACTTATTACTAATTGTTAAATACATTCTCAACTATTGTTTACTTGTTTCCGTTCTTTATTGAATAAAAAGTTCTCATTTATGACTTTGGAGCTAAATTGTCCTCGGACACAGACACAATTTCGCCGCGAAATTTGATCGCCAAACCAAATATTTAGCAAAAGGACTAACTTGACATAGTTTTGTTAACTAGGGGAAAGATTTTGAACATAGTACTAGAAACATAATAGGAAGGTGTTGAACATAGTTTTGTTAACTGGGTCCTAACACATAAATAAACTCTGGTATGCATACATTTTTATGCAACCAGAGTCACTTCCGAGTGATTTGCGTCTAAGGTATGTGGGTGTGCGCATCTCAACCCCAAGCAACCAAGCCCCGAAGGGGGCGCAGGGGGCTTGGTTGGTTAGAGATGCGCGCACTCACTTACTCACTTACCCTAGACATAATTCCGAGCAAGACTCTTGATTAAAAATGTATATAGTGACTCATTTTGCCCAGCTCCAGTGACCAAAACATAGTAAAATTCATTGAAAAATGTGCGGCGGAATCAAATTTCACGGCGAATTGTGTTACGTACCAAATTATTCTGGGGGTGGATTGGCGATACTTTTTGATATGCCCGACGGTTAATTGTCCCTGACGGTGAATTGTCCCCACGGTGAATTGTCCCTCACGGTGAACTGTCCCCACGGTGAATTGTCACGTACCCACAACTAATATCTCATTAGAAACTAAAATCACAGGGCTACTTGACGGTGTTATTACTTTTGAAAAAAGGTGAGAAAGCTTTATAAAATCAGTCAAAATAAAAAATTTCCAGAAAAACATTTGCCTCGAAAAAAGTATATTCGTCCCAAAAAAGGATGACCTGGGATTAATTAATTAAGTTAGACGTTTTTTTTGGGCAATACTTTTTCTTGCAAAGAAATTCGTTTTTCTTTCGCTATAATTTTTTATTTCTTTAAGAAGTAAACGGAGCTGTGTGATAGTTTCTGAAGAGATATTATTTATTGCAGTGTCTTGGAATTTCCAAATTGGCAACCGTGAAATTGCAAAAAAAACTTAAGCATACATCTTAACATTTTTATGGTGAATAATTTTTCGGGTCAATAATAGGTACAATAGTGTCTGCAAAACCAAGTTGTTTGTTGATAATGTTATAAGCAATGCAGTGGTTGTTGAAAAATTGATGAGGGATTTCTATGTAGTTGTAAGACGAGCTTGTGTCTTTGTAGCCATACACTGCCAGGTAGCACAAATCATATCTTGGCTAAAAACAATCGAAAATTAAAAAGCCGGAATTATCTAAATAAGTTAACATTATATCTGATGTAATCAGCTCCAGACAGTTCCAAACTTCTGCTCGTGCTGTCGATCACATTATCATGCCCACCCAGACAAAATGTCACATTACCAGCTTTAGAAACATCACAATCCACTTCATACAACTTTTTTTCCTTGTTGTGAACAGCATTGCTTGAATTTATAAACAGAGCTTTGACTGAGGAAGGCACAGAAATGTAGGAGGAATAAGGCAGTATGGCCAGGGTCGTATTTATTGGCACACTAACTTTAGTGCCATTCACCAAAGCGCTAGCACTAGTGGTGTGCACATCACACCAATCACCTTCTTGCGGCACATATACCCAATTGGTTTGGCAATTAGATGTGTCTTCAGCCCTAGAGTTATCAGGCTGTTACCAATGCCTGAAGCAGTTCTAAAAAATTTTGCTTTCAAAAATTATTTCATTAGGAGAAAAATATAACGAGTCACGTATAACTTTCTTGAAGGAGAGAGCGAGAATATGGGTCTAGGAGACAGGGTTTTCAAAAAAGGGCAAAAACTCACCCGCTTCTACGCACCAAAAACCCGCCCCCACCCTCCTAGTTAGGGTTGGGGAGTTTACATTGTTTTGGACAGACACGTGAGTTAAGTTTCTGCCCCATTATGCCTTTTCGAATTTTCTCAGGACGCCATATTCTTGCTTTCTTTCGAAAAAAATTATATGCATATATGTTCACCTGTTGCTGAAAAACGAAAAAATAGGCCTGTCTAGTTGATCAACAAGTTGATTAATCAGAGAAATGTTATTGTTAGAATTTTCTTTAGGGGATAAACCAAGAGTTCCGTCTGAATATTTTCATGGAGATATCAAACGACCATTGCCGTTGATGACAATGACAATTTCGAATTCGCGAGGGACAGGTCTTTTATTTCGAAAATATTTTTCGAGTTATTTTTAGTTTGCGATAAAAATTTGTTCAAAATCAAAAACCATCTACTAGTGAAGCACAAAGGAAACAGCCCAAATGCACACCACCCCCTCTCAAAGAGTAAGAGCTTTCTAAGCCTAAAAGTGGTTAGAGAGGTCATACTCTTGGGGTCTAAGGCTAGAGAACTCATACTCTTTGGGGGAGGTGTGCACATGGGATTTGTAAGAGCCAACGTTGCTTGACAATGCCAGATCAGACGACTTATCTAACTTGCATCAAGTTATAACCTATTGTTGGTGAAAGATGATTAGCCTTGTCCAATACGGTATTACATCACCTTGATACAAATTATGACTTGATAATCAACTTGATACACTGACGACTTGATACATCTTCCGCAAAGTAGCTTGAAAATTAAGTTTTAGAGACATCCAAAAGTACCTTTTTGACCATTTTAAAGGGATTCAAGGCTGTAATGGGGTGGAAAAATAACCGAAAAAGGATCACTTTTAAGTAAAAGCAAGGTGTTGAATATAGTTTTGAATACCCTGAAGGGGCGCAGGGGCTTGAAAGTTAGAGATGCGCGCACTCACTTACCTTAGACATAATTCAGAGCAAGACTCTTGATCAAAAATACATATAGAGTCTCTTTTTGCCAAGTCCTATGTTGAAAAACATGATAATAACGGTATCCTTAGGAAATTTTCGAGCTACTTTTCGGAAGATGTATCAAGTTGATGTATCAAGTCGACAGTGTATCAAGTTGATGTATCAAGTCATAATTTGCATCAAGTCGTATGGCGTCCGTCCAATACAGGTAATTTTAAATTTTATACAAAAATATAAAAAAATTCAAGAAAACATTTTCCTCGTTTTCGGCTGTCCCACGCCGATTCAAAAACTCGAAAGGCGTCATTTTCATCTACGGCAATGGTCCTTGAAAGAATATTTTATGCTCACAAACCAACAGGTTGATAGCTGAGCCAATATCTAAATTAGTAATTATTTTACAATTCAAATGCCATGAATGTATACCCCAGATCGTCAATCACACCAAAAGTAACATTGACAATAAGATTGTCAACCTAAAATTGATTAAAGTACCTATGAAAGTACAGACATGAACTCGGTTGAGTTAATTTTACCATGAGCGAATCTGTTGCTAAATGACCGTCTCCACACCAATTTGTATAATTACCATTTACAGCAAAAAAACTGGAGGAAGCGCTGAAAACGTAAGATCAAATTGACTTTCAGCACATAGTCTGTAAAATTGATTAAGGGCCTAAAATAAGGCACGGCGAGTTTCAATTAATTCCGCAAAGGGTAATTCCGCGACGGATAATTCCGCGAAATTTCAATTTTTGACGTCCATGTTAGAAAAACCTGATTCTGACACCGGATTCGTGTTCAGCATGGTCGATTGCATACCCAGTTACTTAAAAATCGAAAATTCGTACTCAATTTCGAATACTGAATTTTTTCAAATCTTTTTTTGTCTCGAGAGGAATTTGTAATTAGACAGAAAGTTAAAATTTGAAGATGGTGAAGCTGTAATCAACCATGCTGAACACCAATCCGGTGTCAGAATCAGGTTTTTTTTCTAATAGGGACGTCGAAAATTGAAATCGCGGAGTTATCCTTCGCGAATTATCCTTCGCGGAGTTCTCGCCGTGCCTAAAATAAATATAAATTAGGTAATTTTTCTAGTACCTACTCCATTTTGAGTAAAATAGAATTAGTTTAGTCGACCGAAAAGTAATACAGTCAAACCTCGGTTATCCGGCACTCCGATTATCCGGCACCTCAAATATACCGTATTCTCTCTATTAATTCCACACTCTCTATTAAACCCACACCTCTAACTTTGAGGGTCTGGATCTCAATGTAGAAGTATTATTTTGCAAAGATGTTTGATACGTTTTCTTAACTCTTACGAGCTCTACTGATTGCACTTTTTAGATTTTTATTTTCACCCAAAAATCTCGAGATCGACCCCAAATTTTTCCGATTTTCGGACGATTGAAAAATAATCCCACATGTGGAACTAATAGAGAGAATACAGTACGTCATTTGGCGGAGATTGACCTTTTCTCTGCCCGCTGATACTACAGTTTTCCGGCACCTCGTTTATTCGGCACCTTGAGACTGGTACCCAGAGTGCCGAATAAACGAGGTTTGACTGTAACAAATTTTGGCAGTTAAAATTCAGCATGTCCAAGTGGGTTTGAAAAAGGCAATGAATTCAACAGTTTGTCTACTAAATTAGGGGGGTTAGTTTACTGTACTTTTAAAACGCATTTATATTTCCATTAAAAGTGTCTGGCATACCTAGAGTTGTAAGTACTCTTGAGTGGAATAGCACTGTTGACTTTGCTTAGATTTGTGTTTGAATCAAGAACGGAGAGCTCTGAATCCACCCACAAATCTACTTCGACAAGAAAATGTTGAGCTCAAAAAGAACATTGTTGACAATTAGTCTTTTTTTAATATTAACAACAGCAACTAACGTGGAGATCCGATTGAAATATTAGTTAATAGCAATATTCCAGTATCATTCAAAGCTACACGTGAAATCGCTGAGTTTTGGCGCCAAGACAAATGTTTTGCTCTATGCGGATTTTTAGTTATGTATCGTTTATATGCTAGTGGTTGGGGAATCCCGTGTGTTTGAGTTGATAAACGCTGCACTAATCCGTCAATACGAAGATTGTAGATGCAAAGAATTATCAAGCAAATAAAGGCTTCAATAAATAACTCTTTCATTTTGATTAAGCTAAAACAATATTAATCAAACATGAAAAAGGCAAAAATGACTGTACTTTCTAATTAAAGCCCCCAAGGGTCGCGTTGTATCGTCGTCGCGTTATATCAAGACTCGACTGTATAGCTAAATGACCACTCACTAAAGAACTATAAAAAGCAGCTGTGCTTTTATAAATTATTTTGGAAATAAAGTAGACAATATGAAATTTTTCTAACTTGAAAAGCTAAACCAAAATGTCTATTATTGTAAGCATTGCAAGCCAAAAGTGTAAGCAAATATCACTGCGGTCTATTGAAAGAAGTGTTTAACATGTTTTATTACGCTTGCAATCGGTTATTGCATGCGCGTCACACACTTTTATCACACCTCTATTTTAGTTTTATGTGTCCAACAAATAACTGATAAAAACTATTTTATGAAACAGTTTAGTTTTACATAGTTTTCGAAATTGTTTTGGCTCTAAGGTTCAGAGATTTTTTGCATATACCACCATAAATTAGTAAATATCTAAGATATGACTCAAAAACCAAAAGGCTGGGATATTTAGCCGCTATGAGAGCAGATTGCACTACTTTTGCTGGATCAAGAACTTTCACATAATATAAAGTTCATAATAATAAAACTCTCGGTCCAGAAAAGTAAATTGTGAGATATAAGGCTCTTTGCGCAAAAATTTAGAATATTGAAAAATGGAGGTTTACAAAAAAGTGGTAATTTACAGTGTTTATGCACAAAATTGCTATTATTAGACAGCCCTTTGACACTGTCTTTCAAATGATTTGTAATACTTGTGTCTTTTTTTTTAAGACATAAGTAATCTGCTTAAAAGCTTGTGCCCACTCCACAAATTTGGATGTCTTCGAGTAGGTAACTTTCAAGGTATGTGTCTTAAAAATGTAACTCAAAAGGAGCAAAACTAACCGCACCATCGTGTTCAGCGTATCGTAAGCAGAGCATACATGCAATAATCGAACTTAACCGAAAATCACTATGGGCATGCATAGGTTCACTTGTTCAGAAAATCACTCTTAAGACACTAATCTTAAACTTACTGCTATGAATAATCCAAATTAATTGAAAACTTTTTTTAAAACATCTTGTTAATTAGGGTTGACGAGCTGCGGTCGACCGCGACCGCAAAGACCGCAGCACCGCAGGCAATTTTGACCTAAAGACCGCGACCGCAAGATCGCATCTGAAATTTAAAAGACCGCATGACCGCAGCATGTGATTGCGGTCTTTTGCGGTCTTAACCCGTTAAAGGATTTGCTTGGCATTCTGTTGTACAAGACCAAAAGATGTCTACACGATTAGGATTTTTCGAATTTTTACCTGGGTTCAATCTCTTAATATCTCTCCGTCTCCGAGGTACGATGCAATGCGTGTGAAGAAGACAAACCAACACTGAAGCTAAGTCATAGAAGTACGGCGCGACTAAGAACCCACCTTCCACTTCACCCGGAATATGATGCCAAGTTTAAAGAACTGGAGGCCAAACAGACGGAGGAACTCGAGAGGCAGTAGGAAGGACTGAGAGCTTATGTCAAACCAATAGGTACAGGCCACCCTGTAATTTTCAAGAAAATTTGTCCTACAAAACCCTAAATCTCTGCATTTCTAAATTCATTCAGCAAAGTTTGATAGCTCATTAGAAAGCCATTATTCAGAGCTACGCGCTGGTGTGAAAATATTGAAAAAGTTCTAGGGAAAAGTTGACTAAACATGGTAATATATAGATTTGAGGGCGTAAATGAGCATTTTGAGGGCGTAAATGAGCATTTTGAGGGCGTAAATCACTTATAGCCATTTAAATATTAAAACAAATGATACATTAAAACAAATGATAATCGATTTTCAGTAAGCGATGATCAAATGCTGAATTTTTTCACTAAACTAAAAATTGTCTAAAAAGATGGATAAATTTAAAAATTGTTTTTTCTAAATTTATGGAATCTTATTCGTATAAGTTGAGATCAAATTTTTATTAAAGAGACGTATCCGTGGGTTTAAAGAAAGGTAAGGCGGGGGACCAGCAATTTTTTTGAATCGTCCTATTTTTTACTCTTTTCGAAATAAATCTGATAAAAATGACCTCATACTACTCTTAAGACCTATGCAGAGAAAAGAAAATATAAAACCTACCGTATTTCCTCTAATAGTAGCCATCCTTCTGATAGTAGACCACCCTCTAATAGTAGCCCCCATAGGAGGGGGGTTGAAAAATAGTAGACCCCCCCCCCTGAAAATCAGCCTATTTAGGCTGATTTTGCACCCCTCTAATAGTATCCATCCCTAGGAGGGGGGTCGAAAAATAGTAGCCCATGGGCTGCTATTAGACGAAATACGGTATGCAGTGCTTAAACCTATGTGAATGCATGAAAAGAACTACTGGTCCCAAAAAATTGTCTAAACTAAAATTGTCACCCGCCTTTTTCCGTGTAACGTATATGCATGCCCCTTAATCAAACTACCTGTTTCGAAAATTTTAAAATCTAACAAAATTTATTTACTTAATGTTGTCTGTGTTAACAATTTAATAAACAACTTGAAAATGGTTTATTTAAAAAATAGACAAAAAATCAATCATCATAAAAAGTCACAACATTGTCTTCTCTAATAGTTTCTTCCATGTAGAATTGCACATTCTCTCTCGGTCCATTATAGCTAAAATATTAATTTAAATACCTCCAGAAAATATAGGGAATGTTTTTTTTCAAATTGCTATTCAAATAATTGCATCCATGCGTATATTGGGTAAATGAAAAAGTTCAAAAAACGGCGCTATAAAAATAATTTCTACAAGAAATTCCTTCGATCTGATATATAAAACTCGTACTTTTTCCGTGTTTTTGTTCGGAAGCCTTGAATCGGCTCAATTGTACTTTTTATGCACGTTTTGCGTAGGTGGGTATCCTGGGGTTTTTTAAATCATTATACTTGGAAGTCGACTTTTTGACAGCAAATCAGGTGATGTAATGCTAGATTCAAATTTGGCCCTAGTATTCATTGGTTTTCCTGATTTGATTTTTTTTAATACTTTGGTACTTCTATGGTTTACGCGCCCTTTATAATTTAAGTACCCTAAATTGATAATTACGTTCATGATTTTGCGCGGAAAAAAATTTAAAGGGCGTGTCATATTTTTCATGTGCTCTCAAATTTCTGATACACTGCAAATAATAACGTACACTGCAAATAATCACAATTTTCATGTGCTGTAAAAGTTGAATTAAATAAGGGGGTGCGTAAACCATAGAAGTACCAATATTTGTTGTGGTCTCCCTTGTGAACCTTCTAAAAAACTGGGAAAATGTGAAAATAAAAAAAAAATAGAATTGAATTATTCCGAAGTAGGGCCTTAAAACATAGAAAAATTATTATGAATTTCATATATAAAATCCAAGGGTCGTCTTGTCCAAATTCGGGACAGGAGGTCCTGAATCATTTTGATTCACCCAAGATTCGAATAATCGATTTCCCAAAGGGAATTATTAGAAAAAGTGGTATTTTGAAGAAAAACCCAGTCATAACATAAATTAAGTAAAACTTTACCTTGCCTGGTTGAAATTTCTGTTGTGAACTAAAGATTCGTCAGAATAGTGTTTTTTGGCTGGCTCAGGATTAGCACTAAAAATCAACACTGTGTGACAGAAGGATTATAGGGTGTACCGGAAACAAGTTACCACCGTAAATTTTTCGTGTAGTATGCCCTTAGCCCATTCTATGTTCAACTTTACACTACCACGATAAATATGGATACGAAATAAATCGTAAAAAAGCGGAAAGTTTAAAATATATGAGGTAACGCTTTTCCGGTGCACCCTGTTTTCAAGTAATAAAGCTATACCTCAATTTCATCAGCATTTTAGCGACTGCAAGTTGCTCACTAGTTCCCTTGATGGTCAATCCAAGCACGATAGACACACCTGCCTCTTTTTCTATGAGAGTAAGTACTTCGCCGCTGCTTCCAATAACCTCTTAGTGAGCTCTCGAGGTATAGCATCTGAAATTTTCTTAACTTTTCAAAGACCTTTTCGTTAAAAAAATTTTTACTTGGACAGTATCTTTATCTTGATCTCTCAAGAAATCTTCCTGGTAAAAACTAGTGGATGGTGCAGGATGGTTGTCATGCTTTCCCGGCATCCTTCTGGGGCTCCTGCCTCTGCGGAGTGGTGATCGAGGTGCTTGCGAGAAGGCTCTTCTCCGTCCATAAGAAATATTATCAGATGGCATTGGAGACGCCTTACGCATATTTACGTTGTGTCGTCCTGGTGTCTGTTGGAACTGTTGAGCACGAATTTGGTCAACTAAAAAAATTTGAGGGCTTGAAGTCACAACTTTAAATCTGCAGAAAAGAACGAAACCCAAATATGCTTATAAGAAAATTGTTCTCCAAAGTGTCGCAAATCGATATTTTAACAAAAACTTGAATCAAATGAAATTATATGCTGGCTAAATTATAAAAATGATAAGTTTTTTTAATTTTAGCCTATTGTACAAAATCAGGGAAAATCATGGCCTGTATTCAACCAATGTACACAACTATTTGACTTTCGGAACATAAAAAATCTGGCTTTACACTTACAAATTTTTTGATAGAAACTCTTTTTCGTGATATCAAAACCTTTTTCAAGTGGTCCACTTCATTATAAAAACATAAAAACCCCGAAAATCCAGAGATTGGTTCTGTCCTTACTAAACAGATTTGTCCTTATTTAAAGACTTATCTTTTTTTTTATAATCTTTTTTATAAATATTTACATCAAAATCTTATTTTTTCGGCATCAAAAGAGCAATAAGCAATTGATGAAATAAATACTCGAAACTTTCTTATTTTCAAAAGTTGAATTTCTTAGCTATGCAAAAATCTCCAAAATTTTTTTGAAAATTCAAAAAAGTATTACCATTGATAGAGCTGTTGTCAAAGCGGTTTCGAGCAGTGAATCCACCATAAAAATTGACCTGATTGGCATCATAGTTGGCAACATCGTAGTTTTGCTCGTGAGACTTTATAGGGTGCTTAAATTTACTTTAGAAAAATGTTGTAATTAAAAATATTTTACTTTGGATAAATCCTCAACCAAACTAGAAATAGTCTTGACAATTCCATCCTCAGATCCTTTGATGCAAGCAATGCGGTCAGTGGACTGTGGGCAAAACTCATTGAAGATGTTTATTTTGGTGTTGAAAGCTTCGTTCATTGCCTTTATTTTAGCGCCTTTACTTCCAATCACTAAGCCGACATGCGTTCGATGCACCAACAAACGCACTTCGACATACTTCTTATCTGGTTGGCTCTTAATTTTTTTTTTTCAATATTAACAAAACTAGTTTTTATGACATTTTAAATAGAAATTTTTTCGCTTGTTTGATCGTTTTAAAAAATCACCAATGAGAGAAAGTAAAAATCGTCTTTTTGACATTTTATACCAAAAAACATTGCCAGCCAAAAAATCCATCTGTAAAAATAGGATTTTGAAAAATGACTACAGTCAAACTTCTTTATTAAACAACCCACGGACCGGCTCCAGGGTGTCGGGTTATCGGGGTGTCACTTTGCCTTATTTCTTTGCTAGTCAACCAAATCGGGCTGGAAGTGTCAGGTTACCGAGGGTGTCGGGTTAAAGAGGTTTGACTTTACTTCGAAAGAGAGAACTTTTTGATAACCATGTTTATTAAAGAATCTATACGTTCACTCATCCACTGTAGGAATAAAATAAAAGTTTAAGACTGAAAAACGCAGCAGAGTTTTTGATTTAACTCAAAGCTTACAATAAGACGAAGAATTTCCTGAAAACAGTCGACAGCAGCATCTGGAACAGCAGTGATGGAAACAGACCTACACCAAATTTGAGTTAGAATTTAAAAAAAACAGTAGGAGGCAATAATTACCGTTCAGGTGTGTTTTGGTCATTGACTGATATGATTGCATTATACTGAAAATTAAGAGATTGCAAAAATCTCAAAGCCACAGAAAATTTAGACCATTAGCAATTTTTAAGAGTCTTAAACTATCACTAATAAGATATTTTAATTTTTGAAAATTCGCAAAAGTTTGTGGTTTTAAGTGCGAAAACCAATGCCTACATAAAGATTATAAGAAAAAAAAATTATTTGTAAATTTTGCAGTATTTTTTTACAAAAACGTACCTTGTGACCGATGGCTTTCACAGTTTCTCCTCCTTTTCCAATAATAGCTCTACCCAGATGTGCAGGAATCAAGAATCGCAGAAGAAATTTACCTTGGCCAATAGCCTCATCAAACGTTAAGCCAGTGTATTTGGGACGCTTATTGTCTCTCATTGGAGTCCTGGCTCTGGAGTGCGTTCGTCTCATTTTATTTGCAAGTTTTAAAGGGTGAATATTATCTTTAAGCTAATTTTCAAATAAATTAGTCTCTATGAAACGCCCAGCTGATTAAGTAAGAAAAATTTTCAGTATCTTTTTTGATAAAGAAACTATCAATCAAAAAATTTTAAGCTTTCATCTTATTATCAAACAAAAATTGAAAGTTACCTTAACAAGTTTGTAATACGTTACACATAAAAAACTTAAAAATGTTAATAGTACGTACCGTATGAGCCCGAGGAGGTTCTTATAGGGTCCGAAGGTTTACTAGCATACTCATAACATTGCCATGCCTTAACCCTCTTATGCCGACGTCTCGTATATGCATCTTTTAATAGATTTTGCATTTCATAAGACAACCTGGGAAGAAAGTAGAGCTGTGAAATGGGAATATTCCCGGAATATTCCCAGAAAACACCGATTATCACCTGGAATATCACCGAGAGAACAAAAATGGTGATAATCTTTTGCCAATAAAATGCCTTTCAAATACCAAAATTGTTGTCCCGGCATTTATTTTTCATTTTTTTCATCATATGAGAGATTAATGGTAGTAGCGACTTGCTATCTTTATGTGCTATTATTTTGGTGAAGGGACGTGTCTCCGACTTTACGAATTTGCGTAAAGTCGGAGAAACGTTCAAAAAACAGGGGGGACCAAGGCAGTTTTTTTTACGTTTTTTCGAAAAATTTTCAGATCATGTCCGAACCACCAAAAACCATCCAAAAGCACTTCAAGCCATCAATTGCTTCTTATCACACTGCTCTTAAGTATGCTATTCGTGGTCAAGGAGTTCTAAACGATGCGTCGCTTAAGAAAGAAGGAGAGCGTTTGAGAAGACTTCTGTGGGACAGCGAGGACTTTTGGCTAGATGTGAAGGACACTCAGAAGATTCTCTATCCACTTTAAAGTGCAATTGTTGCAATTGAGGGCAAAGAACTTAATTCGCGAAGGTAAACATTTTTATTGAGTTTAAATTGCTTCAACTGTTTTCTTAGGTGTTACAAGATTGTCCGTGAGGTCTTTTCCAAGTCTAGAGCAGCGGTTGGAGCCAGTAGATTTTTCGACCAGATCAAGGATGAGATTATCGATGTAGGATTGCTTTGATTTTTTTTGGCTGTAAACAATTGTTCAGATTTTGCAAAGCCGCAAAAAATTTGCAAAATCTGATGTCGCGTATCTCTTGGATGTGCTTGAGCCGTCAGACCTAAAACAAGCGCTAACTAATGAAGATAAGCAAAAGCAATCGAACTCTTGGCGAACAAGTGCCTGAAAAACCCAGTGTTTGATGGCAAAGAACGACAATTAGCAAAAAAAACTTTTTGTAGAAAATGTAGAATAAAATCTTAATTCAGGTGATGACAGAATGGGCTGAGTGGCTGGCTGGTACAGGCAAATTTGAAAAAAAATACGTCGATATGCTTGGAAAGCAGTCGATTCAATGGAAGCGCTCACATGGTATGAAGCTTTTTTTTTCGAATACGCTCCTCTCCAAAGTCGTCCAAATGCTTCGCAACGTGCCAATCACAGCTGCGTCAACAGAAAGGAATTGGTCAATCCGAGGCGGAAAATCGCACTAAACTGCGCAACAGGTTATTTTTTGTTGGAGTGGAATAAGTGGCAATTTTTTATGATCAATTTCAGCATGAAGTCTCTCAAGTAACGTTCATCAAGCAAATCTTATGCTGAAGTACACTGCTCTTTTCAAGAAAATGCGACTGGATCAGCAATCAGAAAAAATCGAAGAAGATAGAGAACCATAATTCGAAAAAAATCATTTTTGATGAAGAATGTGATATGTTGCGTGGGATTTTGATTGAGTTTGGCTGAGTTGTGTAAATGAAGATTATTACCGAATATCACCGAAAAAAAGATTATCACCGGTAATATTCCCGGGAATATTACCGGAAAGATTATCACCGGTGTTTATCACAGCTCTAGAAGAAAGTAACAGTGGCAGAAAAAAATTTCCAGAAAAGTTGAATTCTGAATTGGCCAAATTTTGGCCAACCGGCTCAAAGCGGTAAAAAAAGTTATGGCGCCAATTTAAAAACTGGCGCTATTTCGGGGACAAGTGTCTGAAATGTTTTTACAAGTTTTGTAAAGACTCTCATAAAAACCATCGAATGACTTGAAAAATTTAATGTGAATGGTCCTTGCGTCTAAAGTGCGAAATGCTTGACTTTTCAAAAATAGTCTTCTAACTCGTTTCCTACTATGGCTAAATTAAGTTTCGCATTAATTTTTGGTTGAAAAAATAACGACGAGGTAAACAGAACAAAAATGCAATAAAAATAGAGAAAAAAAGTGATATATGGATAAAAATTGATGGTTTACAAATTTTTTAAAAAATACCGCTTCGGGCCGGTTGGCCAAAATATGGCCACGATTATAATTGCTTCCAAAATACGACTTTCGTATTTCTACACTAGCAAGTAAAAATGCATTGGTATGTGCAGGAATAGTGCTTTTATATTGCATAAGTAAAAGGCACTGAGTAAATGATATTCTTGCTTTACGAAACCAAATAAAATTATACAATTGTGTAATACAAAACGACCGAAAATACAAGTTTTGGTTCAATTTTTAGCAATCTATGTTTGTCTTCTGTTCAATCTTTTCATCACTAAAACGTTTGCCAACTTTTTCTCTATCTTTTTCAAAAAAAAAATTATTTCTGAACATAAGCAATTAGTCGTATTTTGGATAAATTTTCAAACTCGCCAAAATATGGCCAACCGGCAAAGAGGGTTAATTAAACTGGTCAAAGAATTTTTACGAAAATTTTAAAACCGGCGCCATCAAAATATTTTTTGGAAGTACAATCGACGCTGGATATAAACAGACATGCAACGACCGACTTTTTTGTCCGTTATATCGAAGTCCATCATATCCAGCGTCAACTGTTTTTATTTTGGCCATAGATTTTAAAAAGATAGCCACAGAATATATAATTTTGGACACAGATTTGTATTAGCCACAGATCTTCGAAAATTGGCCACAGATTTGATAAGACCCTCTTTCGTTGGCTTCGATTGTTTTGCAATCAGTTCTTTGTTTTATTTTGTTTTACACATTTTAACACTAGCTGTTCACTGTTTCATTAGTGCCGGTTTCAAGTGCCTCAGAAACTCGATTCTTCGGATTCCAGAGGCATACCTAAAAAGAGAGAGAATGAAAGGATAAGAAAAGCAGTAGAGATGCAAATATCTGTGACCACATGAATCTGTGGCCAACTTTTCAAAGATCTGTGGTCAATTTTTAAAAATCTGTGGCCAAAACACATTTATTGCCAAACCAAACATTCTGTGGCCAATTTTCTCAGTTCTGTGGCCAAAATTAAAGAGCACCGACATTTTTTCTCGTACTCAGAAATTTCAATAACCACTGGATAAGTAACCATTGGATCCACCCTCAGAAAAGACTGGATTTCCTCCTCAAATCACCCCTGAATTTTCTGTTGCCATTTTTCTTTGAATTTTTGTTATCAGCTTTCAAAACTTTTGTGTTTTATTGTAGCCCTGAATTTTGGCTTTCTAATAAGCTATCCAACTTCACTGGATTGTTAGAGGAATGTATAGATTAAGAGAGACAAAAAAACGGCCCTATCCTCAATGGGGCGGGTTTTGCCTTGGTCCCTCTGTTATTTTTTCATGAAAAAACAGGGGGACTAAGGCCACCCCCCCCCCCCTGATTGAGGGATAGGGCCAAAAAAACCCTAAAAAAGTCTGTCAAGATCTTTTTAAAACCTCTTGACCTTTACATTCCTCAAATTACCCAGCGGATTTGATAGCTCTTTAGAAAGCCAAGATTCAGGGCTACTTCAAAACATAAAAAGTTTTGAAAAATGATAAGAAAAATTTAAAGAAAAATGGCAACATAAAATTTGAGGTTGAAAAAAATAAATATGAGAGGGAAAATTCAGTCTTTTGAGGGTCTATTTCAGTTACAGCACACTGGATAATTGGTCATTTTTGACGAAAAATGACCAAATTCCACTTTTTGGCCAAATGTACCTTTTCAAAATTTTGAGTTACATACTCTGCTTTGAAGCCGCATTATCTTCCCATCCCCATATCGAAAGTGCTCTCCTTAGAGTGTCTTTTATTACAACCCTTCCTTTTACGCTGCTTTTTCATTATACATTTTATATTCATGCATCATCTTTCACTCTCATTATTTAAGATCGCTTGTTTTATTATTTATTCTCGTTGTTTCATTCATTTTTCAAAGAAGATAATGATCGCATTCAAGTGTTATCTTGTGATTAATAAATATAATTTCTTGAACATTCTAATATATTTTATTTGATAAATAACTAATGAGATATGTATGCTGCACAATGGTTGCTATTACAAAGAAACTTATAAACTCCATTTTTACGAGATAGATAAATAAAGTTTGGTCTCATTGGATGAACTGCACAATTAAATGCGTTTAGTTAACAGCAAAAGTTGAAGAAAAGTAAGCGATTTTACAATTCCAGGGTATACCAAAAAAATATCTGAATCCTGCTATTTTCTGTGTAATTATCAAATTAGTTTAGCTGAAGAAAGTCAAAAAAATTCATATTCTGGAAGGAATTTACTGCGTCATTTCGAATTGTGAAAATTCATTTATACCTAGATATTGAAATTAGCCAAAATCGTATCACAAAATGCATTTGCATTATTTGAAGTTGGTGCGAACTGAATTTGCTCAATTCAAACTGGTAACGATTTCACAGGAAATGAAAAAATTTGAATAAAAAACACGGTATAACGTCATGTTGCATTAAAATCATATTTTCGTTTGATTTAGTAAATCATTTGAAAGTGAAATAAAATCGTCAACTTAACCCACAATTTTAAGGCAGTTTACAATGAGTGTCGACCAAAGCGTTCTCTTAACGTGGGAAGGCCTATGAATTGTTTAGGTACTTATCTTTTATAGCGACCCCTTTTAATTATTGTAACGTGGGTTACTGTGTTTCAGTACAACACATGCGTGACGCATATTACACAAAGATGCGTCATGGTGTGAACCTGGTGTGGTTTCGGGTAACATTGTATTTAAATCTCTAAAAAATATTGAAAAGTTAGTATAAATGATTTACAAGGAGGTCGCAGTAAAGGATAAGAACATTTTTTTAACCATCCAGTGTCGACCGGAGTGCGAACCTATCCAACTATATCCGAAAATCTTTAACTATATTGCCAATACCGTATTTCTTCTATTTTTTTGTTCTATTTTTGCGCTTATTTTTCAATCACCCAAAAATCGGAAATTTCGGAATTCGATCTCGAGATTTTCGGGTGCTTACCACGATCTGAAAAATGGAATCGGTAGAGCTCGTGGGAGTTAAGAAAATGCATCAAACAGATGATCAACATATTTACTCTGCTCCGAGATATAAGTCCTCAAAGTTGGGGGTGTGCGGTTATTAGAGTCTGAGCGGCAATTAGAAGAAATACGGTAAGTCACCTACAAGTCATTAGCTGCTCGGTGGTAATAATATAATATTTTGCAAATTGAGTGAAAAAACTTGTAGCCCTTCTGCGTTAATAGAACGCTAAAGTTGACAGTTGGGTCGACACTCATTGTGAAAGTAGCTTTAACAATATCGGCTCAGTCAATTCGAATGCTTGACCAGGAAAAAAATTGATCTAATTGATTTCATTGTTTAGGTACACCGTCAATGTTCTGACCGTAATAAAAACATTTAAAGTTACTGCGAACTGTAATGGCCTGGCTAATTACTGCTGGCATTTTCCAATTTGAGATTTAACTTCAGGCTCTAGCTCGCCGCTCTTAGAAAGCTTTCTGCAAATAAAACTGGTAAAAAAATATTCTTAAAATTACAAAAAAAATACTTAGAGACAAGTATCCAAAGATACTCTTCCAGACATTAGAACTTTCTTCGCCACATTCATCTACTACAATTGGATTCATGCATTCAAAAGCTGTTTTCAGCTCACTAAAATTTTATTATGAAGTAGATATATTATATTTATGGAGTAAAGTGCAATTCGAAAAAAGCCCGATACCTGCAGTAGTTCTCTACCGTGTCTTCTGTGTATTCTTCATCTTTACAGCTAGCTGCCAATTTTGGCAGAGTGCTCAAAATAAAAAATTGTAAAATCTTTTCTGTGAAAATATATTACTTTATTTTACTGACTTTTTGACGCTACTGGAATATACCCTTCCATCCCCGTCCAATAATTTTCGAGGGTGCCTAAACCCACCTATAATTTTTTTTTTGAAAAAGCTGATATTAGAGCATGGCGATATCTGCGAATAAACATTTGCAGCAGGTCATTTTTGAACTTAACATTTGCATAAAGCCTTTCGCAGACCTTTGCGAACGCACATTTGCAGAAGGCTATTTGCGGACATAAATTTGCGGAGACGACTATTGCAGACCGTCATTAGCGGCAGGACATTTGCAGGACGACTTATGTGGAACAACATTAGAGGAAGGATATTTACAGATCGACATTTGCGGCAAGACATTTGCGGAAATAACTTTTGCGGAGCGACATTTGCGGAAGGACATTTTCGTAAACGCCATAAGACCCAAAATATTATAATATATATTAAATATTATATTGACTTACTTATTGTTCACTGAATAAATTTATTGTCTTTCGTTGTTATACTTGAAAGGCACTACCGAATATGGTATTTTTTAAAGACTTTTTATAGAGTATACGGTTTTCATGTGATCCCACAAAAATTTTTTTGAAATTTTTTTCACACCAATAATTTATTTGTACAAACGTGATTAAAGATTTATTTGTGAGATTTTAGGTAAAAAATAGTGTTGTCAATACTTTTCAATAAAAAATCGCTTTGGCCCCCCCCCTCTCCCCAAAGCTGATTTGACTGAAAGGCTCAGGTTCAAGTGAGTGGAGGTGGGTACAGGTTTAAGTGCTACCAAAAACTAAATGTGCATTACAAAAAACTCACTTGCACACAATCGTATTTAAGTTGTGAATTTTCCAAGCAATTTCCTCGGTTGTGCTCTTTAACAAAGCAGGCTTTCTCTTTTCTTCTAGCTCTAAAATGTAGTCAGGTGTGGGCTGGTCGTCATCAAACTAAATAATTTACTATTTTTTACGAAATTGTATAACAACCTCATTATCAGCTATACCAAGGCAACTCTTGAGGCAGTCGAAAACCTCAGTTTTCCTTTCACTTGAATTACCAAGAATAATAAATGTGAATATTAAAAAGAGAGTTACAACTAACATTTGAGCCTAAATTCTGTTAATGATTCATTTGAATAACTTTTAATATAAAAGTTTACAAACTAAATGAAGAAATTTAAAAAATTATTTAACCTTGATCCCCCAAGGCAAAAGTCAAATTTTGGTCAAAATGCTTTTTATTTTGGTTGTCAACTGTTTAGATCATTCTTAGCCAGGGTATCGAAATCTACTTTTTTTAAAGATTTTCACTTTTTGGGACCGAAAATCTTTTTTATTTAGTGCTCAAGAATCAGTATGCACTGGATAAAAGTGCACTTTTTGACAAAAAAAACCAATTGTGCTTTTTTTCTAAATTTTGAATTAGAAACCCTAACTGTAGCGTATGAAAAAAAATAGAGGTAAATGTTGTTTCAAGATTTTCCACACTTTTAAATGATCATAACATTTTACGTAGTTCTGATTTTTATATTCTGTGAATGTTGATCGACTCAGTTTTCGACAAAAATATGTTTCGGTATATAAAGTCAAAACCCTGGGCAAACCACAGGCGAGACCAAGCAAAAATCATGGTTGTAACTTTATATCCTAAAAAAATTTCGTCGAAAACTGAGTCGATCAACGTCCACAAAGTTTTCTATTCGCTTTAGAACAAAAAGTTATGACTATTTGAAAGTGTGGGAAAATCTTGAAACACCCTGTAGTTAATGATGAATAGGTTTAATTTGAGAGTTTATTCTTAAATAATTTATTAATGAGTTCATTTCAGGCTTCCTAACTCAAAATTTGAAATAAAGGACATTTTTATTATTAAATAAAGGACATTTGCTTAAAAAGTGCCATTTTATCCAGTGCTTGCTGGACTGTGAGTGCCGAAAATAAAGATTTTGACGTGAAATCTCGAAAACTCTAAATATTTGAGTTCCCAAAATAAAGGACAAATCTTATCGACAAATAAAAGACGTTTGGCAGCCCTGATTTATTTGCTAATAGGGTGTAAAATGGATAATTTGACCAAGCAAGCTTCGCACTGGGCAGTGCATTCATTGACCTAGTTTAACCAATTTTAGTAAGTCAAAAAAAACTTTATGAAAAAATCAACCATAGTGGTCAATACCACTCAACTTATTTAACATGAAAATGGTAATTTCATTACAAAATACATTAAATTGGCATTTAAAAAAACAATTTACATAACAAAAATACTTTTAAAAACATAGTACTCAGGAATAAATTGTGAATGGGTAAACATAAAATTGGTTTTTAAGCTATGATTTTAGGTAGTGCGTGCGTACAGCGAAGACTTGTGTATGCGTGCGTCTGTCTACTTTTCCTTACACCACTGAACTCCACATCATCAAAATGTGTGTTCAGTTTGAACTTAAGATCACTGATCTTTTTCGTAAAACATATTTGAAAACTAAATATAACTTTAAATTGCAGGAGAGAATAGATTTGTCTCGGTCTCTATCGGTTTAAATATTGGCTCAGTTTGACCCTAAGAAAAAATATCGTCTAAAAAATTTGCGTTGCGCAGATCTACTGAAATTTGTGACAAAAACTTAAAAATGATAAAAAGATAGACTTAAAACCTGCTAAAATGCAAGAAAACAAATTGAGATTTTACTTGTTGATTCGATACACTGGTGTTTCGACACTTTTAGTTTTTTGCGGTATTCTTTAGGGTTCGACCATGCTTTAAGATAAGGAGGGAGGAAAGTGGGCGGTTGAGACCACAGGAGCACATCAAAAAAGAGTCTCTGACAGTCTATAAACGGGACAAGATGAGATATGAATTCTCACCAAAAAGTAGAGATCTGGTTTTTTTCGTAAGTCATAAGTAATAGTACAACAATATTAAAAACAGCGTGACAAATACATACATGTATAAGCCTACTAGCTAGCATCATGCGGTTATTGAGTTATACAGTCGACGCTCAATGATACGTGCCCCCAAAAAGTTTGTTCCCCAGCTGGGTCAGACAGTTTTTATCCCAGAAAAAATATAATACATAATAATACCGGAGTTTGTTTAGACGGCAGGCCCTAGTATTCAAAATCCTGTTTAGTTTATAAGCTTTGTGAGAAAATAGAATGCCATTATATGAAAAAGCGCATCAAATCATTTATACCCCATGAATATCATTTTGACATTCATTACATCGGGGCCTATATATTACTAACAAGGGATTTTGTACAACTTTTTTTCTTTTAAAAATGGTGGCTTTAAGTACCTTCCCAAAATCATTGGGAGGGTATATTCCAGTAGCTTTTTCGGGAGGGTATATTTCAGTGGCTTCAAATTTTCTGATAATATTGGTGTAAAAATCACTCTCGTATCAAAAGATCAATTTTAAACCAACAATATTATAAAAAAAATGAAGACAAGTTTTTTGTCAGGCGATACTCTCGAAACTTGAGCAAAAAAAAAGACTAAGTTGAGTGCTTCTATGTTTTCTTCAGAATGCGCTTGCTGGTCCTTTTCAGCTTTATTTTAAATACTTTTGCCCGAAAATTTGCTCAGAATTTAGATATTCTTGAAAAAAGAACCATAACCACTTCTAGAACCGAAATGGCGTGAATTTTTTTCTGACATAGCCTCTAAAGTAGGTCGTCGAGTCAAAATTCGTGAAAAATTCTATCTTCACACGAATCGAAAAAGATTGTTTAAAAAGTGCTAGTTATGGCCTTTAGAATGCTGAGAAAATGTTCCAAAATGACACTTTTTTAAAATTGCCTTTTGGACTACCTTTCTTGTCAAGGCAAGGCAAAGTGTGAAAATAAATCGTGTTACAGTCAAACCTCTCTACTATGGCACCCCCAAAAGTTCGTTCCCGCCTTGGGTCCGACACTTTTTTTAGCTTGATTTTCAAAGCTTTTTTCAAATTCTGTTTTTACAGTCTGGTCCCAAATATCGTAAGGATTCCGATTTTGCCGATCGTTTTTCAGAATTATAAAGAAAATTCTTCTAAAAAAGCAAAAACTCAGTTTAAAAACAGAAATTTTTGAATTTTCCTGTTTTTAAACTGAGTTTTTGCTTTTTTAGAAGAATTTTTTTATAATTCTGAAAAACGATAAGCAAAATCGGAATCCTTACGATATTTGGGACCAGACTTCAAAACAGAATGGATAAAAGATTTTGAAAATGGGGTTAAAAGAGTCGGACCCAAGGCGGGAACGAACTTTTGGAGGTGCCATAGTAGAGAGTTTTGACTGTATCCAAAATTTTCAGATTATTAAAATCTCTAGCAACTCTCTTTTAGTATTGTTTGGGGTTTTTTAGATGAAAATTTGCAGCTGTATCGCCAGCGACTTTACGGAGACAGTTCTTGCTAACTTTTCTAACACTTGTGTTGCTCATGCAGAAAAACTAAGCAAAATAAAGCGAGGGTGATTCATGAGCAAAGAGTTCTGTTGGTTAAAATCTTCCATAAATTTTTTATAATTTTGAATACTTTTTATTTGCTTAGCTTTTTGAAAAACAAAACATTACTATAAAAACATACTGAGATGATAAAAATATCATTTATTTCTTGGATTCCTGTCTAAAACGTTAATTTCAATGGCTAGATTTTTATTAATTTTCTGTCTAATTTTGAGCCTTTTTGTAATTCAATCGACTTCGAGAGGTATTAAAATTTTAAAAGCTAAATTTCTATTTTCAATGTTAAAGTAGGCATGCTGTCATTGATAGTAAAAATTTTTCGCAAAAAATCGTTTAATCTAAACCCCTTTTCTAGGAAAGCCCGTGTCTTAAATGGATACACAGTCGTACCTTTAAAAATGCGACACCCTGTCGTCACTTGATTTGGCCAGGTACTCGACACTTTAAGGAAAATGACATCTTGATAACCCGTCCCCTGAGGCGGGTCTCCTGGAGTGTCGGGCTAAAGAGGTTTGACTGTAACTCTTGTAGTCGGTACTTTTTGGGAACCAAGGCAAAAAGTCGATTTTTTCGAGTTTTCCGAAAATGCCAAAATTGTTATTCCCGCGCCTGAAAACATGTTTTCTATTGTTTTTAGCATCTAAAATTACTTTAGGAATTGTTAAAACACGTTTATGGGAAGGTCCCATATGAGTTATATGACATAACCCACTTTAGCCAAAAAAGGATTTTACACCGCTGGAAGTTTGAAAATTTTGATGTTAAAAAAAGTCACGAGCTGTAACTCAAGTTTTACGGTAGTATTGCATGAACTTAATAATGTAAATAATTACAATATATAGATATATAAAGCACAAAACTTTAAGATCAAAGCAATATTAAAGGACAGCGAATAGGACGTAAGTTTTTTGTTTTTATTAAAAGCTTCTGACCACTAAAAAGTTTTAGCTTGCATTATTAATTCTTGTCCTCCTGACCAAACATGTAATGATTTTGTTACTACAGGATCTTTTTGTTACTAAAGTCGACGCTCTCTATAAGATACACCCCTGAAGTTCGTTCCCGCCTTGGATTCGACACTTTTTTCAACCTGATGTCTGAAATGTTTTGCCAAATGTGATTCGTCAGTCTAGTCGGGAATATCGCAAGGATTCTGTTTTTACCGATCGTTTTTGCAATCTACAAAAGTTTTTCCAGTAAGACCCGCGACTCTCTATAAGATACACTTAAATCTTGTAAAGTGTAGCTTATAGAAAGCGTCGCGGGTATTAATGGCGAAACTTTTGTCGATTGCAAAAACGATCGGTAAAATTGGAATCCTTGCGATATTTCCGACTAGACTGACGAATCAGAAATCAGGTTAAAAAAAGTGTCATACCCAAGGCGGGAACTAACTTCAGGGCCGTAGTAACAATAGTAGTAACAACTTCCGTGGCTAAAAGTGGAATATCTCGGAGTTTAGTCCACTTTTTGAAAATCAGTGTTTTGCAAACGAAAAAGACAAGTTTTATCTCCAGATTTTATTACAATCATCTGAATCGCTCATTGGTAGCCAGAGCTAGCACTTAATACAAAAAAATATCCGCAGCTGTGGATATTTTTTAAACCTGTGAGGCTAAAATTTGAATTTATCGTACACGTTTGAGCTGATTGTGGTTATGTTTCACTAGGTTTGTAGCTTAGATTATAAGGAACATTTTTGTAGTTTAAAAAGTATTTTTGGCTCGACCGAACTTAAAATCTGACCAAAAATGTCTCTAAATATTGAATTTGAAAAGTTAGCCGAGGATAGACTAAGCTAACTTTTCACAATCAATATTTAGAGACACATTTGGTCATATTTTAAGTTTGGTCAAGCCAAAAATACTTTTTTAACTAACAAAATATTTCTTATAATCTAGGCTACAAGCCTAAAGAAACATTATCACAATCAGCTCAAACCTGTACGATGAATTCAATTTTTAGCCTCACAGGTCCACAAAATATCCACAGCTGCGGATATTTTTTTGTATTTAGTGCTAGCTCTGATCACCGATGAGCAATTTATATGATTGTAATAAAATCTGGAGATAAAACTTGTCTATTTTTGTTGTGAATAACTGACTTTCAAAAAGTAAACTGAACTACGAGATATTTCACTTTTAGCCGCTGAAGTTGTTACTACTATTTTTACTACGGCCCCAGAGGTGTATTTTATAGAGAGTGTCGACTGTACAGATATATTTTAGCTTGTAAGAAGGTTCGTCCTTGTCCTACCACATATAAGTGTATAGACGGATCTTGTTACGGACCTTGATAAATCATAAAATGGGGACAGCCACAGTGATGAAAAGTGACGAAAATAAAACATCTTTTTAAAGCTTTGGGGTGGCGTTTTCAAATAAAAGCAATATAAATGCAGCATTTTTTACTATTGTAAAATTAAAACTTCTTTTGTAAAATGTCTTAAAACAAGCTTAAAAAATAAAAAAATATATTTATTCCAAATAATATAACAGTTTTCAAACACTATAATTACTCAAGTCATCGTCATCTTCCGGCAATTTCGGTAGCTTTAAATTCAATCTCTCACATAGATCTTTAGAAACAGATGCGTTTGATGAACCAGGTTTTAGTGAAGATCTTCTTCTGCAAATTTTTCATTTGCACTGACTGGAGCTTACAAAATTTTAGATGGGTGCTGTGGCGCGACAATTTGTTAACCCAATTTTTGTCGTATGTTTTCTAAGAGCACTTCAACTTGAAAGGGCATGCTCACGCTAATAAGAGGTGATGCCCAGGAATTCAAAATTTTTTCCTAATCATTGAACTTCTGTACGGATTTATCAACTAGGTTTCTAACAAAAGAAGGCTAGAATATAATTTTAGGTATACAGTCCACTCTCGATACAGTGTAGCTCGCGGGGATCGGGAAAATATACACTATATCGAGGGTTACACTATATCAAGGGTACACTGTAAGCCAGTTTGGCTTAGAGGTGACTAAATGAGGTTGAAAAAATATACACTATATCGAGGGTACACTCTATCGAGAGTTGACTGTAGTTGTGTTAGAAAGCAAGTCGAAAAATCCATACAGAAGTTCGAATTCCCGGGCAACACCTCTTATTAGCGTGGGTATGCCCCTTTGAGCAAAGTATGTCTTCAGGAGAGGCTTTTACTTTTATCTTCCAAAAGAAATCTTCCAAGATCACAAAACTCGCAATATAGGGCTGCTTTTTCAGCAGCTTTGGGTCTCTATGGAGAGTGGGTTGTTGTAGAGAGCGTCGTAATATAGTACATCGTTTCAACTAACTATTTTTTAAACCAACCATATTTTTTTCGGTTCATAGCAAAATAAACATTCGCAAAATTATTCACTAACCCTGTATTCATTTCAAAAAAGTTTACCTGTCCAGATTATGATGGAATTCTCTAGCCAAAGCTAGTTTGTCCAATTTGGAATAGTGTTCAGCGTTTGTTTTTAATAATGATAAATATCCATAGCCTTCTGAACACACTAATATTAAACTTTTTTTACAATTTGTAGTTATAAATATGTTAAACCTGTAGCTCTTTCAAGAAAAACTGTAAACAGTGTTAAGAGTTCCTGAAAGCTAGGTCGGTCATCCGGATCTTCAAACCAACATTTTTGCATTAACTGATATCTAAATGCAAAATAATATAGATAATGACGAAATATTCTAAAAAATAACATTTCTTCTGGACAGTATTGTGTTTTAACAGGCGATTTCCTTGTTCCAAATGAGCTTGTAGACAACTTGGCTCAATGTCTTCATATGGTTGTCCACCAAATGAATAAAGTTCATAGAGCAAAATACCAAAGCTCCAACTTAAAGTATTATATTTGATGCAAAGTTTTGAAAAAAATCGACCTTTTCCTCCATACCAGCCAATTTTTTGCCTTGATCCACTGTTAATTTTCTGGCTTGTGCTTAGGAATAGGCAAGAGTAGGCTAGTACGGACTCAAACATGAGTCTAAAATATGTTTGAGTCCGTCCAAAACATACGCTCGCCAGCCCTTGCCTAAGCCTAAATATTTTCAAAAACAACAGGGAGGATCAAGGCAAAAATAGGGCGGCATCAAAATGAGGTGGTATCAGGGATTTGGCCAAAAAAACCTACACGTCAGTTTTCGTAGAAAATTCCTGTCTTTGAAAGCACTCGAGAGCCAACCACTTAATTGGCAAACGACCTGAGGTTGATACTTTAGAGTTTACTTTATGTGCTTCAAAAGTGGGCAAAACTCTGTTGTTTATAGTTATACACAGTCCGAAGTCACAAATCTAAATGTTTCATGTTATTTTTACAGCATACAAATGCAATTATACTTTGGCATTTCTTTCAGCATCAATGAGAATGTTTCTTGCTGCTAGGTCTCGGTGAATAATTCCTTTGTTGTTAATGAACCTCTGAAGCATAAGTTTTTGAAGTTTTTTTTATCTCATACTGGTTAAATTTACCATTCCATCAGATATTTGCCATGCAAAAAGAAGGAAATCTTTTGTAAAAGCCATTTTATCATCTATTGATTCTACCTGAAAAATTATTTTGTTCAAAAATTACTGAAAGTTTTTTTTCGCTGTCTCAGTCTCATCACAATGAATTAGCTATACTTTTGTCGTTTACCAGCCCTTAACCGTCCCACATCATATTTTGAAAAAAATTATATAAGATTCTCTTGTCCCAGTCAAACCTCGATTTAACGACCCACATCTCAAGTTCGTTTCCATCTAGGGTCCGACACTTTTTTAAGCTGATTTTAAAAGCGCTTTGCCAGTTCTTTTTCCACAGTCTGGTCGCAAATATTGCAAGGATTCCGATTTCGCGTATCGTTTTTCAAAAACTTTAATTTTTTGCTTTTAAAAAAGCAAAACCTCGCTTTAACGTCCCTCTAATTTTCAAAAGGACAATCGTTGAATCAAGGTTTTGCTTTGAAAAGCGAAAACTTTAGGTTTTTGAAAATCGATCGGCAAAACCGGAATCCTTGCGATATTTGCGACCAGACTGTGGAAACAGAACTGACAAAGCGCTTTTAAAATCAGCTTTGAAAAAGTGTCGGATACCAGGTGTGAACGATGTATAGGTAGGGGTCGTTCAATCGAGGTTTGACTGTAAAAAATAGTAAAAAATCGCATACTAAATCGACTTCTTCCTTGAATTCTTTACAGTAGTTTAATAAGTCTCTGTGGGGCAGTACTCTAGCACTAAGCAGATGGTTTGTCCAGTAGTTATACAACCAAGCATGTTTGCTATGTTTTCATTGTAGCCTAAAGACTTCATCTAAAATTAGTTCATATTTAAAGATCAATAAACTGGTACACATACAATTTCTATTTCAAACATGAATTCTTTTCTCGCGTTGTCAGAGGCATACCTAGGCAGCATTTTAACAGCCACCTCACAGTTATCCAAACCAAATATCAGCGAGTTAGGTCTATTTTGGTAGACATGCTCAAAAGATGGTGGTTTTCCATAAAATGTGCCTAAATATAGACGTTAATCAGATGATTATTGGTGATACTTACCTCTGAAAACCTGGCCATATGCTCCGGATCCCAATTTTTCGCTCTTTATCAGAAGCTTGTCCCAGCTGAGCTCCCAAAAGTCAGTTCTGAATTGCATTTTAGTTCATAGTAAATAAAATTTTCTTTGAAAAACTATCACATTCGGCACTCTTCTTGACATGGTGGCTTTTCTTTTTCATGATGTACTCTGAACCCTTCTAGCTTCATCATTCTGACCAACTTTCGTCGATAACCAAATACCAGTGAAGCTAGTATAAGTATTGAAGCAGTCAAGGTGATCGCTAACGCAACAAAAATGACTTTTTCTTTTGAGGCTGAATTTGGTGGTTTCAAAAGAAAAGTGGTAAACCATGTTGAAACTTTAAAATGCAAACAATAACTGTTTTTTTTATAAAAAATGGCTGTAACTCAGGGTATCGAAACGTAATTTTAAAAAAACTTGTACTTTTTCAGGAGCCGACATATTTTTCATTTTTGAGGTTTTAGGTCAAAATCTTTTTTTCGGTTTTCAAAAATCAGTAAGCCCTGAATAAAATGGCACTTTTTAAAAATGACTAAATTTAACTTTCTTTGGTCAAGTATACTTTTTTTTAAATTTGAGTTTGCGACCAGGGATGAGATTTCGCGTCTAAATAGACTTTATTAGACGCATTTCACGTCTAGATAAAGTCTATTTAGTTTAGATAAGTCTATTTAGACGTGCGTCTAATTTAGACGTGAAGTCTATTTAGACGTGAATTCCATTTAGACGTGCGTCTATTTTAGACGTCACGTCTATTTTAGACGTAGAGTCTAACAGAAATTTATTTGAATGTAGCTTTTTTATACTAATTTTTGTGTCCTTATTATTTAAACAAGTCAAAATAACATTATGGCAGTCAGCACAAGTAATAAATACTTCTGCTTCACACTTTATTAGTCATGAACAGTGTTTGCAAATCATGTGAAACCTGAAAAATAGTACTGAAATTGCAATTTTACCCATGCGAACCTAGCTTAGCATTCTGACGTCGGATTCATGTCCAGCATGGTCGATTCACATAGAAACTGCTCTTTGCTTTAAAAAGTCGCTCTCAAATTTCGAATTCCGTTCAAGACAAAAAAGATTTAAATAAAGAATTTTTCGAATTTCTTCCAAGTTTAAATCTTTTTTTATCTCGAACGGAATTCGAAATTTGACTGTGACTTTTTCAAGCAAGGAGCAGTTTCTTAAGTAAATCGACCATGCTGGACATGAATCCGACGTCAGAATGCTAAGCTGGCAAGTGTTTTGCGTAGAACTGATTTTCAAGACATTTTTTAGACTCTTTTTTACTTTTGTCAAACAGTCTATATAAGCTTTCTTTATATGACTTAAAGCATTAACGGATGCCATTTTTTATGCTGATTCTGAATCTTATTTTATTTCTTTGCTGGTCAACCAAATCGGGCTGGAAGTGTCAGGTTACCGAGGGTGTCGGGTTAAAGAGGTTTGACTTTACTTCGAAACAGAGAACTTTTGTACACCATGTTTATTAAAGAATCTATCCGTTCACTCATCCATTGTAGGAAAAAAAATAAAAGTTTGAGACTGAAAAACGCAGCAGAGTTTTTGATTCAACTCAAAGCTTACAATAAGGCGAAGAATTTCCTGAAAACAGTCGACAGCAGCATCTGGAACAGCAGTGATGGAAACAGACCTACACAAAATTTGAGTTAGAATTTAAAAAAACAGTAGGAGGCAATAATTACCGTTCAGGTGTGTTTTGGTCATTGACTGATATGATTGCATTATACTGAAAATTAAGAGATTGCAAAAATCTCAAAGCCACAGAAAATTTAGACCATTAGCAATTTTTAAGAGTCTTAAACTATCACTAATAAGATATTTTAATTTTTGAAAATTCGCAAAAGTTTGTGGTTTTAAGTGCGAAAACCAATGCCTACATATAAGAAAAAAAAATTATTTGTAAATTTTGCAGTATTTTTTTTTATACAAAAACGTACCTTGTGACCGATGGCTTTCACAGTTTCTCCTCCTTTTCCAATAATAGCTCTACCCAGATGTGCAGGAATCAAGAATCGCAGAAGAAATTTACCTTGGCCATAGCCTCATCAAACGTTAAGCCAGTGTATTTGGGACGCTTATTGTCTCTTATTGGAGTCCTGGCTCTGGAGTGCGTTCGTCTCATTTTATTTGCAAGTTTTAAAGGGTGAATATTATCTTTAAGTCAATTTTCAAATAAATTAGTCTCTATGAAACGCCCAGCTGATTAGGTAAGAAAAAATTTTCAGTATCTTTTTTGATAAAGAAACTATCAATCAAAAAAATTTAAGCTTTCATCTTATTATCAAACAAAATTGAAAGTTACCTTAACAAGTTTGTAATACGTTACACATAACAAACTTTAAAATGTTGATGGTAAGTACCGTATGAGTTCGAGAAGGTTCTTATTGGGTCCGAAGGTTCTACTAACTTACTTATATCGTTGCCAATGCCTAAAGATAAAGATTTTTTGATGAAAAGTGTAAAATCGGCGCCGTCAGAATATTTTTTTGGAAAATAAAATCGACGCTGGGTGTAACAGACATGCAACGACCGACTTTTTTGTCAGTTATATAGAGGTCCATCATATCCAGCGTCGTATTTATTTTTGGCCATAGATTTTGAAAAATAGCCACAGAATATATAATTTTCGCCACAGATTTGTATTGGCCAGAGATCTTCGAAAATTGGCCACAGATGTTGGAAAATTGGCCACAGAGTACTGATAAGACCCTCTTTCATTGGCTTTCGATTGTTTTGCACTGAGTTCTTCGTTTTATTTTGTTTTACACATTTGAACACTAGCTGTTCACTGTTTTCATTAGTGCCGGTTTAAAGTGCCTCAGAAACTGGATTCTTCGCTCTTTTCGCATTACCAGAGACATACTTGAAAGAGAGAAAGTGAAAAGATAAGGAAAGCAGTAGAGATGCAAAGATCTGTGGCCAATACGAATCCGTGGCCAATTTTCAAAGCTCTGTGGTCAATTTTCAAAAATCTATGGCCAAAACAAATCTATTGCCAAAATCAAATATTCTGTGGCCAATTTTCTCAGTTCTGTGGCCAAAATTAAATAGCACCGAAATTTTTTCTCGTACTCAGAAATGCCAATAATCACTGGATAAGGCTCAAATTGTACTAAAGACTGGATTTCCGCCTCGAATTTCTTTTTTTCACCCTGAATTTTCTATTGCCATTTTTCTTTAAATTTTCATTTATCAGCTTTAAAAACTTTCAGTGTTTTATTGTAGGCCTGAATCTTGGCTTTATAATAAGCTATCAAACACCACTGGATACTTTGAGGAATGTATAGATTAAGAGGAGACAAAAAAACCCTAAAAAGTCTGTCAAGCTCTTTTTTTAAACCTCTTTATCTTTACATTTCTCGAATTACCCAGTGGAGTTTGATAGCTCCCTAGAAAGCCAAGATTCAGGGCTTCTTTAAAACATAAAAAGTTTTGAAAAATGATAACAAAAATTTGAAGAAAAATGGTAACATGAAATTTGAGGTTGAAAAAAGTAAATTTGAGAGGGAGATTCAGTCTTTTGACGGTCTATTTCAGTAACCGCCTTCTGGATAATTGTTCATTTTTGACGAAAAATGACCAAATTCCACTTTTTTAGCCAAATGTATCTTTTTCAAAATTTTGAGTTACGTACCCTGCTCTAAAGCCGCATTGTCTTCCTATCCTCATATCGAAAAGTGCTCGCCTTAGAGTGTCTTTTATTACAGACCTTTCTTTCACGCTACTTGTTCATTATACATTTTACATCCATACATCATCTTTCATTCTCATTATTTCAGATCGCTTGTTTTATTATTTATTCTCGTTGTTTCATTCATTTTTTAAAGAAGATGATGTTCGCATTCAAGTGTTATCTAGTGGTTAATAAATATAATTTCTTAAAAATTCTAATATATTCTTTATTTGATAAATAACAAATGAAATTTGTATGCTGCACAATGGTTGCTATTGCAAAGAAAATTTATAAACTTCATTTTCACGAGATAGATAAATAAAGTTCAGTCTCATTGGATAAACTGCACAATGAAATTCGTTTAGTTAACAGCAAAAGTTAAAGAAAAGGTAAGCGATTTTACAATTCCAGGCTATACCAAAAAAAAATATCCGAATCCTGCTATTTTCTGTGTAATTTATCAAAATTAGTTTAGCTGAAGAAGTCGAAAAAATTTTCATATTCGGGAAGGAATGTACTGCGTCATTTCTAATTGTGAAAATTCATTTATACCTAGATATCGAAATTAGGCAAAATCGTGGCACAAAATGCATTTGCATTATTTGAAGTTGGTGCAAACTGAATTTGCACAATTCAAACTGGTACGATTTCACAGAAAATGAAAAAATTTAAATAAAAAAGACGGTATAACGTCATGTTGCATTAAGATCATAATTTTTGTTTGATTTAGTAAATCATTTGAAATTGAAATAGAATCGTCAATTTAACCAACAATTTTAAGGCGGTTTACAATGAGTGTTGACCCAAGTGTCGACCAAAGCGTTCTTTCAACGTGGGAAGGCCTATGAATTTGTTCAGGTACTTATCTTTTATAGCGACCCCCTTTTAATTATTGTAACGTGGGTTACGGTGTTTCAGTACAACACATGCGTGACGCATATTACACATGGATGCGTCATGGTGTGAACCTGGTGTGGTTTCGGGTAACATTGTACTTAAATCTCTAAAAATATTGAAAATTTAGTAATAAATGATATCAAGGAGTCGCAATAAAGGTTCTTTTAACCATCCAGTGTCGACCTGAGTGCGAACCTATCCAACTATATCCGAAAATTCTCAACTATATTGCCAATAAGTCATTTAAAAGTCATTAGCTACTCGGTGGTAATAATAGAATATTTTGCAAATTGAGTGAAAAAACTTGTAGCCCTTCCGCGTTAATAGAACGCTAAAGTTGACAGTTGGGTCGACAGTGATTGTGAAAGTAGCTTTAAAAATATCGGCTCAGTCAATTCGAATGCTTGACCAGGAAAAAAATTGATCTAATTGATTTCATTGTATAGGTACACCGTCAATGTTCTGACCGTAATAAAAACATTTAAAGTTTACTGCGAACTGGAATGGCCTGGCTAATTAATGCTTGGCATTTTCCAATTTGAGATTTAACTTCAGGCTCTAGCTCGCCGCTCTTAGAAAGCTTCTGCAAATAAACTGGTTAAAAAAATATTCTTAAAATTACAAAAAAAAAATACTTAGAGACAAAGTATCCAAAGACACTCTTCCAGACATTGAAATTTGCTTCGCCACATTCATCTACTACAATTGGATTCATGCATTCAAAAGCTGTTTTCAGCTCACTAAAATTTTATTATGAATTAGATATATTATATTTATAGAGTAGAGTGCAATTTGAAAAAAACCCAATACCTGCAGTAGTTCACTACCGTGTCTTCTGTGTATTCTTCATCTTTACAGCTAGCTGCCAATTCGGCAGAGTTCTCAAAATAAAAAATTGTAAAATCTTTTCTGTGAAAATATATTACTTTATTTACTGACTTTTTGACGCTACTGGAATATACCCTTCCATGCCCGCCCAATAACTTTTGAGGGTACCTAAACCCACCTATAATTTTTTTTCGAAAAAGCTGATATTAGAGCATGGCTATATGTGCGAATAAACATTTGCAGCAGGTCATTTTTGGACTAACATTTGCATAGGCAGGACATTTGCGATAACGACATTTGCGGAAATAACTTTGGCGGAGCGACATTTGTGGAAACGACATCCGAAATATAAACGACATCCGAAATAACGCGATATATTATTGACTTACTTATTGTTCACTGAATAAATTTATTGTCTTTCGTTGTTATACTTGAAAGCACTACTGAAAATGGTATTTTTCAAACACTATCTATAGAGTATACGGTTTTCATGTGATCCCGCAAATGTCGCTCCGCAAATGTCATTTCCGCAAATGTTGGGGCGCAAAAGTCATTCCGCTAATATCCCTCCGCTTAAGTCGCTCCGCAAATTTCGGTCTGCGAATGTCGTCCCACAAAATTCCTGCCGCAAATGTAGGTCTTCAGATCTCGCCATGCCGATATTAGTACTGGTCAGGCCTGAGCCTAATTCTAAGACCTAAGTGGCTAAATGATTGGGGAGGCATATAAGACCTACATATCGATGAAAAATAATTTTTAAGTGATCTCAATAACTGTCAGAAAATGAATGAAATGATGTTTTTTAAATTCTCTTCAAGTTTATTCAAACAGAAAAAAAATCAAACTAAATATTATCGTTCTGTTGTAAGAGCTTTGTACTAAATTTAGACGATAGATATTCTAAAAATAGAATTATAGTCTTTGACATGCCAATTAATTCAATTGAATTTCGTTTATAATGTAATAATAAAATATTTCGATTTAGTTAAAGTTTTAGATGTTCTTCAAAAAAAAATTCTCACAAATTAAGCGTAAATTATGTTTATAAAAAATTCCATGTTAATGAGTAATTTGAATTAAAAGCAGAATTTTTAAAAAAAATTGTCACATGACTTTAAACATAAAAAATGTTACCTTACAAAGCAAGGAAACGCATTTTTTAAATCTAAATATGTGTTTGCTAAACAATAAGATAATTAAAAATAAATAACAAACCATTAATTTGATCCACACAGATAAATTGCTGCAATTCTAGATGCTGCTTCACTTCAAAGGAAGCTTTGCACTGGAAGTGCATTCATCAACCTTGTCAGAAAACTTAACCACTTTTCTGCAAAAATTTTTTTAACCTGTTGATAGAGCCTAAGAACTTTCTTGAAAAATTCTTTTTTAGCAGTAAAATTATCAAAATAAGGCTAAATTAAACCTGAGACCAGTAATGGGCAAATCTCTGGGTTTGGCTTTCGCTCTGGCTCCCAGCAAGAGCCGGAGCTGGTGCTAATTATTCAAACTTGTGAGCCCAGAGCAAGAGCCGGAGCAATTTTTTGAAATTCAGAATCCAGAACCAGAATTTCCCGCATAAAAAGCTAGGAGCCAGATTCAGAGCAAATTCAAAATATAATATTTATATTTTATATGCCTATAACGAATACATACGTATCATTTCTGGCTCTGGCTCTAGCTCTAGCTCGGAGCCAGAGCTGGAAAAATTTTTGAAAGTTTAGAGCCCGGAACAATTTCTGGGGAAATTTTTTAAAGTTGAGAAGCCGGAACAAGAGCCGGAGTAAATTTTTTTAAATTACAGAGCCAGAGCCGGAGCGAAAAATCGCAAAAATACATCACTGCCTGAGACTCCCCACTCTATTGAATCTGAGCCCCTTTCACATTCAAATGAGCATTTGGGACCAAGACAATTTTTTTTTGAAATTTTTTTCACACCAATAATTTATTTGTACAAACGTGATTAAAGATTTATTTGTGAGATTTTAGGTAAAAATAGTGTTGTCAATACTTTTCAATAAAAAATCGCTTTGGCCCCCCCTCTCCCCAAAGCTGATTTGACTGAAAGGCTCAGGTTCAAGTGAGTGGAGGTGGGTACAGGTTTAAGTGCTACCAAAAACTAAATGTGCATTACAAAAACTCACTTGCACACAATCGTATTTAAGTTGTGAATTTCCAAGCAATTTCCTCGGTTGTGCTCTTTAACAAAGCAGGCTTTCTCTTTTCTTCTAGCTCTAAAATGTAGTCAGGTGTGGGCTGGTCGTCATCAAACTAAATAATTTTACTATTTTTTACGAAATTGTATAACAACCTCATTATCAGCTATACCAAGGCAACTCTTGAGGCAGTCGAAAACCTCAGTTTTCCTTTCACTTGAATTACCAAGAATAATAAATGTGAATATTAAAAAGAGAGTTACAACTAACATTTGAGCCTAAATTCTGTTAATGATTCATTTGAATAACTTTTAATATAAAAGTTTACAAACTAAATGAAGAAATTTAAAAAATTATTTAACCTTGATCCCCCAAGGCAAAGTCAAATTTTGGTCAAAATGCTTTTTATTTTGGTTGTCAACTGTTTAGATCATTCTTAGCCAGGGTATCGAAATCTACTTTTTTTAAAGATTTTCACTTTTTTGGGACCGAAAATCTTTTTTATTTAGTGCTCAAGAATCAGTATGCACTGATAAAAGTGCACTTTTTGACAAAAAAAACCAAATTGTGCTTTTTTTCTAAATTTTGAATTAGAAACCCTAACTGTAGCGTATAAAAAAAATAGAGGTAAATGTTGTTTCAAGATTTTTCCACACTTTTAAATGATCATAACATTTTACGTAGTTCTGATTTTTATATTCTGTGAATGTTGATCGACTCAGTTTTCGACAAAAATATGTTTCGGTATATAAAGTCAAAACCCTGGGCAAACCACAGGCGAGACCAAGCAAAAATCATGGTTGTAACTTTATATCCTAAAAAAATTTCGTCGAAAACTGAGTCGATCAACGTCCACAAAGTTTTCTATTCGCTTTAGAACAAAAAGTTATGACTATTTGAAAGTGTGGGAAAATCTTGAAACACCCTGTAGTTAATGATGAATAGGTTTAATTTGAGAGTTTATTCTTAAATAATTTATTAATGAGTTCATTTCAGGCTTCCTAACTCAAAATTTGAAATAAAGGACATTTTTATTATTAAATAAAGGACATTTGCTTAAAAAGTGCCATTTTATCCAGTGCTTGCTGGACTGTGAGTGCCGAAAATAAAGATTTTGACGTGAAATCTCGAAAACTCTAAATATTTGAGTTCCCAAAATAAAGGACAAATCTTATCGACAAATAAAAGACGTTTGGCAGCCCTGATTTATTTGCTAATAGGGTGTAAAATGGATAATTTGACCAAGCAAGCTTCGCACTGGGCAGTGCATTCATTGACCTAGTTTAACCAATTTTAGTAAGTCAAAAAAAACTTTATGAAAAAATCAACCATAGTGGTCAATACCACTCAACTTATTTAACATGAAAATGGTAATTTCATTACAAAATACAGCAAATTGGCGTCTAAAGAAACACTTTGCATAACAAAAAATACTTTTAAAAACATACTACTCAGGAATAAATTATGAATGGGTAAACATAAAATTTTTTTTAAGCTATGATTTTAGGTAGCGCGTGCGTATAGCGAAGACTTGTGTATGCGTGCGTCTGTCTACTTTTCCTTACACCAGTCAACTCCACATAATCAAAATGTGTGTTTAGTTTGAACTTAAGATCACTGATCTTTTTCGTAAACATATTTGAAAACTAAATATAACTTTAAATTGCAGGAGAGAATAGATTTTGTATCGGTCTCTATCGGTTTAAATATTGGCTCAGGTTTGACCCTAAGAAAAAATATCGTCTAAAAAATTTGCGTTGCGCAGATCTACTGAAATTTGTGACAAAAACTTAAAAATGATAAAAAGATAGACTTAAAACCTGCTAAAATGCAAAAAAAACAAATTGAGATTTTACTTGTTGATTCGATACACTGGTGTTTTGACACTTTTAGTTTTTTGCGGTATTCTTTAGGGTTCGACCATGCTTTAAGATAAGGAGGGAGGAAAGTGGCGGTTGAGACCACAGGAGCACATCAAAAAGAGTCTCTGACAGTCTATAAACGGACAAGGAAGAATTCGTAGTTTTTATCATGAATCTATTGAGATATGAATTCTCACCAAAAAGTAGAGATCTGGTTTTTTCGTAAGTCATAAGTAATAGTACAACAATATTAAAAACAGCGTGACAAATACATACATGTAAAGCCTACTAGCTAGCGTCATGCGGTTATTCAGTTATACAGTCGACGCTCAATGATACGTGCCCCCAAAAAGTTTGTTCCCAGCTGGGTCAGACACTTTTTTATCCAGAAAAAATATAATAAATAATAATACCGGAGTTTGTTTAGACGGCAGGCCCTAGTATTCAAAATCCTGTTTAGTTTATAAGCTTTGTGAGAAAATAGAATGCCATTATATGAAAAAGCGCATCAAATCATTTATACCCCATGAATATCATTTTGACATTCATTACATCGGGGCCTATATATTACTAACGAGGGATTTTGTACAACTTTTTTTTTCTTTCAAAAATGGTGGCTTAAAGTACCTTCCCAAATTATTGGGGAGGGTATATTCCAGTAGCTTTTTCGGGAGGGGTATATTTCAGTGGCTTCAAATTCTGATAATATTGGTGTAAAAATCACTCTCGTATCAAAAGATCAATTTTAAACCAACAATATTATAAAAAAATGAAGACAAGTTTTTGTCAGACGATACTCTCGAAACTTGAGCAAGAGAAAGCAAACAAATAAAAAGACTAAGTTGAGTGCTTCTATGTTTTCTTCAGAATGCGCTTGCTGGTCCTTTTCAGCTTTATTTTAAATACTTTTGCCCAAAAATTGCTCAGAATTTAGATATATTCTTGAAAAAAGAACCATAACCACTTCTAGAACCGAAATGGCGTGAATGTTTTTTCTGACATAGTCTCTAAAGTAGATCGTCGAGTCAAAATTCGTGAAAATTCTATCTTCACACGAATCGAAAAAGATTGTTTAAAAAGTGCTAGTTATGGCCTTTAGAATGCTGAGAAAATGTTCCAAAATGACAGTTTTTTAAAATTGTCTTTTGGACTACCTTTTCTTGTCAAGGCAAGGCAAAGTGAGAAAATAAATCGTGTTACAGTCAAACCTCTCTACTATGGCACCCCCAAAGTTCGTTCCCGCCTTGGGTCCGACACTTTTTTTAGCTTGATTTTCAAAGCTTTTTTCAAATTCTGTTTTTACAGTCTGGTCCCAAATATCGTAAGGATTCCGATTTTGCCGATCGTTTTTCAGAATTATAAAGAAAATTCTTCTAAAAAAGCAAAAACTCAGTTTAAAAACAGAAATTTTTGAATTTTCCTGTTTTTAAACTGAGTTTTTGCTTTTTTAGAAGAATTTTTTTATAATTCTGAAAAACGATAAGCAAAATCGGAATCCTTACGATATGTGGGACCAGACTGTCAAAACAGAATGGATAAAAGATTTTGAAAATGGGGTTAAAAAGAGTCGGACCCAAGGCGGGAACGAACTTTTGGGGTGCCATAGTAGAGAGGCTTGACTGTATCCAAAATTTTCAGATTATTAAATCTCTAGCAACTCTCTTTTAGTATTGTTTGGGGTTTTTTAGATGAAAATTTGCAGCTTTATCGCCAGCGACTTTACGGAGACAGTTCTTGCTAACTTTTTCTGACACTTGTGTTGCTCATGCAGAAAAACTAAGCAAAATAAAGCGAGGGTGATTCATGAGCAAAGAGTTCTGTTGGTTAAAATCTTCCATAAATTTTTTATAATTTTGAATACTTTTTTATTTGCTTAGCTTTTTAAAAACAAAACATTACTATAAAAACATACTGAGATGATAAAAATATCATTTATTTCTTGGATTCCTGTCTAAAACGTTAATTTCAATGGCTAGATTTTTATTAATTTTCTGTCTAATTTTGAGCCTTTTTGTAATTCAATCGACTTCGAGAGGTATTAAAATTTTAAAAGCTAAATTTCTATTTTCAATGTTAAAATAGGCATGCTGTCATTGATAGTAAAAATTTTCGCAAAAATCGTTTAATCTAAACCCCTTTCTAGGAAAGCCCGTGTCTTAAATGGATACACAGTCGTACCTTTAAAAATGCGACACCCTGTCGTCACTTGATTTGGCCAGGTACTCGACACTTTAAGGAAAATGACATCTTGATAACCCGTCACCCTGAGGCGGGTCTCCTGGGGTGTCGGGCTAAAGAGGTTTGACTGTAACTCTTGTAGTCGGTACTTTTTGGGAACCAAGGCAAAAAGTCGATTTTTTCGAGTTTTCCGAAAGTGCCAAAAT
Organism: Ditylenchus dipsaci; assembly: GCA_004194705.1. Classification (NCBI taxonomy): domain Eukaryota; kingdom Metazoa; phylum Nematoda; class Chromadorea; order Rhabditida; family Anguinidae; genus Ditylenchus; species Ditylenchus dipsaci. Next base: position 53,969 of record SADC01000212.1, read on the forward strand.
TGTTCTTCCCGCGCCTGAAAACATGTTTTCTATTGTTTTTAGCATCTAAAATTACTTTAGGAATTGTTAAAACACGTTTATGGGAAGGTCCCATATGAGTTATATGACATAACCCACTTTAGCCAAAAAAGGATTTTACACCGCTGGAAGTTTGAAAATTTTGATGTTAAAAAAGTCACGAGCTGTAACTCAAGTTTTACGGTAGTATTGCATGAACTTAATAATGTAAATAATTACAATATATAGATATATAAAGCACAAAACTTTAAGATCAAAGCAATATTAAAGGACAGCGAATAGGACGTAAGTTTTTGTTTTTATTAAAAGCTTCTGACCACTAAAAAGTTTTAGCTTGCATTATTAATTCTTGTCCTCCTGACCAAACATGTAATGATTTTGTTACTACAGGATCTTTTTGTTACTAAAGTCGACGCTCTCTATAAGATACACCCCTGAAGTTCGTTCCCGCCTTGGATTCGACACTTTTTCAACCTGATGTCTGAAATGTTTTGCCAAATGTGATTCGTCAGTCTAGTCGTGAATATCGCAAGGATTCTGATTTTACAGATCGTTTTTGCAATTTACAAAAGTTTTGCCAGTAAGACCCGCGACTCTCTCTATAAGATACACTTAAATCTTATAAAGATGTAGCTTATAGAGAGCGTCGCGGGTATTAATGGCGAAACTTTTGTCGATTGCAAAAACGATCGGTAAAATTGGAATCCTTGCGATATTTCCGACTAGACTGACGAATCAGAAATCAGGTTAAAAAAGTGTCATACCCAAGGCGGAACTAACTTCAGGGCCGTAGTAACAATAGTAGTAACAACTTCCGTGGCTAAAAGTGGAATATCTCGGAGTTTAGTCCACTTTTGAAAATCAGTGTTTTGCAAACGAAAAAGACAAGTTTTATCTCCAGATTTTATTAAAATCATCTCAATCGCTCATTGGTAGCCAGAGCTAGCACTTAATAAAAAAAATATCCGCAGCTGTGGATATTTTTTGAACCTGTGAGGCTAAAAATTGAATTTATCGTACACGTTTGAGCTGATTGTGGTTATGTTTCACTAGGTTTGTAGCTTAGATTAAAAGAACATTTTGGTAGTTTAAAAAGTATTTTTGGCTCGACCGAACTTAAAATCTGACCAAAAATGTCTCTAAATATTGAATTTGAAAAGTTAGCCGGGATTGACTAAGCTAACTTTTCACAATCAATATTTAGAGACACATTTGGTCATATTTCAAGTTTGGTCAAGCCAAAAATACTTTTTTAACTAACAAAATATTTCTTATAATCTAGGCTAGAAGCCTAAAGAAACATTATCACAATCAGCTCAAACCTGTACGATTAATTAATTTTTAGCCTCACAGGTCCAAAAATATATACACAGCTGCGGATATTTTTTTATTCAGTGCTAGCTCTGATCACCGATGAGCGATTTATATGATTGTAATAAAATCTGGAGATAAAACTTGTCTTTTTTGTTTGCGAAAAACTGATTTTCAAAAAGTGGACTGAACTACGAGATATTTCACTTTTAGCCACTGAAGTTGTTACTACTATTGTTACTACGGACCCAGAGGTGTATTTTATAGAGAGCGTCGACTGTACAGATATATTTTAGCTTGTAAGAAGGTTCGTCCTTGTCCTACCACATATAAGTGTATAGACGGATCTTGTTACGGACCTTGATAAATCATAAAATGGGGACAGCCACAGTGATGAAAAGTGACGAAAATAAAACATCTTTTTAAAGCTTTGGGGTGGCGTTTTCAAATAAAAGCAATATAAATACAACATTTTTACTATTGTAAAATTAAAACTTCTTTTGTAAAATGTCTTAAAACAAGCTTAAAAAATAAAAATATATTTATTCCAAATAATATAACAGTTTTCAAACACTATAATTACTCAAGTCATCGTCATCTTCCGGCAATTTCGGTAGCTTTAAATTCAATCTCTCACATAGATCTTTAGAAACAGATGCGTTTGATGAACCAGGTTTTAGTGAAGATCTTCTTCTGCAAATTTTTCATTTGGACTGACTGGAGCTTACAAAATTTTAGATGGGTGCTGTGGCGCGACAATTTGTTAACCCAATTTTTGTCGTATGTTTTCTAAGAGGACTTCAACTTGAAAGGGAATGCCCACGCTAATAAGAGGTGATGCCCAGGAATTCAAAATTTTTCCTAATCATTGAACTTCTGTACGGATTTATCAACTTTGTTTCTAACAAAAGAAGGCCTAGAATTTAATTTTAGGATTAGTTGTGTTAAAAAGCAAGTTGAAAAATCCATACAGAACTTCAAATTACCGGGCAAAACCTCTTATTAGCGTGGGTATGCCCTTTGAGCAAAGTATGCCTTCAGAAGAGGCTTTTACTTTTATCTTCCAAAAGAAATCTTCAATATCACAAAACTTGTATATAGGTCTGCTTTTTCAGCAGCTTTGGGTCTCTATAGAGAGTGGGTTGTTGTAGAGAGCGTCGTAATATAGTACATAGTTTCAGTTAATTTTTTTTTAAACCAACCACATTTTTTTCGGTTCATAGCAAAATAAACATGCACAAATTATTCACTAACCCTGTATTCATTTCAAAAAAGTTTACCTATCCAGATTATGATGGTATTCTCTAGCCAAAGCTAGTTTGTCCAATTTGGAATAGTGTTCAGCGTTTGTTTTTAATAATGATAAATATCCATAGCCTTCTGAACACACTAATATTAAACTTGTTCACAATTTGTAGTTATAAATATGTTAAACCTGTAGCTCTTTCGAGAAAAACTGTGAACAATGTTAAGAGTTCCTGAAAGCTAGGTCGGTCATCCGGATCTTCAAACCAACATTTTTGCATTAACTGATATCTAAATGCAAAATAATATAGATAATGACGAAATATTCTAAAAAATAACATTTCTTCTGGACAGTATTGTGTTTTTAACAGGCGATTTCCTTGTTCCAAATGAGCTTGAAGACAACTTGGCTCAATGTCTTCATATGGTTGTCCACCAAATGAATAAAGTTCATAGAGCAAAATACCAAAGCTCCAACTTAAAGTATTATATTTGATGCAAAGTTTTGAAAAAAATCGACCTTATCCTCCATACCAGCCAATTTTTTGCCTTGATCCACTGTTAATTTTCTGGCTTGTGCTTAGGAATAGGCAAGGTAGGCTAGTACGGACTCAAACATGAGTCTAAAATATGTTTGAGTCCGTCCAAAACATACGCTCGCCAGCCCTTGCCTAAGCCTAAATATTTTCAAAAACAACAGGGAGGATCAAGGCAAAAATAGGGCGGCATCAAAATGAGGTGGTATCAGGGATTTGGCCAAAAAAACCTACACGTCAGTTTTCGTAGAAAATTCCTGTCTTTGAAAGCACTCGAGAGCCAACCACTTAATTGGCAAACGACCTGAGGTTGATACTTTAGAGTTTACTTTATGTGCTTCAAAAGTGGGCAAAACTCTGTTGTTTATAGTTATACACAGTCCGAAGTCACAAATCTAAATGCTTCATGTTATTTTTACAGCATACAAATTCAATTATACTTTGGCATTTCTTTCAGCATCAATGAGAATGTTTCTTGCTGCTAGGTCTCGGTGAATAATTCCTTGTTGTTAATGAACCTCTGAAGCATAAGTTTTTGAAGTTTTTTTTATTTCATACTGGTTAAATTTACCATTCCATCAGATATTTGCCATGCAAAAAGAAGGAAATCTTTTGTAAAAGCCATTTTATCATCTATTGATTCTACCTGAAAAATTATTTTGTTCAAAAATTACTGAAACTTTTTTTTGCTGTCTCAGTCCCATCACAATGAATTAGCTATACTTTTGTCGTTACCAACCCTTTACCGTCCCACATCATATTTTGAAAAAAATTATAATATTCTCTTGTTACAGTCAAACCTCGATTTAACAACCCACATCTCAAGTTCGTTCCCATCTAGGGTCCGACACTTTTTTAAGCTGATTTTAAAAGCGCTTTGCCAGTTCTGTTCCCACAGTCTGGTCGCAAAAATTGCAAGGATTGCGATTTTGCGTATCGTTTTTTAAAAGCTTAAGTTTTGCTTTTAAAAAAGCAAAACCTCGATTTAACGACCCTCTAATTTTTAAAAGAATAATCGTTAAATCAAGGCTTTGCTTTTTTAAAAGCAAAAACTCGCGGTTTTTGAAAAACGATACGAAAATCGGAATCCTTGCGATATTTGCGACCAGACTGTGGAAACAGAACTGACAAAGCACTTTTAAAATCAGCTTAAAAAGGTGTCGACCCTAGGTGGAACGAACTTGAGGTGAAGGTCGTTAATCGAGGTTTGACTGTATTACGCTTTCTTAGTGAAAAATGCATACTAAATCGACTTCTTCCTTGAATTCTTTGCAGTAGTTTAGTAAGTCTCTGTGGGGCAATACTCTAGCACTAAGCAGATGGTTTGTCCAGTAGTTATACAACCAAGCATGTTTGCTATGTTTTCATTGTAGCCTAAAGACTTCATCTAAAATGAATTTCATTTTTAAAATAAAAAACTGGTACACAAACAATTTCTATTTCAAACATGAATTCTTTTCTCGCGTTGTCAGAAGCATACCTAGGCAGCATTTTAACAGCCACCTCACAATTGTCTAAGCCAAATATTAACGAATTAGGTCTATTTGGTAGACATGCTCAAAAGATGGTGGTTTTCCATAAAATGTGCCTAAATATAGACGTTAATCAGATGATTATTGGTGATACTTACCTCTGAACACCTGGCCATATGCTCCAGATCCCAATTTTTCGCTCTTAATCAGAAGCTTGTCCCAGCTGAGCTCCCAAAAGTCAGTTCTGAATTGCATTTTAGTTCATAGTAAATATTTTTTTTTTGAAAAACTATCACATTCGGCACTCTTCTTGACATGGTGGCTTTTCTTTTTCATGATGTACTCTGAACCCTTCTAGCTTCATCATTCTGACCAACTTTCGTCGATAACCAAATACCAGTGAAGCTAGTATAAGTATTGAAGCAGTCAAGGTGATCGCTAACGCAACAAAAATGACTTTTTTTTGGGCTGAATTTGGTGGTTTGAAAAGAAAAGTGGTAAACCATGTTGAAAATTTAAAATGCAAACAATAACTGTTTTTTTATAAAAAAATGGCTATAACTCAGGGTATCGAAACGTAATTTTAAAAAAACTTGTACTTTTTCAGGAGCCGACATATTTTTCATTTTAAGGTTTTAGGTCAAAATCTTTTTTCGGTTTTCAAAAATCAGTAAGCCCTGGATAAAATGGCACTTTTTAAAAATGACTAAATTTAACTTTCTTTGGTCAAGTATACTTTTTTTTCAAATTTGAGTTTGCGACCAGGGATGAGATTTCGCGTCTAAATAGACTTTATTAGACGCATTTCACGTCTAGATAAAGTCTATTTAGTTTAGATAAGTCTATTTAGACGTGCGTCTATTTTAGACGTCACGTCTAATTTAGACGTAAAGTCTATTTAGACGTGAATTCCATTTAGACGTGCGTCTATTTTAGACGTCACGTCTATTTTAGACGTGAAGTCTAACAGAAATTTATTTGAATGTAGCTTTTTTATACCAATTTTTGTGTCCTTATTATTTAAACAAGTCAAAATAATATTATGGCAGTCAGCACAAGTAATAAATACTTCTGCTTCACACTTTATTAGTCATGAACAGTGTTTGCAAATCATGTGAAACCTGAAAAATAGTACTGAAATTGCAATTTTACCCATGCGAACCTAGCTTAGCATTCTGACGCCGATTCGTGTTCAGCATGGTCGATTCACATAGAAACTGCTTTTTGCTTTAAAAAGTCGCTCTCAAATTTCGAATTCCGTTCGAGACAAAAAGATTTAAATAAAGAATTTTTCGAATTTTTCCAAGTTTAAATCTTTTTTATATCGAACGGAATTCGAAATTTGACTGTGATTTTTTTACGTAAAGAGCAGTTTCTTAAGTAAATCGACCATGCTGGACATGAATCCGACGTCAGAATGCTAAGCTGGCAAGTGTTTTGCGTCGAACTGATTTCAAGACATTTTTAGACTCTTTTTACTTTTGTCAAACAGTCTATAAGCTTTCTTTATATGACTTTAGAGCATCAACGGATGCCATTTTTTATGCTGATTCTGAATCTGGAGTCCATTAATGGTGACATGAATCTGTGCAAATATTTTCTGTACTTTTCGTAAATATGTAAGCTTGAAAACAGCCTAAATTGATTCTTTTACATTTTCACTCATGCTAATTTCATAATATGGGCAAACGGCATACCATTAGAAAGGCAGACAAAGAGCTTTCTTATGAGCATAAAATAACATGCTTTACTCACTAAATTCACTGCTCATCAGCCTAAAGAAAAACCACACCTCATCATTGATGTGTCGTCACGAAAATGGCTTTTTGAGGCATACCACTCTAGAGAGGAGGTCCGATTTAAAACTAAAACCCCGTATCAACCGTTGTAACAGTGAAGAATACCCAGTTAAGTGATCTTAATTATTGCAGGGTTACATAAGTAGTAATAGCCATATGAGGGTGCCCAGATGAAGGTACCCAGTGGTGGTATGCAGCTCAGTTGCCCAGGATGCGATTGGGCTTAATGCAACAGACCTTAGAATCGTCTGACCAATGAGAAAACATCGTCGATAATTATGCTTCGATTAATGATCAAAAACAATTTTTACAATTATTTAAAAATGCAGTTAATGGCCAATAAAGTGTGAGCGAAGTATTTGTTATTTATGCTGATTCCCATAACATTATTTTTTCTTGTTCAAACAATAAGAATAATTGGCATGAGACCGGGTGAGTAAAATTGCAATTTGGTCCCAAGAAAGCCAACTCTCTACACAAGATCGATATACCGTATTTCTCTGATAGACGGGTATACCCGTCTATTTTCAACCCCCTCGAGGTACTCGTCAATTAGAGACTACCCTTCTAATAGAGACTACCCGTCTATTAGAGAAAATACGGTACATCTAACCCAGGAAGAAAATACCTCAGGTTTTGGGTTGGATAGGTGAAATCGCAGTTCCAGTCATAAAAAACTAAATAACCCACATCATTTAACATATCATATGATGGTTTTTCTCAAATTGTAACGAAATTGAAAATTTTCAGGACATTCGAGTGGATAATTACTAGACTTTTTGGTAACCAGCCCTGGTTTGGGGTTCGCATGGGTAAAATTGCAATTTCAGTACTATTTTTCAGGTTTCACATGATTTGCAAACACTGTTCATGACTAATAAAGTGTGAAGCAGAAGTATTTATTACTTGTGCTGACTGCCATAATATTATTTTGACTTGTTTAAATAATAAGGACACAAAAATTGTATAAAAAAGCTACATTCAAATAAATTTCTGTTAGACTTCACGTCTAAAATAGACGTGACGTCTAAAATAGACGCACGTCTAAATGGAATTCACGTCTAAATAGACTTTACGTCTAAATTAGACGTGACGTCTAAAATAGACGCACGTCTAAATAGACTCATCTAAACTAAATAGACTTTATCTAGACGTGAAATGCGTCTAATAAAAGTCTAGTTTATATATAAATAAACTCAAAAGCTCATCCCTGTTTGCGACCCTGCTATAACTTTGTTTTCTTAGGTATAACAAAATAATTAGTCTAAGGTTTAGACTCAGGGGCAAAAACTTAATAAAAATTATACCTAAAGTTGTATTGGACCAGGTACAGGCGTAGACAGAGGGAAGCTAACCTCATCACTAGGATTGATTGGGATAACCATTTCTGGATTAGATGCATTCTTACATCTACATCTCCAGCTAATACCAAGTTGTTTCTGAACCATGAATTAGCTTATAGCAGCATTAAAGCACAAAAACTTGCCGAATATAGTAGTCTTTCACGCGGTGATTTAGAGCAATGATTTTGTAGGAGAAAAGCTTAAACTTCGCTCAGCATTGTCGTCCACAGCTAACCAGCGCTTGGTAAATATCTAAAACTAACAGAGAGTTAAAGTGATTGTGAAAACTTGTGATTACAATAGAAACAAAGTCAGTGATCAAGATAAGCCTAGGTGGATAGAATGGAGACTCCTGTTTGTAATTAGGACGAAGCTTGTGTACTTTTTCACAGCTAAATCTACCATGTGTGCAGTAGCTGTCGACTGGTTATTGACTAGATCTGAAACGGTAACACGAACAAATTTTTAACATATTTTATCAAGCACGGTAAAAGTTTTAAACCTTTTTTACCCAAATAAGGCCTAACTGAGGCACTTTTTTAACCTTTTTCAATTAACTTCAGTTAACTCAATTTTTCGAAAAAAATTAACCTTATTTCTTGTTTTTTTTTCAAAATTGTGAGCATGTTTACCCCACGATTAAATCTTAGGATTTGGATACACAATGGTTCTAAATTGTTTGTTTATTTTACAAAAATTAATTTTTAACGAAAATAGCCTCGAGTCACTTTGAATATTTTCGAAGGGATTGTATAGCCCATATCATCGGCTTTTAATTGCTGTGTAACATGCTCAAAATAATTGAAATTTTTTATTAAGCAAGAAATAAGTCAAATGTTTTTGAAAAATCGAGTAAGTGTGTGAAACCCTAATTTTTCTTGATTGAGGCACTTTTAGCCTAAATGAGATATTTTATCTCTTCCAAAACATAATTAGAGAACAAATTTTACTGCTACAGTCGATTCCCTATATAACGTACCCCTCTATAACGAACGATTTGTTTTGGTTTTTGTATTTGCCTAAATAACATCTACACCGGACAACCTCTATAACGAACTCCTCCATAACAAACACCTAAGACCGGTCCCAGGGTGTTCGTTATAGAGGGAGTCGACTGTATACAAATTTAGGCTTTTTAAAAATACCTATTATCTCTAAAGTGCTGCTTCGATATTCGGCCTCTTCAAGTTGAGCTACAGCACTGTCTCTGTCATAGACCCATTCACGATCTGGTGGTGTGTATGGAAAAATAAATGCCAATACTACCGCAGGATTCTGCAAAGCAAAGATTATCTATTTCTTAGTATAATTCATATTCAAACCTCTTCGTAGTAATTATTGATAATCGGCTTTTGAACTGCCTTCTTGATATTCACAAACTGCTCTTTCGAACATTTTAGAGAGGGCAAATATATACATGACATGTTGAGCCTCAGCATACCTCTCTGTCTAAAAATAATATGTTAAAAATTTTAGATGTCACTGACACAATGAAATTTTGATCTTAACCCCAAAGTCTTCTCAATTGTTTCTCATCTAGGTCCAAAAACTTTTTCGACCGCATTCGATCAAGATACCAATTACCGACGGCCCCCTCATTGATATATCTATATCTCAACCTGGAAAAACAATTTTGCAATCTGTACTTTGCGTTTTTATTGTTTGGTGATGTCTTTTTGATCTATTTTCGGCTAACTGTATCTACTCTAAAAAAGGCCCCTGCTCTAAAATGGTTCCCGGACTTGGAATATCTGTATCTCAGAGCAGAGTCAATATTTTGCAAAGCTATTTGTTGCGTTCTCTTAACTTTTACACGCTTCACCGTTTCTGTTTTTTTATTTTTGCTGAGCACACAAAATCTCAAAATTGAAATAATTTTTTACTACATTTTGAGGAGTTTGAAAAAGGCCCAAGAAGACCCTTTAAAGAGGGTGAAAGCTGTTAAGGAGAAAGTCTTGACACGAAAGATTATTCCAAGTTTAGCGCTTTTTAAATGTGGTTTTTGAGACATATTTTGTTGACAACTCGTGTTGCGATGTCAGACAAACTTGTGCTTTTAAATTTAAAAATTTAAATTCAAAGTTGGATCATCATCTAAATATCGGAATTTCTGAATTCCTTCAAAAATAACCAAAAAATCGAATTGCAATAGGAGACTAATCAACCTTTTTAGATGGGTTTTCCCCTTTCCATTTCGATTTTTAGGGTATTTTTTGAAAGAATTTAGAAATTCTGGATTGCTGTTGCTAATTTAACTTTTAATTTCTGTACAAGTTGTCTGACATCACAACACCGAGTTGTCGACAAAATATTTTTAAAAAAACCACATTAAGAATCACAAAATTTGGAATAATCCTTTTATGTCGAGACTATCTCCTTAACAGCTTTCACCCCTCTTTAAAAGGAAATGCGGTACTTCTATATAAGCAAGTTAGCAGTATATAAATGAGGTACAAAAAGCTGTAGCTTGTTTGAGAGTCGTTTTCAAAGATGGATCGAATTCCAATGTATTGTGTAGTCATTTTATCCAAGAAAGCTTCCATGAAATGCTAATCAATTTTTCGAAAAAATTAAAACACAGATTCAAAACACTATTCTAAATTAAGTGACGTGCTCAGATTACATGACGTTGAAATGCTAGTATCATAAAACTATGAGTATATGATTCGTTCAAGTGATCCCTTCAATTTTAGCTACTTTTTGGTGATTTTTTTGTGTGAGTCGCAAGATTGAGAAAGGTAAAAACATGATAATCAGGTAGAAACAATATTTACTAATTCTTTTCAACTGTTTATACCGTAGTAGTTGCCGGTGGCGGAATAGTTGCATGGGCTCTGGATCAGTACACTTGCCCATGTTTCTGTTGATGCACTGAGCATAGTTGTCTTCTTCAGTACTGCCACAAGGACTCATACAAATAGCCAACTGACTAACTAAACAGTTGTAACTAGGGGACATTGAACAGTCTAGTAGTGATAGCCGTATTCTTGAGATTTGTGCAAGTTTAGCTCAGGCCGGCCCACAACTACAATGCTTAGCAGCTCGCAAAAGTATTCCATTTCGTCTAAGAAATACTAAATATTCAAACGCTTATTTGGAAAAGATACGTTAACTAACTATGTAAATTGCTTCATGTCGTTGACAACATTCTTCCATGGATATAATCCTATTGGTGAGTATGACAATTGAGTTGTCAACGCAAGGAGGTCGAATGAAGGTATCGTTTTCATCTGCAACAGAACTTTGATTAAACACTAAATTAATTAGGTTAGCAAAAATTATACAGCAGGTTAAAAAAAAAAAAGTAGTATCAATTTACTGGCCCTATTAGAGAATCAGGGTTTTTTCGCCTCGGTCTCCCTGTCGTTTTTTTTGGATTTTGGTCTTTTTTAAATAAATACCAAAAATAACAAGTTTAATCTATTCAGTTAGCAGAAGACTATTAACATTTTCCAACCGAGTTATCAACAGAACAAGCAAAGCAGAACGAATCAAGCAAAAGAATCAAATTTGTAGCAAAAGAGGCAAAAGATCCAAAAAACAACAGGGCAAGGTAAAAAACCTGATTCTCTACTAGGGCCTTGAATTTGAAAAAAAAAACAAGTTTGAGACCGCCCGTAATATACGCTGACCTAGCTTGTACCCAAAAAAAAGTCCAACTGCCGATCCGATAATATGCCAAGGCATATGCCAACGCCGTGATAAGTCATAAGCAAATAGCTAAAGCCTAGTTTCCAATGAGTGAGGATTTTTTCTGACCCCTCTCTCGGAAATGGCCATAACCTTTTTTTTTAAAATTTTCAAAAATTATTTTTTTGTGCCATCGTGTAGATTAGATGCAGGCTACAAATTCGCTTTTGATTCACTAGATATTGTTGAAAAAATGTGGATAAAATTGGATGAATCCTCACTCCTCGTAGTGAGGATACGAGTGAGGATCTGAGTGAGGATTCACCAATTTTATCCAGATTTTTTCAATAATATCCAGTTGATAAAAAGCGATTCTGATAGCCCTGAATCTGAGCTACACTACGGCACCAACAGAACAATTTTTGAAAACTTGAAAAAAAGTTATGGCTATTTCCGAGTGAGGAGACCTGGAAAAACCCTCACTCGTTGGAAACTAGGCCTAAAGGACTATAGCCGTCACCGACAACGAAATTTCAGAAGTTTAAATGCGCGCGGGACACTCTTTTATTTGTTGCTGCTTTTTTAAAAGAAGTCACTTACATTGAAAATAAGGAAAGGACAAAAATGAACAAAACGTTAAGACAGTCTAATAGCTAAAAAATTACGTTTAGATAAAAATTTCTGATATAATCGGAAGCATTGTAGCGAGAATCTTGAAATGAAGTTTTGCCCCAGCTTAAAAACTATTAGATAATAAATTGAAGTAAATTAGAGCTGCTCACATAGAATCAGTGCCATTATACGGTTGAACAAAACCTTCTTTTTTAAAATCATTTAGAAGTATTTCCTGGCAATCAAGTAAATTGCAACACACTCGCCGATTTGCCTGAACATATTATAAAACTTTGTTATCAGTCGGAATTATTAATTGCCTCATTAAACAATGGAATGATTTCAACGGTCTGACCGATTCCATCTTCAAAACAGGCCTTTATAGAATAGTAAAGAAAGTCCTTGATCCTCTCGAAATCCGCATCATTCACAAATTCACTTCCCAAAGTCAGTTATAAACATTCTTGTGCAGCGAATTGATCTGCAGTCTGTTAATAAAAAAAAATAAATGTGTTAAATTTCAATTTTTATATTACCGTATCTTCTCTAAATTTCTTTCTTGATTTTGCGCGAGATTTTCTCAGCCGACTAAAGAAAGAAATCCTTCATAACTTCTATCTTCATAGCTAGACTCGCAGTCTTCTTTCACTCGTACACCAGCTAAATTCATTTTAAAGGGCATGCCGTGCCCGACACGGAGAGAAAGGCGGGGACCAGCATTTCTTTTTTTCTCGACAAAGTTTCACATCCATTCTAGTCTAGATTTTTTAAGTTTTCTACCTATAATGTCATCATATTATATTTGACGCAAAACGAGTGAAAAGTAGAAGGATTCAAAAAATTTGCTGGTCCCTCGCCTTAGCTTTTAGAAACGCACAGGCATGCCCTTTAAGGCGTTCAGCCCTGGTGCGCTCAACATACAGAGCGCCGAAATTGCGTGCAATTTTTTTCTTTAGTCAAAGAGGCAAATTTTCAAATAGTTTTTCAACTGAAAAGACTATTTGGTAGCTATGCCATTCTGGTTTTATAACAAGGTATAATTTATTGCAATATACTCACGAAATGTGGGAAAAAAGTAAATTATTAAATAAGTCAGAAAAAATTCATTACCTACTTGTTTCATATGTCAACTTTTTTATTGCAAATTTCGTAGACATTGTTTTGACAAATGATACTTTGTTAGAAACTAGAATGGCAAGGCCTTTAATGGTGTTTTTGAAATTGTTTGAAAATTTGCCCATTTGAAAAATTAGCGCGAAATTTTCGCCGCTTTAAAGATACTGCAAAGCCAAAACGGAATGTGCTAAACACAAGGTTGCAAACTCAAAATTTCCAAATAGTACATTTAGCCAAAAAGGTACAAATTTTCATTTTTCGTCAAAAAGTGCCATTTTTTCTAGTGCTTATTTGATTTTGAGCACAAAAAAAGCTTTTGACGTAAAGCCTCAAAAAAATAAAACAAATTTCGGGTCCTTAAAAAGTAAAATTTTTTTTAGAAAACAGTACATTTAAATGCCCTGACTTATACGAAATTAATGATGATGTTTATTTATTTTAATGAAGTGGGCAAAAAAGGGCTGAGAAGGTGATGCATATGCATGGTGCAAAACGACCAGCATGATCGAGTTCAGCACATCTGTTACTTCTACTCCTTTACTACTAGCACAGCATGTTGAGCGCACTAAGTCTCCACGTTTTAAAGCTTTTTAATCAGATAACAAAAAATAACTATTTGTTGTATAATTCTTCGTTTGACTAACTTACGACATATTTTTTTCTGCTCTGACCATTATAAAATAATTGATAAATACGATGTTAAAAAGACAAAATTGAGGTAATATAAAGATAAGAATTTATCTGGGAATATACTATTAAGAACATAGTTAAATAAAGTTGAAGGTTAATCAAGAGTTTAAAAGTTGGTTTATTTTACGTGCTCATCACAACAACTAATGCAAAGGTGTCAAAGAATTTCAAAAAAATTGCTTGAGTCGATTTTTATGTCTTTTCTTATCACTCGTTTGTTCATTCAGCCGAAGGGGCAGCAATAGATAATTATCCCATAAAATTTAGTTGTATACTTTATTTAGTCAACAAAAGCTACATGCATGTAAATAAAACAAGAATTTTTTTGAGAGAACATCATACATTTTTAGTAAAATGAATTTTCAAAAAAATTTCGGTTTGTTAATATCAGCGTGAAAATTAATTGAGTGAAGTGTTTTTTTGACAAAATCGAGTTTCTTTTCCACAATTTGCAACACACGTAACAAGGTTTATTTCAAATTATTTCTCCCACATTCGACAGCTGGGCAATGACATTAAATTTTTTCGTCCAAAAATCGTTCGTACAAACTTGAATTTAAAAATGGCTCGATTATCGATTTCAGAGCACATTTTAATTTGATTTTGTGGCCCTAAAAAAAAAACCAAAATGGTAATTTGTTTCTCATTCAATCCAGGTATCTGATTTGCTTCTTAAACCACTCTTAGAAGTAGTGATGCGCATTTGGCTTTATGCGATAAATGCGATGCGATATTTTCAGCCTCGCCTGTATGCGATAGCGATATGCGATATTTCTAAAAAGTCGAGGTGCGATATATCGCTGCGATATGCGATATTTTCAGCCTCGCCTGTATGCGATAGCGATATGATATTCTCTCTAAAGTCGAGGTGCGATATATCGCTGCGATATGCGATATTTTTTCTAAACGACTACGCTGCATTAAATGACCATAATAATAAATTTTCCGCTTTATCGATATGCATACATCGTACTTTTACAGCAAGACACTAATATTTGAAGTTCAACAAAGGAAGATTTTTTTCAGGGAAATCAGCATTCCGCATTTTCTGGACTAATTTTGATCGCCTGTAGTCGTACACGTCAACGAGAACCGAAAACTAGCTGTTTGCTACTGCTGGTGGCTTGTTGCTGGAGTAGAGAGGAATAGACGAGCTATCTTGGCGAGAATCGGATACGTCTTTTTCGTTGTCATAAGAAAAGATAGAATTAGGTAAAGCAGGTAAATCCCGTGTTCGTAAAAAATACTTTCCAATACAGTAATGGATATCTCCTCCGAATTGACGCGCTCTGCTTTACATACGACTTCATTTTAATCATGACGTCAGTTGGGCGCTCGTCCTTTTCCTGCTACTTCCTCGAATGTTCATCCCAATCACTCGAAAGTGACTCTGGATGCATAAAAATGTATCCCCTACTTTTTTCGAATTTTTTTTGTAAATTGTAAACCCGCATATTCCAAAAAAAAGTGTTGATGTACAATAGACCCAAAATATAATTTCCAAACTTTCTATTGCCATCCTAAGGACATGGAATTTGCGTTTAATGTTAACAAAAAAAAAATTCGAAAAAAAAAACAAAAATTCGAAAAAAAGTAGGGGATGACCATTCCGAAGGAAGTACCCTTTTCCTCCATAATTGTCGAATACTGACATATGGCGACAAAGAAAGAATCGGTTTGTGTCGTATTCTGTGAAGAAGGGCACACAACAGAATTAAATAGCGATCGAAATAAGTAGAACAAGATTGTAATTGTTTGACAGATGACAAAATCTCAAAGCGATATTTTCAAAAATTTGCGAATGCGATATGCGAT
>SADC01000213.1:0-78965 GCA_004194705.1 Ditylenchus dipsaci
ATAAACTCGAACAAACACGAAATTCGAGATGTTTCGGATTGGGTTGAAGATGCTGTTAGAGTTAATATGTTGATTCGAAGTACAAGAAGTTTGCACTTCTAATGTTTAGTTTCATTGATTACTGCCGATCGCAGCAGAGCTAAACTTTTTGAATATATGAAAAGTTGTAAATGACACACCTGGTTGTCAGCTTTTGTACACAGACACTGACTCAGTAATTTTCAAACACCCGAAAGGTACCAACCCAATAAGGGAAGGAAGTTATCTAGGTGAAATGACTCGAGAATATTCAAACTATACAATTGAAGAATTTGTTGCAGCTGGACCTAAGCAATACGGATTTGAAATTGAAAGACTCAAAAAGGATTAGTAAAACGATACTTAAAGTACGAGGTATTAACCCTTGATTCTAAAAATGTTCTATATTCACCTATGAAGCTTTTAAAAAGACAAGTGTAGGACAAGACTCTCCTATTGATCTGAATATAATAGATCTTACAACAAAGCAATCCACAGTAATATCTAAAAAGCAGTCTAAAAGTACTCTCCTTGTAATGAAAAGGCTATCGCTCAGACTACAGATTTTACCTTTGGTTACGAATATTTAAAACTAAAAAAAACATGAAAACAAGTAAAATAAATAAAAAATTTGAAAAAAAAATATTTATATGATCCCCTTGATCAGTTACGTATTCCGGTGCATGGACTGGCTTTCTAATATAGCATTGGAATACGGCGGTTTTAAAAAAAAGCTAAATTATACTCATGCTAGGTTTTCACATAACTGCTCTGAACTTAGAGACCTTAAGTCTGGGTAGCTAGTCTCAATATTTGTTTCATTGTTATAATATATTGGTTATAATTGCTTAATAGGCAACAAATGGAATTGGTCTTACAAATAGATATTTCAGACTCAAATTATTACAAGAGTTCAAGAAATAACTTTGTTCTAAATTAAATGATTTTAGACTTGTGTTATTACAAAAAAAGAATCAAAACTACTCATGCTCATATATAATTATTTAAACTCGGTTATCACAAATTAAATAATATATCTTTCAAAACACTGTTTCAGGCTTAGACTATTTAATCAATAAATTAATATTCTCGAAATTGATTTCAATTTGACCTTTCCCGAATCATAGAATATTTTCACTCTATGCCGCTTCATAATCTCCTTCCCTTCCTTAGCTACCCGCCGAAAAAGGGGGTACTATACACTCATATGCTGCAAGTGCTCTGCGTTTTTCTTCATCAATTCTCCAGCAATTTTACTCCCGAGATTTTTGATCTTCTTCTTCCAATTTGTCCAGACGTTTAGCATTGCTAGCCTCTTTATTCTTCACAGGTTTGCTCATTTCGCAGTTCTTTGTCACCTTAAAGACAATTTAAAGTTTTCGGAACATCAGCACTCCAAAAAGTCAAGAATTTTGAACATTCCAATTTGATATCTGTTGTCCGACACGGACTATTCGATACAATGACCGATTCGATACAAGGGACGATTCGATACAACTGCTGAAAAGGGACGATTCAATACAACTGCTTGAGAAGGAATGATTCGATACAATGTTTTGGCTTTTCGATTTAATCTTTTTTGTGTTACCAAGAACTCTTTTCATTTCAATATTTTTTTAATGGATTCCAACCCCAGTTCTGATGGAAAATCCTCCACCAACTTAACCAAGTGGTCGTCTGTTGGTGCGAACTTTTTTGTGTGTTTTCAGGTTTGAAAACCTGTTTTCTGAAATAATCATAGAATTCTTAAGATGGGTTGACAGTAGTCGAATTTCGTTTTAAAGGTCTTTTTTAAGTTTCTTAAATCGCTTCAATTGCAGTCTACTACACAAGAACCATCTTTAAATTATCTAAGTGCTATGGGTATTCTATACTAGGGTCAAAAAAATATTTTTGAAGCCAAATTATAAGATGTGAAAATACAGATTCATTACTTGAACTGGAATATGGATTAAGTAGATCAATGCAGTTTACTTCCTTATCTCAGCCAATCCGCCGAGGTATCCATTCACTAGAAGCATTTATTAATCTTCAGATATATCCATACATCTAACCACTTGAGCATTGATTACTTACCCAGGCAATTCCATCTGATATCGATACCGGGGTACCTAGGCACTTCCACTTGAGTACTGATACCTAGGTACAAAAACCTGAGCACCACCTGGACACCTTACCGTGCACTTTCCACAACTGACGTTCGGACAAGTCAAATCGATGTTCAGGACACGTTTCTAGATTATGTACAATGATTTTAAAATATTTCCAGATAAATCTAAAAGTTCGACGCTACCGGAGTATACCCCCCCCCCTCAAATAAAATTTTTTAAAAAGTGTTTCCAAACACCCTATATCGACCCAAAATTGCCTCAGAAGCTCGAAAAATAAATTTTTGTTTCTAGTCAAAAAAATTGAGTTTTGGGACCACCCAAAAATACCTATTTTAACCATTTTTGAAGGGATTTAGCGCCATATTAGGATGGGAAAGGACCAAAAATAGACCAATTTCGTGAAAAAGAAAGATGTCGAACATAGTTTTGTTGGGCGTAATCGTTTCGCCAATGAAATTTTCGCCAATAAGATAATTTCGCCAACTGCATCTTTTCGCCAATGGCGTCTTTTCGCCAATGGCATCTTTTCGCCAATGAAATCACTCCGCCAATGGCATCTTTTCGCCAATGAAATCACTCCGCCAATGCATCTTTTCGCCAATGAAATCACTCCGCCAATGCATCTTTTCACCAATGAAATCTTTCCGACAATAACCTCTTATTATGCGTACACTTTAATTTCTGTGGCGAATAAGCGGTGAAAAGTGTAATTATTATTTAAATCTTAGAATCTTATATGTTTCTTCTACGAAAACAACAATTAGTGCTTTTAATAAAGATTATCAGTTGCATTTTATTTCTAACAAGGAATGTTAATTAAAAAATTTGAATAAAAAAGAATGGACAAAAAGTTAAAAGGCCTGTGTTAAGAGTTACACACTCTTTGTCATTTTTTAGAGAAAATTACTGACTGTCGAGATGAAAGAAAAAGAAACCCTGGAAAGTTTAATATGCAAAAGTATTTTTGTTCAGATTCATTTACACATGTTTTTGTGCTCTTTTGATTTATCCTTGCATAGTTGATTCAATAATATTTTGATCTCTCCACCTATCATTAACATGCTATCCAAATAGTTTTGTTGACGAGAATTTACTTGACTTCTCTCAATCAAGTCTTAGTTTTTCCGCAATCATTGGGTTTAACTGTTTCGTCTGTTACATTTTACACCCTGTTTTCTCCACACCTTGTCATTCATTCTTCTTTTGTTTTGTTTTTATCAGATCCGATATCCATTGACCGACAAAATAGCCTATTTTTTTGGTAAACTCGGTGAGAATACGTAATACTGAGGTGGTCTTTAAATAAAATTTAAATTCATTCCTGATCGGAGATTGCAGATTTGAGCGAAGAATTCGGTTAGATTTTCGTGCTTGAGCTGAATTTTCTTTTTGCTTTCTTTTTAATATTTCATGATATATCTTACCAAACTTTTTAAGTAAAGTTCTAATTTTTTTAGCAAAGAACGTGTAATGAAAGATCCTTTTTAACAAAGTTCCTGTTGCTCTTTATATTAAAAAAAAGGATTTCAGTCAGTATTTAGCTCTGGCTTCGCAAATGAAAATTTTGAAAATAAGAAAATTTCAAAAATATAAGATTTTTGATCATGAAAAGTCAAGATTTTAAAAATAACTGCTACGATCGTGGGGTCCGCCGTAGTCGGGTCCTTTTCAAGCTTATACTAGGATACGTAATAAAGCTTGTGAAAACGCCGCTTTTAAGTGAACAGATCATCGCTTTGACAAAAACATCAATTTATTTTTCTCGGAAAAATATAACAAATACAAGATATTCTTTAAAAGGGCATTTTTTGGAAAAAACAGATCCGAAATTCCTGAGATTCTGATCTGCAAAATGAGCACATTTCTTAGTAAAAAGCACATTTGCAAGGCTTGTCTTAGATGAATTTTTTGTGTGCAAGCTAAACTTCACGCCTGTTTTTGCAACTCATGTCAAATGTTTTTAAAAAAGTTTCATGTGAGTTCTAACTCGGGCAATAAGATATTTCTTAAAAAAAACTTATAACTGGTGCAACGAGATCACTCGAAAGTAAGACGGCTAAGCCACTTTTGTAACAATTTTGAAAAGTTTAATAGAAACCCGGAGTTACTATTTTCTAAGCCTCGTCTAAGGGCGATTACTATTAGAGAGGAGATTACTGAATATTAACCGTTAGTGCTGAAGCCAACAATTTTTGATAATGCCAACATTCGCAGGGATCACAGGTCTGAAAACTTTCATTTCCTGGAAGGTATCCAGGTGGTGTAGAGATTAATGAGGAGATTAATTAATTTAAGGTCATCCAGATATCATTATCATGACACACACCTCGGCTTTTGGCATTTTCGAGTTGAAAAGTCGCAAATTTAGTCTCAGCAAACATAATTTTGCAGAATCAATGATTCTATCTTAAAATGTTTCTACTTTTGACTAAAATATATCATTTTTAGGTCATGTAGCTGGATACCTACCTGAACCACGGACAGCTGCCCTTATTTTTAGAGTTTAAGTGGTTAGAATAACAGTTTTGATGTCGTCAAACTGTGTTCAGTGTGAAAATAACTCTTTTTTGGCGCTGTTGTTCAAGCCTCTTACTAGCCTTTTCCAGTCAACTAACGTTTTTGCATTATAGGGGAAGGGCGTTACTATTAGAGAACGGTTACTAGTTCCGACCTTTCTCTAGGAGGTTACTATTATAGCGATTGTTTCTATTAAAGCATCCACAATAACCTGATTTTCATTGTGGATTTTCATTTGTGGTTTTGATTATAGAATGATGCAGTCCCAGGAAGCAGAGAGACTACGAAACCAAGGCAACGAGTGTTTTATGAACGGCGAGTATCAAAATGCCATTATTTTTTATAATGCTTCAATTGCTAAATTTCAAACGACAGAGGCTTTTTCTAATAGATCTATGGCACTTTTGAATCTCGAAAGGTATGCTTGTATTTAAATCACAAGCCCTAAATTTAAACTAGTCTACTATGAAAAAATAGTCTTTTATAGCAATAGCCTGTTTTCACACAAAAAAATGAATTCTTGATTACTCAGATTTCATGAAGCACTTGAAGACACAAATCGTGCCTTGCTCCTCGACCCAACAAATGTCAAAGCGCTACGAGTGATTGCGCAATTTTGAATTGCGAAATTCAGATTGCGCAAACTTCAAATTACGTAAATGCGAATTGCGCCAAAATCAAATTGCGCAAATTTCGAATATTCGTTAAAGTATTTGATGGTCGGAAAATTTCATAAATTTTTAAAAGTTGTAAGTTTTATGCTGTAGCGCAGATCAAGAGCTAAAACGCATATTTACAAAAAGAAAATTGAAATTTAAGTATTAAGTTATTGCCTTCTGAAAAACAACTCAGAATAAAAAGTTTCAAGTGTTCATAAAGCTTGTGAACTTCTGAAATGACCTTAAATGTGTTAGAAGCTTATCGGTTAGAAGCTTATATACTTCTCAAAAAAATTGAATAAGTTTTATGTACCGATCGAAAAAGCAAAAAAGCTGTAAAACTATGTAATCAAAAATTTATGCAAAAAAATACGCTATTTGAAAATAGCCTTTACATTAGTTACAAATTATTCGCTTTAACAAAAGTTTGAATTTCCGGGAGACCCTACTGTCATGTATCCCCACCCCCTCCCAAAAAGCTGCTGTAATATAACCAAACACCCCCCCCCCCCCCCTCCTAAAAAAATCTCGGTTTTTTAAAAGGGTCCAGAACCCTTTCAAGACAGCCCGTAATACTTTTTCATTGCTTTTCTGGTCCTTTCATGCCAAAATTATTGCATGAAAATGATTTTCAGACACTCCTAAAAAATCATGGTTTTTAGGGGGGGGGCGGGCGGTGTGCGATATCGTATATGACAGTAGGTCAATTATTGGGGTGGAGGGGTATATTACAGTAGCCTTTGGGGGGGGTGGTTGGGTTGTATATTACAGTAGCCCCTTCCGGTATTTGAAATTGAAGGTATAAGTTTTCTTTTGTTGATCCATCTGAAAAATTTCGTCTTAGCAATGCATTTTTTTTCACTCTATTCAATAGAAAATCGGCAGGCCCACGAAAAAGTGTAATAATAATTTGGTCATACGGTGCCATTGAAAAGTGAGGTCTTTATTCTGGAAACCTTGTAGAAGAAAAATATAACATTCGAAGATTTAAATCATAATTACACTTCTCACCGCTTATTTACCACGTAAATCAAGATTATACGCGAAAAGAGACTATTGTCGGATAGATGCCATTGGCGAAAAGATTCTATTGGCGAAAAGATGCCATTGGCGAAAAGATGCATTGGCGATCTGATTTCATTGGCGAAAAGATGCCCTTGGCGAAAAGATCGCATTGGCGAAAGTTTCATTGGCGAAACGATTACGCCCCGTTTTGTTGACTGGGGCCTACCGCATAAAGAAACTCTGGTATGCATACATTTTTTATGCATCCATATACTCCGGTAGTGTCAAAAGTTCGTATTGTGGAGGTGGATACCCATCTAGGGAGATAGCAGGAAGTTACTACTTGAAAATTATGAAAAATGCCTTGAGAAAAAGTCTCCCCTATTATTCCCAAAGCAAATGTACAGATAACACTGTTTTGAATATTTTCTCTACTCCTTATAATGCAAATTTGGTAAAAAAGGTTATTACAAAAAGTTTTCGACTTTTCGTGAAATCTTAAGGGAGGGGAGGGGGTTTCAAATAATAATGCGAATATTTTGATCTGTCAGTTCCGAATCCTGATGAATGCACACCCTTTCTATCTTCTTTGAATTACAATTTTGTAGACCAACATGTAGCCAAGGTTCTAGTCTTTCATTTGAACTATCAAACTGGGAAAAGTTAGTATGAAGCATTTTTTGCACTCACTCTGATTTTTAGGCAATGAGTCAGAGTGAGAATGAAAATATTTTAGGGTAGTTAGAATGAGAGTAAAAGTAAGCATGGCAAAAAGAGAGTGAGTGAGAGTGGGTGAGTCCACTGAGATTCTCACTGTGAGTGAGAATTGATAAAATCCAGAAAAAATCAATATTGTACCCTATGAAAAGTGCGTAAACTAGTTATCAGTCACAACTTCATAACCATTTTTCTACTCTACATTTTAGTAAGTTTACTGACTTATAAGGCGAGAAACTATCGAGCAATCGATTGCGCTCGTTTGTAGCACTGATTAACTGTCAGCAACACAATTTGCGATTTCAAGCAAATGACCATCAGAATAAAAGATAATCGTCCCAAATAATGCGTACTAAGTTTTATCCGCATTTATTTTTACCAATTATGTTTTTTCTTGACGCGTTTAGTTACTTTGACGCAACAGTCGAAACTCGGTAAGCGCGCACCCTCGATAAACGGGCACCTTGCAAATTTCCCGCTCGAGACCTACTAAATAAGAGAAATTGAAACCTCGATAAGCGGGCACCCTCGATAAACGGACACCTTGGAAATTCCCCAGCGTTAAATTTACCTCAATAAACGGGCACATTGAATTTTGTGAAAAATTTGTGTGTTTTAACGCGTTTGTTTTTTAACTTCTCGAACTTATTCCGTTCTCAGAGGTCAACGTTTTTTGTTATGGCTTGTTCACGTACTTCTAGTTCGAGTGCGAGGTCGAAGTTAAAGGCGTTCATGTGTATAGCTAAAACCCGTAGTTTAGTGAACCCACCGAAATCACTTTTCGGTATCTTTTGGACGCTCTAGGGTGAGATTCTGAGTGACTCAAGTCACATGAATAAATGACTCCAAGTCCTATCTCGAACGCGAAGTACAGGAACACCTTCGACTTCGAGTTCAAGTTCGAGTTCGGATCTTCGTCTACGTGAACACTTTTGGTCTGAACTTGAACCTAAACTCGAAGTCGAACTGGAAGTACGTGGATAAGCCATTAGCAAATTTTGCAGGTAATTTAATAAATTTTTTTTTCTTTCTTCAAAAAATAAGACGGTCACAGAATTGAGGAGAATGTGAAACAGGCGTAATAGCACGATTATTTCACTGCAAACAATTGATTGTCTGCTGATTTTTATTGTTGTTCAATGTTATTATGGAAAAAGATATGATAAAGCCTAGATATAGGGGCACTGATAGCTTGACGGTTCGAGAAACCCCGATATATGGGAACCTCGATAAGCAGGCAACCTCTAAGGCTCGGGAATAGGTCAGCGTACGGAACTTGTGACTGATGACTAGTTTACTCACTTTTTGAGGTCTAGGACATACAGGGTGATCAGACTTTGGTACCAACAATAAAGCTTATATCTTTTTGTCATCAAATTATTAATCGTTTAGATTTTTTGTTCTTGATAATCTGCCATGAGCCTATCCATTGTGCATGTTTTTAATTTATTAATAATACGATTATATATTTTTCGTATTTAAATATCAAAATTATTTGTTCATTTTTTTATTTTTTGCATAGTAATCTTAGTTATTTATCACTGAATCAATAGTATTTATTCGTTTAAAAAAATATTGCAATAAAAAGCATTGAGCGTGATTATTTTTCAGATTACAGTTGACTCTCGATAAACCGTTTACTCCAAAAAGTTCGTTCCCCCTATGGTCCGACACATTTTTTTAGCTAAATTTTTGAATTATTGCCAAAACTAGAGATGGCATCGGGAAAGAATTCCCGACCCGTCCCGAAGGTTTTTAGCATATATATTTTGTCCCGGTTTCGTCCCGGATTTCGGCCCAGAAAAATTTCCAGTTTGTCCCGTCCCAACGTCCCGTCCCGCTAGAAAATTCAAGCTAAAAAACTGGGATGGGACGTTGCTGCAAAATCTCGAAGTGAATAAAGCTAATGTTTAATGCTCACTAGTTATCACTATATTTGGTATAAATTATCATTTTTTCACTCACTGTCACTCAAAGGCGAAAAAAACGCGTTAACCTGAAAAAAGCTTCGATTTTGGCTTAATTCTCACTGAGATTCTCATTCTTAAAGATTCTCACTAAGAGTAAAGATTTTTTCATTCTCAGTCTCACTTACAAGCTGTAAGGACAGAAATTTTTTTCTCACTCCCAGTGAGGACAATTTTTTAAATTCTTACTCTCATTCACAGGCTGTGAGGACAAATGCCATTTCACTCTCTCTCGCTCACCAATCAAAGAGTGTCTTCAGCAAAACACTGGTTTTTAGTGAAAAATTTGCGGGATTTGTGGGATATCATTAAAATTATTTTACTTAAGGTGTTACCACTTATTTGATAGATGAAAGTCTCAGCAAAACGTATATGATACATCAGAAAACAAAAAATATATAAAAAAAATGAAAAAATCGATGTCAAAAGCCATAAAAGCCCCTTTTCAAATAAATATGGTCAGCGCAAGTTAAAAAAGGCGAATAAATTCATAAATAAACCGAAAAACAAATAACGTGATAAAGCAAAATAAATTAAATATTTTATCGTTAATGTTCACATTTCTTAGCAAGAGGCGTCAGATTCTTAATCTTTTGGTAAGTATAAATGATTAGCAAATACCTTTGATTGTGTGTGCAATAAAAGGTAAAGAACTGCTGTCAGAATGAAAGCAACTTCAAACTGGCAGCCGTATATCGAAATATGAAAATTCATACCGTTCAATTATCAGTATCACGGTTGTCATTAGCCGCTTTTTTAGTAGATATACTTTCGTGTGTTGTTTCGACATTTTATGTAAATGGCATGCTCAGTGGCATATTAAACTATTGAAAAGAATTTTTGAGCAGTGGAAGCGACGCCATTCTGAACAGCCAAATTGATCCATTCTGATTTGATTTTTGAATAAAGTGAAAACAAGTATTGGGTTGTAACATAATATCGTGCGGTTTTTGTTTATGAAGATTTTGTTCCAATGTGAAATATTCTACCATACTATTATATGTCATTTTGTAGAAAAAACACCTCTTATTTCATCGCTCTTTTTCAGATTTTACAATTTCACAAACAAATGTTGATTTTAGTCTTCAAGAAATGAGCTTCAAGTTAAAAATAATTATCTCCGACATCTTTAAAACTAGTCAAAAGTTCAGTCAATTGTTTCTTGTCATTTGTCATTGTTGTCAACAACTTAGCACTAATTGTAGCGCAGATCAAGAGTTTCAAAATCCATTTTACATAATGATTTTGAAAATTCTGAGTATTGAGATTTGACTGTTTCTGAACACGCATTAAATTTTTTAAAAGTCATCATTTGTCAACCCCTAAATGTTTTTTTTTTAAAACTTTTTTGATGGTACTTTTTCTCAGCTCTGAAAAAACTGCTAACACCACCTTGTTCAACTTAAAATTCTGCACAAGTACGCAATTTAATCACAATGGTAATGCGAGTGTAAGAGTCATTTTAAGATGTCAATGAAATGTCTTATTTCAATTTCAATCATATTATATCTCTGCTATGTTTTCAATCTTGGACGAAGATACGACGGTCTGAATCTGTTCTTCTCACTTTTCTGGGGAAGGTAGTGTTTGAGCCCGCCTTGCCTACTTAAGACTAACTGTAACTAATTACGAAAAAAATGAATTTGAATTACCCTAAAAAAGACTATCTACTTTTATAGACTGCAATTACTGAAAAACTGTTTAATACAATGTTTTCACTATCTTTAGGCATGAAAATAAAGTACATTTTAGGCAAAAACAGTGTATTTACTTCAAAAAATTGGAGGCAACTTTATGATCAAATCTATTTGCTAAAAACAAAACAAGTGTGAGAATCAATGCTTCATCGAGCGAAAAAAAATTAAACGTCAAAACGTTGTTTTTTTTCAATATTTTTATTTTCAGTTTTTATCACTTTTTTATAATTTTTAGCTGAATATGTACAATCCAAAATACCATCTGGTGTAAAATTACATTGACTTTCACATGGTGAATCTCGTTTTGTAGATCGAAAACTGTGTAAATACGTTTTTTAGCTTTAAATAGCCCTGATCTTCTAAAAATCTTTACTCAAGTGTTTAATCAAAATTTTAGTGCTAAAATAACAAAAAACAACAAAAGAAAATTTGCAACAATGACAGGTATCATTTTAATTTCACAATTTTCAAAGAAATTCATTAGAACAAGAGCATTTGAAATATTTGAAATAACGATGTAGTGGCTCCTTAATAAAGTGGTCTCCTAGGCCTCCATATGGAGGTTAATTAACGAGAAACACAAATCAATAATTCCACAACTTATATCTTAAAAAATCAAGGTTAACACATCAGCATATATATCTGGCTCTACCGGAGAATCCGGCCCCTTTTTTGCCTTGGTCCCCCTTGTTGTTTTTATTGAAAAATGCATTGGTCCCCCTGTCGTTTGAAAGTGATCATGGTTTGGGTGATTATGTT
Organism: Ditylenchus dipsaci; assembly: GCA_004194705.1. Lineage (NCBI taxonomy): Eukaryota > Metazoa > Nematoda > Chromadorea > Rhabditida > Anguinidae > Ditylenchus > Ditylenchus dipsaci. Next base: position 11,451 of record SADC01000213.1, read on the forward strand.
AACTGTAATCACTGGGATCACTGTAATCACCATATTTCATAACTATAATTGACAGAGGGGACCAAGGCATTTTTCAATAAAAACTACAGGGGGGACCAAGGCAAAAAAGGGTCTGGATTCTCCGGTAGACCCACATCGGTTATTTATATCTTAAAAAATCAAGGTTACCACATCAGCATATAATCTTAATGAGTTCCTGAAGTACTGCTCGTCGAGAACAATATTTACTACTTGCTACATCAGGACCTTCAAACGTTTTACTCATGTTAACTATTTCAGTGGTCGAAAATAACATTAAAAGTATTCGAAAATCCACATCTTTGATAAAATTAGTAAGCTATTCTGCTCTCTGTTGATTAACATTTAGTTTTATCACTACTTTTTTGTCTATTTCTATCCTTATCGATAATGCGTAAAAAATGTTCCATTATTATTCGTCCGATGCCCTTTCCTCGCTTCTCTTTATCTGCATTAAAACTGCCTACGTAAATTTTGTTCAGGTATTATTTGCGTGTACACTATAAAGCCAACCAAAGTAAGCGTTGATCCAGAAGTTCTCTTTTTTTCAAAGCATCCGAAACCTTTTGTGTTTCTCGTAAATACTTGTCTTTGATATCTGTAATTTTTTAATTTCTTCATCTATTTCTTGTAAAAGCTCTTTTACTTCACAATTGTATGCTGCAATATGAACAAATACTGTGAAATATAGAAAATGTTAATATGAGTGATTAAAGTCATCTAAATACAGTCGAACCTCTATGTATCATCCCACAAAAGAACCGGCCCTGGCTGGTACCTTGTGGATGCAACATAGAGCTGCAGGCAATATGAAGGGTTTTAACGTGAAGGTTTTTTTTACCAAATTTTTAAAAGTCGGACTCGACAAAGAGATTCTCAGCAAAATATGTTCTCGCTAATGCAAAAGGCGCCTATCGGCTCCTCTTTTGTGTAAGTAAAGTTGACGCTGTCTATGAGATACACCTGAGTTCGTTCCCGTCTCGGGTCGACACTTTTTAACCTGATTTCTGAAATGTTTCGCCAAATGTGATTGGTCAGTTTAGTCGGAAATATCGCGAGGATTCCGATTTCACCGATCGTTTTGCAATAGACAAAAGTTTTGCCAGTAAGACACGCGACGCTCTCTATAAGATACACCTAATCTTAAAAAGGTGCAGGAACTGTTTACTTGGAGAAAGGCCCTTTTTTGGTCATCTATTGAATAGTGATTAGATGTCTTTTAAGTTATTTTTATACGCTAAAAACCGATAAAAACGTAGTTTCAAACAATTCCCGCACTAAAAATAGGTTTTCAAAAAAAATTTGGTTACCATAATTTGACCGATTGCCTTGGTCACAAAGCTAAAATATCGGTATCAGGTATCCAACCGCGTTTTGGTCCTGGAGGCTGGGCAAAAAGGTCTCTATATTCGATTGCAGATATGGCCAGACAAAGTAGTCCATCACAGTAAGATCGGGTGAATTTGGTGGCCAGTCACCTTGATGGCAGCATTGTCGCTCGCGTGAAGTCAACCTCGATGGGCTTTGAAATCTATTCCGAACTTATTACGCACCCGTTAGGGTGTATCTATAGAGAGCGTCGAATGTACCTGTAATTACTTTTAATCAATGAAAAAGGAACAAAATTCACAACTTTCAAAATTTCATCTGCTAAATTTCCATCGAAATTAAAAATATTGTTGCATTGTAAGTGGCAAATCGACACAGTTTGAAGGCGTTTGAATGTTGCGTCATTCATCGGTTTTTCCATGAAGAATCACCGTTGAAGCGTGTCCTAAAAAAACCCAATTTGTTTATTTGCGTTTTTTGAGTTAATTGCTTTGATTTGGACAAAACTGTGTTGATATTGGCCTAAGCACAGGTACGCATACTCACTCTTTTCTCACTGAGAATGAAAGGAGACGGCAAGTGAAAGTGATAATAAGGGTAAGAGTGGAAACACTAGCGGAAGTGAAAATAAAAATCAAAAATTGAATATGAGAGTAAGTTCACTCTCACTCACTGAGATTTCTATTTTTTAGTGAGCTCACTCACACTGTCATTAGCGCTAACATACAGGTTGAAAATATCCGGGAAAATGAAAAATTTAAATGAATTTTTTCACCAGACATTATCGATCGTCAAAAGCAAAGGTATGGACGATATGTGTAGCTTTCGCTAGCCCACCCTGTTTTCTGCAGTTAGATCACTGAAAAAAATTTAAAAATAGGTTTTGCTTTGTCTTTGAATTTGTTATTAAGTCTGGCTGACTAAATTAAAAGCGTAACTTAAAACCAGGGAATGTTTGAAAGTTAAAAAATTGATCCTCTTAAATTGAAATTAGAATTAAATGTACACAAAGCTTTTCAAAATACGTGAAAATATTTTTAAGGCTTCGTGCCTTTTTACAAAACAGTCATATTTTGTCGACAATCCCATTTTTTGGTGTCGTAGAAACTTGTGCATAATCAAAAGTTGCAGAAGCATCATAAATATCAGTATTTTGCGAATATTTCAAAAAATGGCTTAAAAAAACGAAATGTGAAAAAAACTTATCAACTTTTTTGAATAAGTTTTTTCTGCTCTATATGTGTTCATGCCGGCGCCGAAAAAATCATGCCTTGGTCTCCCCTGTTGATTTTTTTCGCAAATTTTTTTCTTCTTCAGTAACCTCGAAAACTACTTATTTGCAGACATTTTGGCTGGCGTCATTAAATTTAACATTTTTCTATCAACCTTTGACTATCCTGATCCTTTCAATGAAAAATGTGCTTTTTTGGTAGTGCTGCAACCAACAGATGGCCGACATAACAGTCTATTCACTCTTACGGTGGTCTCGTAAATGTGTATTTCTAACACAGAAATTACATTTTAATGATTTTTGAAACAACTGGTGAAAAATGTTTTTTTTAGAAAAAATCAGCTTGAGGGACCAAGGCATATTTTTTTCGGCGTCGGAATGACACATAGAGCCGTTTTTTTTCCATTTTATTTCCATGGTGATGAATTTTGTAGTAACACTCAAATTCAACGAAACATTTGACCAGTTAAAATGCATAAAATTTCGGTAATCTTCTCAAAATGACCAGACAAATGTTTGGAGCCAAATGGTGACTTATTTAAAATAGTCAAGCTTAAAGCAATATGCTATTTGAAAGAGGAGATTCAGGGCTACAAAACCTATTTTTTGAAATGGAGCAGTTTCGGTATACACCCCCCAGTCAAGTCCGGTCCGCTCTTTCAAGATGCTATAAGAAATCATTTTAGTACATCTCATTTTTTAAAATATTTGATTTTTGAGACGCGTGCCCCTTTTTTTGGCGTGCAAAAAAATTAGCCAAAACATTTATTCAACACTCAATACTTCAAAACGAGGTGAAGTACAAAAAATTACCAAACCCATAGGGGGACCAAAACAATAATGACCAAAATACCACAGGGAGGACCAAAGCAAAAAAGTTTTTTCATCGAAAAAACGTCCTTTCACACTTTTTTGGCCTTCCTATCGTTTAAACGGCCTAAAAGGTGCTCCAAAATTTTACTTACCGTAAATCCTCTAATAGAGCCCCCTCCCCCTCGATTTTTGACTAGAGTTTCAGAGTTAGCACCATTTTTGATTGACAATCTCAAGGTTTTTCAGGGATTGAAAAATAAACCCCCGGGGCTCTATTAGAGGATTTACGGTATTTAGAAAATGTTTTCGTCTTCTTCTCGTCTCAAAATCGTTCATTGTTTGTACCAATTTTTTTACGAATGTATAGCTCAAACTTATCAAGTTGAACAGATTCCAAAAGCTAAACAAAATATTATTTTTTTTGTTGTTGTTTTGTGTGCTATCTTTATTCAGATTCAATTAAAATTAAAAAATTTTCTGACAAATTATTACTAGTTTATATAAATTGTATTTTATACTCTATCACTTGAGTTCATCCACTATGCATGTTTTTAATTTATGCAAAAATACATATATATTTTTTTGTATTTAAGTAAAAAATATTTGTTATTTTTTTATTCCTTGCATAATAATTATAGTTTTTTATCAGTGTATCAATAGTCTTTTTTTTTTGGCTTGAAGAATCATTGCAATGAAAAGCCTTGAGCATCTTTTTTTGGATTATTAGATATCACAGGTTACGAAAAGAAGTCTTTAATTTGTTAATTTTTTTTTCAGCGTTCAATTTATAACTTTTTTTTTGCATTCCATATTTCATGATTATTTTGTTAAGTTAATTTAAATTATTTTTATAACATAAAAATTTGGCATTGAAAAGTTACCATGTTTTAGCAAATGATTTCTATTCAAAATACTAAGTAATTTTCAATTTTTCAAAATTAATTTTTGGCTTTATCCGAGATGAGGACAGTTTTTTTGACTTGGTTCCCCTGTTTATTTTTTGGTGAAATTCCAGGCTGTAGGCTTACACAAGGGTAGGCCAGCGTATGTTAGGACAAGCTCAAACATGTCTTGGACGAATAATTTAGATCATATTTGAGTCCATCCTGACATACGCTGGCCTACCTTCCTTAGCCTAAAGCCAATATTTTTGAAAAATCAAAACAAAGTCAACAAACTGGTACTTATTTAGTTGCCGCCCCATAAAGGTCAGTTTTTGATTTTTCGCTAGCTTGATTGATTTGATTAATTTGACCCACATTTAACTTTTATTGTGACATTGAAAAACTCAACTAGAGAGAATATCAAGCGCAATAAAATTCTTTCTCAATTTCGCCCCAGCACACCCCGCAACCCGCGAACCACCACTTCAAAATTGAGGTCAAAGTAACTTAGGCGCTTAATTTATTGGCTGCTGAATTAAAAAATTGACTGTTTCGAAATCGATCCCTTCGTAAAGATCCGCATAATTATCTTATACTTAGGATCAACACAGCCAGTGGTCAATTGCTCTTTAGTGATGGCGATGTCCAAACGGGTACCTCTGTCCGTGCTGATGACCAGAATGCCGTTCCGGTTTGGGCCAGTGGATGAGCAACAACTCGAAATAAAGGTTATTACTTTTTACTGAACTATTACCACTTTATATAGATTTTTTAATACTTTAGTTTACGAGACTGTTCGTTTAGCATGTTTTTCACTTATTAATGAAACAAAAATATATTTCACGTATTTAAATTATAAAACTATTTGTCATTCTTTCATTTTATCAATAATATTTAAATTTTCATAATTTTAAATTTTTTCAACTTTTGAAATTATTAGATATCACAGTTTAGCGGCCGTTTTTTTTAGTACGAGATTCTTTTTTCGACCTTTCGATTTTCGACACGAAAAAGATCAAATTTCAAGTGAAAAGATAGTTATTGATTTTTGACAAAAATTTGACTTTTTTGACTAAGAGGAGCAAGCTTCATTTCTGTTTTGTAGTGATTTTTATATTCTATTTTATTTGAGAGTCTTGCTTGCGAAAACAAAAAATCGCACCAGCTTGTGATTTTATCACAAATATTGATTGGAATTTTTTTTCACCAAAGTTTGAAAGAAACAAATTTTTGGTTCTTATGAGAATCCTCATAAGATTTTTATATGCAAATAGATATGTTTTAAATAAGAGGGTGAAACCCAATTGTTTTTTTTTGTGGAGTTGCCGCGTCGTCATTTTATCGCGACCGTATATGTTTCTTTTAACTGGTGTACAAAAGTTCGGAACCGACTTTTGAACTCATCATTAAAAGTAAAAAGTTTGCTACAGAAAATTTTAAAACGTAGGTTTTGTAGCTCTGCTAATTCTCTTTCGAATTGCTTATAAAGCTTTTTTGAACTATTTCAAAATAGTCATCATTTTGGTGCAAACACTTAAACATTTAAAAAGTTAACAAGCATTTTCCTCCCCTTAACTGGTCAAAAGTTTAGTTCAGGGCTAGACGCTTCAGCGACGTTTTAACACTGTGTTGTAGCGCAGTTCAAGAGAAACAATATCCATTTCACAGAATTATTACAAAACTGTGAGTGTTGAGATATGACTTTTGGAAAAAATATTTTCTTTCAAAAAGACCGAAATCCAACTTTTTTCAAATTTTTTTTGCACCGTCTTCTTTAAGAAATTGTTTTTTTTCCAAAAAATCGTATCTCAACACTCAGATTTTGAAAACTGTTCTGTAAAATGGGTCTTGTTGCTTTTGAAATGCGCTAGAACACAGTGTTAAAACGTCGCTGAAGCGTCTAGCCCTGAACTGAACTTTTGACCAGTTAAGGGAGGAAAATGCTTGTCACTTTTTAAATGATTTCATAAGTGTTTGCACCAAATGATGACTATTTTGAAAAATTTCAAAAAAGCTTCATAAGCTATTCGAAAGAGAATTAGCGGAGCTACAAAACCTACGTTTTGAAATTTTCTTGTTTTTTTTTACTTTTTACTTTAATTATGAGTTCAAAAGTCGGTCCGAACTTTTGGTACACCAGTTATTTATATTTTAAAAAATGGGGCCGTCTTAATTTGACTGACTTTTTTCGAAATTTTTGTGAAAAATTAGGACGGCCCCATTTTATGAAATGAAAATAAAAGGAAACATGAACGGTCACTCAAAATGAAGTATGAAAACAAGAACTGATCATTTGATGTCGAATGAAAAAAGCGATCCAGAGTGAAAAATATGGTTAAAGTGCCAGACGGAGATTTAAAAAAATTTATTTTTGAGAACTTTTTGAGAACTTTAAGTTTAAAATTTGTCTAAATTTTGTCTAAATTTTTGAAATTTTTATTGTCTTATTCGAATTCTTATTTGAAGGTTTTTTTTTTTTTCCATGATCATAAACGCTAGTTATCTCAAAAGCATATAAAGGTCAAAAGCAACTCATAGTTAGATTTTTAGGCGATAGAATTTATGTGAATTTGTCGCAAAGGTGTGAATTTATCGCAAAAAACTGACTGAGCGAATCAGATTTGCCGTTAAATCGATTCATCGCTCAGAATCTCATCCGAAACCATTAACAACATTTCTAGACCGTTATAGATCCATTCAAACCATCATTTAACCACTCTGAAGTATGCTTCAGAGTGATTTCGAGTGGTTCAGGGTGAGCTTTTGAGCAATCTGAGCCATCAACTCACGATCAAACCGCAAATCGAACAGCAACTCTTGCAATCAAATTTTTGCAAGAAGTTTGCTCCCTTTCGAAAAACCCCCTAAAAACACTTTTAGTGGCTCTTAGGCTTTCTAAGGTGAGGTTTTGAGTAATTCAACTTATTTTCAGACTATAAAATGAAATTCTCGCACAATTTTGTGCTAAAGATTGAATTTGTTGATTTTGTCAACTACCGTAAATGTTTTCATAGAGTCTCGGCTCTATTTTTCATCGGTCCAAAGATGAAGCAAAAACATGGCATGGTTACATCGCTGAAGCGCATTTCGTTGTCTCTAGTCTGGTCTGATCTTGTCGTTGAAAAAAAACCTCATGAGTCAGTCCTAGAAGATGATTAAAATTAAAGCTTCAAGGGCATGACGGAAATTCACTTTTCCATGATTTTAATTTATTAATTATTATGTTTAATTACTATAATAGCTGCTAACTATCAACTATCCTCCTTGCATACTGAGTATGATTTTTAATTCCTGTTATTTTTTTATTTATTTTTTTGTAAAAAATTGTTGCATTAAAATCTTTCGACTATTTTAACTTGTTACATCCGGTCCATGACGTTTCGTCACCTCGGTCGGTTCGTCACCCGGGACTTTTCGTGACATCCTATAAAAAGGGACATTTCGTCACTTTAGGCTCAAACACAATGAGGAGTCTGTTTGCGGATGCTAAATCAGATTTGTCGCACGGAAATGGCCATAACTTTTTTTCAATGTTTCAAAATTATTCTGTTATCACCATTTTGTAGCTAAGATTCAGGGCTACCAGATGAGCATTTTATGAAGTAGATGTCCTTTGAAAATTGAGATAAAATAAAAAAAGACTGCGCCCAAGACTCCTGACTCTAGTCAGGAGTCTTTTTTATCTCGATTTTTCAAGAACATCTACTTCATGAAATTTTTATCTGGTAGCCCTGAAACTTAGCTACAAAATGGTAATAACAGAATAATTTTTGAAAATTTGAAAAAAAAAAGTTATGGCCATTTCCGTGCGACAAATTGATTTAGCATCCGCAAACAGACTCTCATTGTGTATGAGGCCTTACACTAAACTTTCACAAAAACTCATACCGGGTGACAAAAAAAAGGGACCACTTGGACTTTTTTCTTAACTGTTTATAAAATTTTGTTTTTTAGCATGGCAGGTTACGGAAAGGCTATTATTAAGCTTAATCAAAAAGGAAAATCGGAAAGAGAAATATCGGAGCTGCTTGATGTGCCAAAAACGACCGTTCATAAATCATTGTTAAATACAACAAAACTGAACCACAGATAGACGGCGTGGAAGTGGACGCCAAGAACAGCTCGAACACCAGCAAACAAACGAAAAATCAAAGAAAGAATCCAGCGGAATCCGAGCAGCCGAAAAAATTCGAAAATGAAGATGGCTGCCGTTTTAGAATTGGTCGAGAATCAGTCGGCAACATTCTTCACAAAGACCTGGGATGAAATCGCGAAAAGAAGCCGAGGGTCAAAACTTGGAAGACGGAAAAATTCAAAAACGGGCGGAAAGATGCCCTCGGTAAGTTTTTCATTTTTTTCATGACTTTTCCATTTTTTTAGACTTTTGCGAAGATTTGGTGGCGGGCGTCATCGGTTGATCATGTTCTCGCACGAAGCCTGGTACGACATCGAACAAGCACACAACACTCAAAACGACCGAAATTGGAGCGAGCAACCTCTTCCACTCAACGATCGAATCATCCTCGCCAGCAACATCCAAAGCAAGTCATGATCTGGGCCGGAGTTGGTCATGGATCAAAACGCCGTTGTTCTTTGTTCCGGCAGGTGTCAGCATCAACGGAGAAGTTCATCGAGAATTTTTGCGAACGGAAGAGTTTCCCTGGGCAAGAAGGCATTACGGAAATGTCATTGGGTGTTCATGCAAGATCCAGCACGGCGCACAAGGCAATCGAAACACAAGATCTCATCAGAGCGAATGTGCCGAATTCATCGAAGTCGACATCAGTCCACAGAGAAACAACGGAGAATGGCCGGCAACCTCACCGGATCTGAACCATTGGATTATTCAATTTGGAACGAGCTGAAGAGAAGAGCCTGCGTGAAAAGCATCAGACAGTTGAGGCGTTGAAGCGAAGTTTGGTGAAGGCATGGAATGAGATTCCGCAGGATATGATCGATCGGGCTGTGGATGATTTTCTAAAGCGTTTAAGAAAATGCATCCAGGCAAACGGTGGATATTTCGAAAATAAATAGATAAATTGTTTTTGTTGTTGTTTTCATTTACAAAAAATAAAATTTTCAAGTGGTCCTTTTTTTGGTCACCGGTAAATAAATGACTGGCTGAGGTGACGAAACGTACGTGTCCGTGTTACATCACGCGAAAACAATAAAATTATGTCATTCTGCGGTAACACTATAGAATGCCCCCCCCCAGCTAGCGAAAAATTTACTTTTCCTGAAGGGGAAAGGACCCGTCCATTTTGATTCTCGTGCCCTGAATAGGCACGGAAATACTTTGGTTTCCGAAAAATCGAAAAAAATTTTTTTTCGATTTGCCTTGTCCCAAGGTAAATTTTAGAAAATTTGAAAAAAAAATATTTTTAAATTGGCGCCTTTTGAATTTTAAAGGGATTAAGGGCTGTATTGGGAGGGAAAGGGAATAAAAGGGGCCACTTTTATGGCAGAACAATAGAAAAGTAAATATATGTATTCTTCGACTGCCTCACCATGTTTTTCAACTGGGCTGTGGCAAAAAGAGACTCTATACGCATTTTTGATCAAGAGTACTTCTCGGAATTATATCTAAGGTAAGTGAGTGCGCGCATCTCTAACTCTCAAGCCCTGCGCCCCCTTCGGGGCGCAGGGGGCTTGGGGGCTTGGAGTTGAGATTGCGCACACCCACATACCTTAGACACAAATCACTCGAAGTGACTCTGGATGCATTAAAAAGCATGCATACCAGAGTTTATTTATGCGGAGGCCCCAGTATTCAAAACTATGTTCAACATCTTCTTTTTAGGGGCTTATGTGATTAGTGGCCTCTTTTGTCCCTTCCCCTCCAATACAGCCCTAAATCCCTTAAAAAATGTTTGGCGGGAATTCAAAAAAAAATTTTTTTGAATTTTCTTAATTTTTTACCTTGGGGGACCAAGACAAATCGAAAAATTTTTTTTTCGATTTTTCGGAAACCAAAGTGTTCCGTGCCTATTCAGAGCACGAGAATCAAAATGGGACGGGTCTTTCCCTTCAGGAAAAGTAAATTTTTCGCTAGCTGGGGCATTCTATAGTATAGCCATTCTGCAGATAATATTTCAGGAGACGACATTTACAGACCGACATTCGGAACATTGGCGGAAACGAGATTTGCTGAAATAACTTTTGCAAAATTATATTTGCAGAAGCGACATCAAAAACATATACTGTAGAGATAGGTGATATTTACTAATGTTGCTTCGAAAAATTAATAGAAAGCCCTCAAACAACAGCTCCGCCAATATGTATGATGGTTACCGTATATTCTCTAATAGAAGGCCCTCTCTAATAGAAGGCCTCCTTGAGGACCTATATATAAGCCTAGAAAAAGAAATTCGCAATCTGTTTTTCGCGTTTCTTAGTTAGCACGAGCTTACCTGATTCCACTTTTAAATTTTGGTTGAGCACGCAAAATTTCAAAATCGACCCAAATTTTTTCCGACTTTTTTAAGGTTGAAAAATAGAAGGCCCAGGCCTTCCAATAGAGAATATACGTAATTATTGAACAACCCACTACTGCTCCCGCCTAGGGTTAGGATACTGCTCGAGCAAATTATTTTGAAATTTCTCCAAAACACACATCACAGAATGTGTCCAGTGGGCACATAACATTGATCAGCGTACCCTTTCTGTGATCTTCTTGTGACCCTGTAGCTAAATAAGATCCAAAGAAAAGCAAGACTATCTTTATTCTTCGAGGAACAAATAACAACAAAACTGAATACCATCCCAGAACTCAAACCCATTTAACAGCTGCTCTAATTGAGGCTTTAAGACCATCTAACCAAAATCTTTTGAGAATTGATGTGCTGACAAGCTAGTTCGTGATACTTACGAATTCCCTTTGTCTTTCAAAGATGATGTGTGACTGAAAGAGAATAAAGTAACATCATGTAATTTAGAAAATATATTTTGTCTGTCTTTAAAAAGGGGGACGCTTGGGGGGGGGGGGGGTTGAGAAATGGGTTTGTTAACCTAATGAAAAACCATTAATGGGTTCCAAAAACATTTTAAATATAAAATTATTTATTTGATTTTATGATGGGTTTCACTAAATATTGTCAAATAATGTAGTGAAACCATCATAAAATCATATAAATAATTTTATATTTAAGATGTTTTGCAACCATTAACGGTTTTTCATCAGGTTGACAAACCCATTTCTCAACCCCATACTCTAAATACTTTCAATACAATATTCATCAAGAGTCTAACAATGTTGTTGATATAATACCGTTGTATCCAGATATTTGTGCCACTTTGTAACAAATAAATGCCTTGTTGATGTTGTCGCAGTACTTCGGATCCGCTTGGCAAAAAGGCATTCGTTCTCCCGTACGTTCACCGGTAAAATATCAACTGGCATCCATTTCATCTGGCAACCATTGAAACTTTTGGTTAAAAATCACAATTTTGACAGTAAAAGTTTTTAGAAAGTCACATCTAACACCAAAATCTCTTCTTTAATCCGAATCGGTTACAATCAGGTCGAAAATTTCCAGGAAGCTGAGATATTGATATTTTGAGTAGACCACACAGAAAATTCGGACCATTCCCTACTTTAAAAGATATCTCAGCTTCCTTAAATTTTCGGAACCGATCTCAACGGATTCGGATTCAAGAAGAGATTTTGGTGTTAGGGGTGACTTTCCGAAAACTTTTACTGTCAAAATTGTCGATTTTTAACCAAAAGTTCAATGGTTGCCAGTTGAATAGATGCCAGTTGAATGCCGTTCGTCTCACCACGAGACTAAACAAGAACGCCTGTCTCCGGCCGGAGATTCTGATCTAGGATAATTTTAAACATAAATTTCTTAGTTTGCTTCTGTTTGTATGCTGCTTTGCTATTTAAAAATTTGTCTGGTCCCTTGGCAAAAACTCTACCTCTTCCTTCTCACTGTAAAACCGCCTTCAACATGATTTTTTTCAATCCACTTTAAAAAATCCAATCTAATCATGTTTACTACTTTTCGGCCAGATGTGTGCTGAAATTGGCGGTCCAAAATTATATCTTTTCAAAAAATGCAAATTACCCTCACAACTTTTCGAGCTCGATCCAATCCTTCAGAAATAAGTTGTTGATGGGAGTTGTGGCAACTACACAATTTTGTGATCAGCCACCTGGCTAGAAGTTTACTGGGGTGTACTTTGCCTCCTTCTTTTCTGGAGAACACGTTGTTGTTTTTGGCAGTAAGTGAGTGCTTCCCTTTTCTCTGAGTAAAAAAATTTTGGAAAAGATCCAATAAGATCAGGAATCCCTGAACTCCTTGGCCAAAAAGGCTGTTATCCAACTAATCCAGAATCCAGATCCGCCTTTTTTTCTACCTTCGATACTTCGCCTTTTTTGTACTGTATTTTTGCATTTATTTTGTTGCCTATATTTTAAACTCATATATTTGCACACATAAAGTTTTTAAATTAACTTCTAATTTTTGAAAAGAGTCACACCCATAATAAACGCAATTTTCACGATTTCTTTTTCGTTAAAAATTGTCGAAGTGAGTGCTTCCTTTTTCTCTGAGTAAAAAAAAATTTTGGAAAAAGATCCAATAAGATCAGGAATCCCCTACGACCACCACCAAACGTTTTTTTGGATCTATTGGCTCATGCATCGATGATCTTGAAACGCTGAAACGGAGAGAAATAGCAGGAAACCAAGCCGCAAAATCCGTTGAAAGTTACCTGTTACCTCGTTACTTTCAGCAGAAAAGACATGTGATCTTTCATATAACCAGGCATCTATATATAATTAATTAATTTATTTTATTTTCATAAAATATTGTTTTAAACAATTATCAAAGCTTTTATTCGTTGTATATTTTTAAATCGTTCTGACAATTTGTCAAATGACTGACTAATCTGTTAACGAGGTGAAGAATCTTTGATACAGTTAACACCCTCCATAGTGTACCCCCACTATAGTACACACCCGGTTCCGATGTGGTTGGCCACCATACAATCAATGCACACCACACCGAATCGAGGTAAATTTTCGCATTTTCTTTAATATACCGACCGCTGGTTCTATCTTTTTTTTCCAAAACCTAAAAATTTCTGGCCGATCTCGAAATTTCTGGGTGAAAATCCAGAATCGAAAAAGCGGGATTGGCAAAGCTTGTTAGAGCTAAGAAAAGGCGAAAAACAGCTTTGCAAAATATCCACTGTGTCTTGAGATGCAAAGCTTTGTTATATATGATTAGAGCTCAGTGGGTTCGCAACCTACTATTTTTACCGATACAACACCCTTGAAGTCACGGGCTCGGTTTATTGGAGAGGGTCGGTATATAAGAGAAAATACAGTATATCAATTTTTTAATGATGTTTCTAAGGGATGAGTAAAAGCTGTTGAGAAGATAGTCTCGACAGGGGAGGATTAATCTCAGTTTTGTGTTATTTAAATGTTTACATTCACATCTGCAGATGGGCATGTTTTTAGTAAAATATTTTCAGAGCTACCACTTGATTTTTTCTATTTTTTATTTTATTCATTAACACTCCGACGGTCGTGCGTGATATTTAAGACTCAGAAACTGAGAACTCTTCGCTGTTTTCAGCTTGACAAAATTGCGACAAAAACTTTTTGCGTTTGAAGGAGTCATTTGTAAAGTTGAAGTCCTGACTTCTTTTCCTGAATCTAAAGTACAAAAAACTGTTGTTACTTTTAACCTACTTTTTAATATTGTGCGGACATCTTGTATCAATGTCAGAATTTATAACTCTTTCAAAAATGCCCTACCATCAAAGTGGAAAAGTGAAAAACCATCGAAAAAGGTTGATTAGTCTTCTATCGCATTTCGATTTTTAGAGCATTTTTTGAAAAAAAATTCACTTTTTTTAACCTCGAAATTAACTTTAAAGGCCGTAGTACGAAGCTCAGTAAAAAAATTAGAAAAGATATTCAGCTTATCGACAATAGGGTATACAATCCAAAACACACAACAAATCACTATCGCAATTTTAGATTCATGTTTACGAAAATCGCTCTGGAATGCCTGATCGTCCTAAGTGCACATTCTGGTGTAGAATTTCACGCTGAACACGATGGTGAACAGAAAAAATAAGAAAAAATTACTATTTGCGGATCAGCTGCCCCATGAACGACCAAGTCAAGATTTTTACGTATGAAACTTAAGAAGACTTTAGAAGGGCAGAACTCGTTAATTTTCATTTTCGAATACTGTAATTTATTTATAACTTGAAATAAAGCGCAGATCACGGACTTTCGGATAAATATCGTTGAAGTATTCATAACTACTCATGTAAAAGTTCTAGTTCAAAAACAAATGTGTCATTTATTTTAAAACATTGTTCATACTTACGAACGGAACAAAATGTGTGATAACGTCATTTTTTAATTATCGAGGAACCAGGAATTGAACACTTTTCATGTTAATTAATCCAAGGGCCGCGAACCGGCCAGGTACAGAACACTTTTTCATGTTCATTAATTTAAAGGCCGCAAAGCGCCCAGAAACGAAAATGAAGATTGCAACGCGTAGCGTTGCTCTAGAGTCAGTTCAAACGCGAAGCGTTTCTTATATTTTTTTTTCACATTTTCCCCTCGGGTACCCTCTAGTTATATATATAATAAAATAACCATGTTTGTGCGCCCGCAAAAATCGGCGCCGAGCGCATCACTGGGTGACAATCTCTTGAAAAGTGGCGCCGGGCATCGAAAAACGGCGCCGGCGCGTTTTTGTAAAAAATCGCCGCAGAGCGTCATGGCAGATCAGATTGCGTCGTGGAGAAAAATGTGAAAAAATTGGCGCCGGGCGCCGAGTAGCTTACATAGAGAAATAAGCCAGGCAAATTTTTCATTCATTTTCATTTTATATATATTAGGATTTTATCTCTTTTTAATTTTTAATATAGAATCTGAAAAGAACTGGAGCTGTTTGAGTCATAAAAGCTAAAAACCAGAAAAAATCAGTGCAAACACAGTTTGAAACAACCGAAAAATGCTATCACTATAACAAGAATAGATATAAAAACCACTGAAAAAAGAGGCGCCGGCGCCCGACTACACAATTTTCAAAAAAGTCGCCGAGCGCCGGTGCCCCAATTTTCCCAAAATTTATTGAGCGCACACAATTATGGGTAAAACATTCGACAGAACATGTAAAACTGCATCAGAAAAAGCTTTGAGGTGAGGTAAAAGGAGACTTTGGGAGTATTTAGCAAGACTCTCAAACAACATTTCAAAATCAATTTTGACGTAAAACTCATATTTTGCTAAAAACACTCCAGTTTTTGACACCGAATTCGTGTTAAGCATGGTCTAACAGTGACACAACATTTTAGCTGTATGTTGTAGTGCATATCAGGAGCAACATACTTCATATCGCAGAACAATTTTAGAATGCAAAAGTGTTGAGATATGGATTTTTGGAAACAAATAAGCCTTTTAAAAATTACTAAAAATTGGAGAGTCTTAGGTGTTGGCCATCTTTTGATAGTTTTAAGCTCATCCTTACACCTCTGTTCACTTGCTTTTTTGTTTTTATAGTATTACATAGGAGATTAAAATTAAGCCTTTTAATAAGTCTACATGTACGCTTGATGTTTAGCCTAAAATCATTGAATTATACCTTGTCCTGAAGTAGAATGACATTAATGCTGTTCATGTTTATAATTTAATAACATTTCATTATATGTTTACCCTTTTTTGCATTTTGGTCAGTTAAAAAATGTGTAATGGCTCTATCACAATTGTTAAGGTAAGTGTAATGTTTTTGGTATTGTGAACCCCTTTACATTTACATATATGTCAAAAAAAACTTTAAAACACTTTTCAAATGATCAAAAAGAGCCCTTGGCAAAAGAGCCCTTGAGCCCTTTTTGTCAAAGCTTTATCAAATAGCAATAACAAATTTACCATGTCGCATAAATACTAGCATACGTGTTGCTTGTTAATCTTGTGTAACTTCACATTAAACTGAACCAACCCATTGAAAAAGACCAAAATAAAACGAATAATCTAGTAAAAACCTCATTCATTCTTTTTGTCACGTCGATCCGTCTCTTCTCACTTATTTCGCCTTATATTCGGTATCAGTTATTTTATTCAGATTGAACAAAACAGGACAGAAATATTGTTTTTGGTATCTTATGCGTTTTCTGTGTTTCAAAACTGATAACTAATGTTTCGCAAAAATTATCAAGAGTTTTTATGTATTTCTCAGATACATTGACGCATGAGCTAATTCATTGCTACATGTTTTTTATTTAAAAAAAAATAGTTATAATTTTTTTTCGTATTCAGCTGATATTAATACTTCTTCGTTTTTATCTTTCTTGTATAATAATTGTATAAACAATGCTCAATCATCAAATTTATAAGAATGCTTATTCAGTTTCTTGAAATTAAACTTGGGCGTGAGGCTTCCGGTGGAAACGAAAATGGAATAGGCTTGCAGGTTTGAATGTATTTCTGACAGCGAAAATAAGTTTTTTTTGCAGTAAATACTCTAAAATACTTCATAATTAACGCGAATTTGAATTAATTGAAAAAATTGTTGAATAAATCATTTTTTGATGAATTTGGCATTCGGGGTTCAACAAATTTCAGGATCAGGATCCCGATTTTGGAAAATGATCGAGCGAGATTTCGGGGACGTGATTTTGGCCGGAAATATAGCCGGGCGGATCGGGATCTCGACGGGACCCGTCATGATGCCGTCTCTATTAGTGAATTTTAGTTTTCATATATTCGTAATTACTAACAATATTACACAACTTTTAATATTTGAAAATTTTTAGCATACCGTATATTCTTTATTAAAAGACCATGGTCGTTTATTTTTTCAACTTCTCAAAAATCTGAAAAATGAGAGATCGATCTCGATATTTTTGGTGAAAATCTAGAATCTAAAAAGTGGAATCGCTAGATCTCGTGTGGGCTCACCCCGTCTTGCGCCAAAACTTTTTAAAATTCAACTGTTTTTGGATTTATCCTATTAGCGCCCAAAATACTTTTCGCCATAACCTGTTAGGCACCATCATTTTTTTTTATTTGATTGGTTAGATACATGTCTACTTACGTCAAAAAATTGTTTTGACTTTAACTGTTACGGATATAAACAGTTGTATCTGAAGTGAAAGTTTTGACGTGGTTGCGCAATCCGTGTTTCTTTAGAACTTTTCATTCAGCCTTTTTGCTTCACGATATTACACCAAAAATTTATTTTCTTTCTCAGGTCGACCTTCCCAAGTCAATTTTCAGTTAATTTTTCTTTTTCGTATGAGAAAGTTCAAACGTTGAACCGAACGTTCAAAAATTTTCAAACTTCGAACGTTCGTCGAATCAAACGTTTGAAAATTTCGAACGTTTGACAACCCAAAGTTCAAAGCTTTGCAACATATTCACTCTGCCTTGAAATATGTCGGTTTATTATAGAGGGTCACCATATAAGAGAAAATACGGTATATTAATTTTTTTTTAATGATGTTACTAAGGGGTGGGTGAAAGCTGTTAAGGAGATAGTCTGGACCCGAAAGGATTAATACCAGTTTTGTGTTTTTCAAATGTGAGCTTTAAGCCATATTTTGAAAACAAATAACTTGATTAAATCTTTTGTGTCAAGAATAACTTTTTAACAGCTTTATCCTCTCATTTAAAGCCTAACGATGGAAAGGAATGAGGTATTATCTTCATGTTTGAATAATTTTATAAGTATATTTTAGCTTTAACTTCCTTTATTTTATTTATTATTATTATTTACTTTATTTGAAGTAGTAAAGTCGATGCTCACTAATAAATTTTTTCGTCACATAAATGTTGTTTATAAACCCAAAACCGTGGCCAAACCAAAAATTTGTAGCAGGAAAAAGTATTTCAGCGCTAAGAAAAAGTTGGCCCTATCCCTCAATGGAGGGTTTTTTGCCTCAGTCCTCCCTGTTGTTGTTTTATGTGAGTTTTTAGGCTTAGGCTCAAGCAAAAGTAGGCCAGCGTATGTTAAGACGAACTTAATCATGAGTCTAAAATACCTTTGAGTCCGTCCTAACATACGCTGGCCAACCCTTGCCTAAACCTAAAGCCTGAAAAAATCACAAAAAAATAACAGAGCAACAAAAAAACAACAGCCAAGACAAAACCACCCCCCCCCTCTATTGAGAGATAGGGCCAAAAAGTTTTGCCTTCGAAAAAGAATAAAAAAAAGATCTAGTTTCAGTGGTTTATTGCTAATTGAAACTCTTTACTGATTTAATATTTTTTTTAATACTTTCATGAATGCAAATAAAGTGTTTCTTTATTGATTTTTTAAACTGCCCTTACACCTAAACTTCGACTGTCATTTTTCAAATTTTATTAAGTCAATACCTTTTAATTCGAATGCTTTTCTGCTCGAGACAAATTTTAAATATCACAGTCGAAGTTTAGGTGTAACATGCAAATCGGGCACGCTGATCACGATTCTGATGTCAGATTTTGAGGTTTGATATGTAGAAAAATAGTTTTACGTCAAAAGCCGAAAAGAGTTAGGACGACTAGTGAACTTTAAAGGCCGTTTTCGGCATCCTAAACCACCCACTCACAGAGAATTTATATACCGTTTAGAAGCTGATGAATATGGCTTTCTGATAGTAAAAAAATTTAGTTTGGTCCGTTAGACAAAAATTTTGAGATAGACTTTTATACAAAAATAGACTTTTATGAGAAAAAGTCGAGTTCTGAAAAGGCCTATTTTTACAAAATTACCACTGTTGTTCCGAATCTTGCGATCATGACCGGGGCGTATAATAGCTCGTTAGAAAAGTCATCATCTGGGCTTTCAAATGCCATTTCGCACTTCAGATAAACATTATAGTAAGTGCCCTGAATAAGCAAAAGTTTGCATGAATGTCAAATTTCCAAGTGCTTGAGTTCGGAGTCCATTATCTCAAACTGAATGAAAAAATCGGAAAATCGATTCGTGCCTTCGTGCTCAGCGTATCGTAAATAGGGTATCAGGGTAACAATCTGGAATACCCGAAAAATGACTATCGGTATCTTAAGGTTCACTTTTACAAAAAATCGCTCTTAAATACACTAGCCGACGAGCGCGTTCACTGTGCATGTTTTTTATTCTTTTAATAACATAATAAAACATTTTACGTATTAAATAATAAATTTATTTGTTATTTTTTATTTCTTGCATAATAATTTTTATTTTTTACCGCTGAATCGAGAAATTCTTGCAATAAAATTCTCGCGTTTTTACTTTTGAAATAATTAGATATCACAGTTTGTGAAACAATGAAAATTTTAAAAAAGTCGAAACTTTTCATTTTGTGTTCATTTTCACCCTGGGCACAAAAGGTAGTTGCGCTTTCACGCTCTTTTGTTTTTGGTAGCACATACTCTTCGATCACTTGGGAGCATCGTTGCGAGAGGACGCTGCCGACAGATCGTAAATTGTGAAAAAAATGGAAGTGATATTTACTCAAGCTACTGACCCTAAAAAATTTGTCGATTTTTGTACGTTTTTAAATATTAGGAGAAAAAATCGAATTTTTTTCTGGTTCTTATGAAATTTTTCTAAAATGTTTTATACGCAAATTAGTACATTTTTTATTTACCGTAAATGTTCTAATAGAGCCCTCCTCTTTAATAGAGTCCCCCGCCCTATTTTTCGACTGAGATTTCAGAGTTAAAGCTATTTTGATTGACGATTTCTAGATTTTCGGGGATCAAAAAATAGAGCCCCAGCGGGTTCTATTAGAGCATTTACGGTATATGATTTTTATATTAGGGTTTTAAAATTCATCTCCAAGTGGACTTTTTTAGTCTTGAGTTTCCAACTCAGATCGAGATGCTCGACTTCCGCCATTTTTAATTTCGATGTACATTTTCCAAATGTTGCAAACATTATTGTTAACAAAATTGAACTTTGGCGTAGAACGTTGAGGCATTTCGCTTGAATCGATTTGGCCAAATATGCAAGAAATCACGATTTTTTTATTTTAGCTCCAATTTTTTGGACATAAAGGAAAGAATTATGATATGATATATAGACTATGATATATAGTCCCCCCCTCCCAAAAAATCGGACCTACTTTGATATACCCCCCAAAATCGACTTTTTTGGTAGTAGTCAAAAATCATTTTCAAGTCATAATTTTGCCAAACCGAGGGCCGAAACCGCAACATCAAAATGATATCGACTCTATATGCATTTTATGATCAAGAGTACTTCTCGGAATTATGTCTAAGGTATGTGGGTGTGCGCATCTCAACTCCAAGCCCCCTGCGGCCCTGAAGGGGGCGCAGGGGGTTTAAGTGTTAGAGATGCGCGCACTCACATACCTTAGACATGATTCCGAGAAGTACTCTTGATCATAAAATGCATATAGAGTCTATTTTTGCCACGGCCCGAGTTGAAAAACATGATAAAGCAGCCAAAAAAATGGTTGTGTATATCTAGTAGCGTCAAAATTTTGTTGACTGGAACTGAAGATTATGATTTTTTTTTCTGCGCCTACAAATTGCGAGCTACATGATGGTGACCGGAAATAGGATTAGCCATAGATTCTGTTCGTATTTGCCTATTTTAAAAGGCAAATTAAAAGCACTTTTGGCCCTATACGACAATAGGTCCCATTTTTTGCCTTGGTCCCCCCCCCGTTGATTTTTTCGCTGGTTTTTTATTTTTGTATCTATTTTTTTGCTTATGTTTATTTCTTTTAGAATATGGTGCGCAAATCTTTAGTTGAAAATCTTGAACAAGTGGACTTGGAAAGCATTCGTTTAAGATAGCTTTTCCTACTTTCGACGGATGGTCCGATCACTTTTTTGGCAATCTCAAGCTACTTCGAAATACAATGCAGTGCAATAAATGCGGAAGTGATATGAATATTGTGAAGCGACAATAGGTCCCATTTTTTGCCTTGGTCGGCCCGTTGAAAAACTTTAAAATTTGTCTATTTTGTCAACTATATTTGTAATGTCGATCCGATCTTTAGCGACCTGATCCCGATCTATCTGATTTTTGCCCACCTCTAGCTCCAAGTGTTGAACAATAAAAGCTCATGTTTTTTAATTTATTGGTAAAAGAATTATGTGAATTTCATCATGTTTTTTTTATATGGATACTGGTTATCAATTATCTTACTTGCATAATAATTCAAAAATTTTATTCCTGTATCATTCGTTCATTTTATTTTTTTTGTGAAAAAATATTGCAATAAATTCTTTCGACCATTTTAACCTGTTAAATAAAGCGAAAAAATAATAAAATTATGTCTTTTGCATATAACCTTCAAGTAGACGACATTCATAGACCGTAATTCTGAGCTATCTCTCTGAGCTGGGCTAAGCAAAAGAGCCCTCAACATAATCTCAGCTAAAATATCGCAAAATTTTGACCTGAAATTCAAAATTTCACTATTTAGTCAATTTTATTTGTAATGTCGATCTGATCTAGATCGATCCGAACTTTGTCCACCTCTTGCTCCATGTGTTGAATAAAAAAAACCACACAAGTCAGTCCCTAGAAGACGATAAAAAATAAAGTTTCGGAAGCAATGATGGTGATTCACTTTTTCATGTTTTCAATTTATTGATAAAAGAATTATGTATATTTTTTCGTGTTTTACTAATATTGCTGATAATTATCAATTATTTTCTTGGTAAATAATAATAATTTTTCGCCGCTGTGGCAGTGGTTTATTTTATTCTTTTTGGGAAAAAAATTTTGTACTGATATATTTTGAGCATTTTTACTTGTTAATTTACTGAAAATACGATAAATTGTGTCACTTCGCACACAACAATTGAGCAGGCAACATTAATAGACGCTCATTTGCGGCAAGTCATTCCCAGACCAATTCATATGCAACGACATCTGAGAAGGGACGTTGGTAAGAAGACATTCACAGACCAACATTCGAGGTGGGACATTTATGGAAGGATATTTGCAGAATCGACATCAAAAAGCATATACTCTGGAGATATGTGATGTTTATTAATGGAAAAGGCTTGTTTTTGTTATTAGACTTCAAAAGCCTGCGTGAAAAATAGTATAACGTTTTTCGCAGTTATTTCCGCCAATGTTGTTTCCGTTAATGTCACACCTAGTATTGGGCGCAAGACAAGAATCTTGCAAGATTCTTGCGTTCTTGTTCTTGCAAATACCGCGATTCTTGTTCTTGTTTCTTGCAAAGAGTGCTTTTCTTGTTCTTGTTGTTTGCTTGCACCTCAACTCCCCAACACTAGTCACACCGCAAATGTAGGTCTGGAAATGTAGCAGCTAATGCAGTTCAGCAAATGTTACAAATGTTACGTTATATCGAGTGAAGGAACCAAATATATGACATGTATGCGTCAATATTCAAGTGATTCTATTGATAAGCTCAACAATAACAATTCTGCAAAAAACAATCAATGGCTAGTGGAGAAGAAATTCGTTATTGTTGGTTATATTTCTTGTATTTCAATTAATCGAATGAGTGGAGTATAAAATTTATACTGATATTCACTCATATCCATTCGAAAAACCATTCTATTGTCCGTTAACCATTTTTACCTCTACAGGGTGTCCGAAGATTACGCGAAATTTTTGTCCCGATTTTTCTAATATCTTGTTCATTTTTAATTTTATTCATGCTGTCCATTATATATCTCTGTTTTTTAACGCGTTTAACGTTCAGATAATGGCTACTATCAAGAAGCAAGAGCAGCGCGAAACGATTTCCGTGAAATTATTTTGAGCTGAGCCCAGAAACAATGTGCCGAATCATAGTCAATGGGTGTTCCAACAGGTTTTTATTTTATGTTGCAATTTGTTTATTTATGTTGTTGAATGTTCCTGATTTTTACACGAATAAGAGACTCTGTTTATTGACCAAGATAAAAGTTCAACGTTGAACACAAAAAAGCGCACGAAAGTTGTAAATACAATCGACCTGCGGTGAAAAAAGGAGAAAACATCTAAGAACAAAGCAAAATTATGACAGCATCAACGGCTGTCTTGGAATCCTAGAAAAAATATGCCTTGGCCCCCTGTTTTTTTTTGGGATTTTTAGGTTTAGGGGATGGTTGACTAGTTTATGTTAAGACTCAGATACCTCTCAAAATCATGTTTCAAGCTCATTTTTCAAGCCTAAGCCTTTTTCGAGATCACCCTAAGAATCCGGGAAACAGAGCCCTTTGAAATTCCCCGGAGACCATAATATGAAACTATGTATGAGTATCCAGAGTTGCAATTTGAGGGGAGGGGAAGGAAGATGAGGGGGTCGATCATAGGACTAATCACCACCGCCCCTCTCCAAGTTTCGTTGTAAGCCTGAGACTATAAATCACAAAAATAAACAGCAGAGGGTACCAAGGCATATTTTTTCATGCGGTCTCAGATACACATATAAAGATAAGGTACATCAACCAAGAAGACATCCACAACGTTAAACTTTAGAATTTTTTAAACTACAGATATATACAGTATTTACTCTATTAACTCCCCAGCCTCTAATAAGTCCCCACCCTACCGACCCCATATCTTAGCCTAAAGCAAACATTTTGCAAATCTGTTTTTGGCGTTTTCTTAGTTACTACGAGATTACCTAATTTAAGTTTTCAAACTGTGGTTGAGCACCCAAAAATCTCAAAATCGACCTGGAAATTTTTCCGACTTTTTGAGGGTTGAAAAATAACTCCCCATGGGACTTAATAAAGTGAATACGGTATGCGAAAAATTTGCGTTAACTGATTGCTATGTAACATAAAACATCAATTCATCTTGTTTTGAGGAAAATGGTCCAAAACTAAAACTTTTCTGGTTTCAAATGTCTTTTTGTGAACATATGTAAACTTGTCTTCTGCTTTGATGACATCTTGTACAGCTAAAATAAGCAAAATATTTTTAAACTTTGCGAAGTTTTCATTTTGACTGCCGTCCGAAAAACTTTTATAGTTAGTTTCATTTGCTTCCTGTTTTTTCTCAGATTTTAAAAGAAATTGATTTTACAGTGAATCAAACTTAGTCTCTGTCTTTAAGCCATGAATCTTTAAAACTGACTTTTCCAGTGCTTTAAAATCAGAATCTGTTACTAAGCCATACATTTTCAAAGTCGCCTTTTTATTGGTGTAGCCTGTCAGTGATTCTTTTTCTGCTTCTGTGAGTGGTTTCCATTTAGAACGCAATAATTTTTTGAATGTCCACTCTGAATCCCCATTTTCTTCATAAACATCCTTGAACTTTTTACTTTTTCTGAGTTCTCTGAAGTGTTGATGTGCTGCGATCACAGACTGGGCTGCTAATGTTATAGCATAGTTGAACAGACTTAATGCTGCAATGCCTGCATCTATTCCTTTTAGAACAGGATATTTTTTGTCTTTTTTGTGAAGGGGGGTGCGGTACGTGACAATTGCGGGTCCCTTTCAAAAAGGGGAAAATTGCGGGTCCCTTTCAAAAAGGGGACAATTGCGGGTCCCTTTCAAAAGGGGACAATTGCGGGTCCCTCTAAAAAGGGGACAATTGCGGGTCCCTTTCAAAAAGGGGACAATTGCGGGTCCCTCTAAAAGGGGACAATTGCTGGTCCCTTTCAAAAAGGGGACAATTGCGGGTCCCTCTAAAAAGGGGACAATTGCGGGTCCCTTTCAAAAAGGGGACAATTGCGGGTCCCTCTAAAAAGGGGACAATTGCTGGTCCTTTAAAAAGGGGACAATTGCGGGTCCCTCTAAAAAGGGGACAATTGCGGGTCCCTTTCAAAACGGGAACAATTCAAACAAAGAACTTTATTATGCAAGGCTATGAGCAACAACAAATGAACAAATTTACTGATCCATGATTTACTGATCCACAAAATCTGATCATTTTCAAAACCTTACTCTCACTACCACAAATAGATTATTAAACAACTTTTTATTGAAAACTTGAATGAACATAACAAACAATAAAAGACTAAGAAGTTGACAGAAACTCAAACAATCACTGGTCCATAACAATATTATAAGCCAATCCGCGAAGATAGGCAATGAGATTTATTCTTTCGTATTGATGCACCTTGGCCAAAATCCTACCATCTACCTCGTAGTAGACACGTCTCTTCTTTGGAGCCACTCTTCCTGCCAAATACTGCTTATGATGCATGTCGTGAGTGCGCTGAATTCGTTTGAGGTCTTGGAGTGGTCGGCCAACAGTCGGATGATCCACACCGAGGGCATCATGGAGTCGACGATGAGCGGTTTCGGCAAAGTTACGACTTCTTCGTAGTTGACACGACCGTTTTGCATAAAGGCGTTAGCTTCCATTCTATAAACAGAAGCATAAATGCGTAGATAATCACGAGGTATCAATACAAGTTCTATGAGGGACCCGCAATTGGCCCTTTTTTGAAAGGGACCCACAATTGTCCAGATTTTATAAGGGACCCGCAATTGTCCGGATTTTGTGATCGACCCGCAATTGTCCGGATTTTGTGATCGACCCGCAATTGTCCGGATTTTGTGATCGACCCGCAATTGTCCAGATTTTATAAGGGACCGCAATTGTCCGGATTTTGTGATCGACCCGCAATTGTCCGGATTTTCGGATTTTGTGATCGACCCGCAATTGTCCGGATTTTCGGATTTTGTGATCGACCCGCAATTGTCCGGATTTTGTGATCGACCCGCAATTGTCCCCTTTTTGAAAGGGACCCGCAATTGTCCCCTTTTTGAAAGGGACCCGCAATTGTCCTTTTATATAAAGGACCCGCAATTGTCCGTGTCCGAGGGGGGTGTATTCGATATGTATTTTGTTCAATGATACAGAGGTAGGTTTAGCAGCGTCTGGATCGTCATTTTCTTCCAACTTTTCTATTTTGCCGTCTTTTTCCTGAAATTTTTCTACTTCTCTTCAATTTTTTTATTTTCTCAACAATTCTTTGTTCTATTTCACAGCTGTCCACTTTATTTTGCTTATCTATTATATTTTTACTATTTTTTATTTTTTTTTTGCAATGCTTCTATTATTTTAAAAATTTTATTTGCATTTCAGTATTTTCTTCCAGACCATTAAGATTGGAGGAGTCCTGATTTTTCTGAATTCAGTAAAATTAAAACAGCTTTTAATACTATTTGCTATTTCATAAAAGTCCTCGTTCAAATGGACTCCAAATCTATCCAGCTCCTGTAAGTAAGTAGTAAAAAAATCCGAAAATTTTCGATCTGAAACTTTGTTTGAAGTTGAAATTCTAGATTTTTATTGCTAAAATAAAAATTTGTTGAAACTTTTCGACATCATTTTGTTGGGCAACTACAATTGCTACAGCATCATACAGCTGAAAAATCTTTCTTTTGCCATCTTTTTCTTCTATGTTAAATTTTTCCCAATTTCGTTCAGGAATATCCAGAAATTTAGCAATTTTCGGTTGCAAATCTTCGAAGTAATTTGGTAAATTTAGTATATGTAATTTGTTAACTGTAGGCTTGATATTGTGGCACAGATTGATAACTTTTGTTAATCCGCCAAATTTTTTGTTTGAATTTTTATTGTAATCACTCAGAAAGTTATTTTTGCTTATGTAGATAGGTAAGGCGTTTATTGCTACTGCATTTTTATCTTCAGGACTCATATCTTGCCATTCCAAAATACTTTTAACAGTGGTTGGGAAGGCAATACAAAGCAGCGAAATAAAAAGATAATTTTCGATCATAATCTGAATTGGTATTTGAAAAAAATTCAAATGAAATCTTACTTTAAAAACACAAAATTTCCTCCTTAAATTTAAGTTTTTCATTCTTAAAAATTTCATACAGTCGAACCTGGATACAACACCACCCGAAAATAGACTGGTTTGGTCAGCTCTGACTGGAATTAGTCAAGTCAATCCTCAATACGACACTGCTAGGGAACACTTGCCAAATACAAAAATTACCAAAACGAAACTTACCAAATCGATATTCGCACAAAATAAAATTGGCCAAAGGACGATTTCATTTGAAAAAGTTTGCTCAACTCTAAATTGTTAACCTATTTCTTTCAGGCAAAAACTAACCCTAGCCAATTTTAATTTGGCAAATTATTTTTTATTTCGACTATTTTCGTGATTTGGCTATTTTCGTTTTGGCAAATGTTGTTTTGGCAAGTTTCCCCTAACCTACAACACCAGCCTAGGTTCAGTGACTTGGGGTGGTGTTTTATCCAGGTTCAGCTATATTGCCATTATTTTTTTAAAAATTTTTTTTGTAATATGCTATGAACATGTGCTGGTGGTCTGAGAAATGTAGAAATCAAGAGGTTTTGGAAAGAGAAAATCCCTTAAAAAGTATCTCTGGAGCCCTTTTTCAAAACCTCTTCATATTTCCATTTCTCATATGATTCAGCTGAGTTTGATAATTCATTAGAAAGCCAGGATACAGTGCTACAGGAAAACACAACAAATTTAAGAAATGATGATGAAACTTTTTAAGAAAAATGGCAACATGAAATTTGAGAATAAAAAAACGTGAAGTTGAGGGAAATTTAGTCTTTTCAGAGTGCATTTCAGTTACAGCCTTTAAAACCCGGGTATTTGAAAAGCTGTGAAATTTTTTTTAAGCTTTAATTATTAAATTTTCGCCGCTATTCCATTGTACCTCCCCCGCCCCCCCCCCCCCAAAACCAACTTTTTTATATGCACTCAAAAACCATTTTTATGTAATAATTTTGCCATAAAAGGACCAGAATAACATTTTTAAAAGGGTTAAGGAGCTGTATTGGGTGAGGGAAAGAAACAACACAGGGGCCACTTTATTTGGCTGCTTTACCATGTTTTTCAACTCGGGCCGTGGCAAAAATAGACTTTATATTCATTATATGATAAAGAGAACTTCTCGCAATCATGTCTGAGGTAAGTGAGTGCGCGCATCTCTAACCAACCAAGCCCCTGGGACCCTTCGGGGGCGCAGGGGGCTTGGTTGCTTGGGGTTGAGATGCGCACACCCACGTACCTTAGACGTAAATCACTCGAAAGTGACTCGGGATGCATGAAAAACATGCATACCAGAGTTTATTTATGCGGTAGGCCCCAATCAACAAAACTATGTTCAACATCTTCATTTTTCGCCTCTTACATGAGTGGCCTTTTTCAGGGGGTATAATCAAGTACCTTTTTTAGAGGGGAGAGGGTCGTATGGTAACTGTTCGAGTAAATGCAAGTAGCGCGAAATTTTTTTGCATACTCTATACATGTTGTTATTGAATAAAGTTTTTCTATGGATGCCTAAAATATTTAAGGATGCCTAAACTGCAATTGTTCCAAAATGACATGGTGGCTTAGTGGTAGTGTGCTATGTCACCCTGCGGATGTCGAGACTTGATACCGCGTAGGGTTTTTGCTTTTTCCCACTGGCAGTTTGGGGTAAATCCAGTGGGAATTAGGGGGTTATCCACTGGATTTAAATTAAAGTAAATGACCACTAAATAATGAACAATAGTGTAACTCTTTTTATAAAGAGTAGTTCGGGCGTTAGGCGAATTCATTCGCAGTGAATTCATCCACATCAAAACTATGCTCCACATCTTTAATTTTTCGGCCGAAAAGGGCTTCCCCCCTTTTCTGGCGTTTGGCCACGAGCCAGACGCTCAGCCATCCAAAAATTCTGCCTACACCTCCACAGAGTCCTGGCTGAGGCATAACCACCTCGGAATCCAACCGGATTCCGAGGTGAGTACTCATGTATTTGGGTCCGCCACAAGTTGCTGGGTTTGGGAGTGCCTTTAAAAGTATATATTAAGTGGTGGACCACAAGGTGCTGGTTTGAGGGTGCCTTAAACCCTAATTAATTAGTGGCCTCTGTTTTGCCCCTTCTCCTCCCAATACAGCCCTTGAACCTTATTTAAATGGCTTTTCTGGCCTTTTTATGGCAAAATTATTGCATAAAAATGGTTTTTGAGTGCATATAAAAAAGTTGCTTTTTGGAGGGGGGGGGGTTGCAGTGGAATAGCTTTTTGGGAAGGATTGTACAATGGAATAGTACCAAATTTTCATAAGCCAGGGTGAATAAAGTCGGTGAATGAAGTCGTGAAAAACTGAGGCTATCTTAGAACAAAAAAATATTTTCAAAAAAGACAAAACATAAGAAAAAAATTCAAAGACAAATAAACAGGAGGACCAAGGCGGGTACCGTTGACACATAAAGAGCCAAAAAAAAATTATATTTCTCTTGTAATCTCTTTTAAAGAATGAAAATTGATGAAAACCCAAAAAATCCTAGGAATTTTTTTTTAAAAATTGACCTCCAGGGTGGCCCCCAATAGCATTCGTTCCGCAATTTTCTAGAAATTTGAAAAAAAAGCCGAATTCAAAGCCTTGGAAAATAATAGAAAAATGAAATAACAGCTCCAAAATTCATTTCAATACGCCTTATATTTTATATGTGCCACTATACAAACTATTTTTTTTCTGCACATAGAAAAAAAGTAGGACCATTTTAGCAAAATAGGTGCATATGGATAGGAAAAAGAGGGTATCAAGGTGACAATATGTGCGTATTCATGAATCATCACCCAGGTTCTAACATGCGAAAAATTGCATGGATCACACGAGGGTTAACTTCCGAACCAAACACCATGCATAGATATTTGCAAGTCACATGCTAAAAGGCGTCTTTTTTAGAAATTTTTGGATTTTCTTTATCGTTCAAAAAAATTGAAAAAGCATGATCATCAAATTGGTTGGAACTAATGGAACTAACTAAGGAAGCCAATTTTTTAATTTATTTTTTATGTATTGGGATGAGAAATAATTATCTTCTATTAGGATTTGGTTACCGACCGGGACTTACCGGTGAGTCATCGAAAACTCGGCGACTTATATATTCCGTGCAAGTAATCTTACAAGATATAATAAAGGTGTTTTTTAGTGCGTATTTATTTCATGGTGTAGCAACTCTAGGGTTGACTAACGGTCAATTGACCAGTCAATTAAAGGTCAATCAACGGTTCAATTAATGTTATTTGACTTGTCAATAAGAAACGGTCCTTCATTTTGTTTGCTATGTACACCTATTTCAATACAGTCAACTATCCCCATAGTTATACCCAGGGAAGGGGAGGGGCCATCTGGCTAACCCAATCCAGGTACCCTTTCAGGTTGGATTGCTTTGGGGACCAAGACAAAAAATCGAATTTTAGCCAAAAAAGTTTTTTTTCAAAAAATCCATTTTTGTGTGGAAAATCGTCAGAAAATATTTTTTTTTCGTTTTAAGCATATAAAAATTACTTAGGAGTCGTTTAAACACTATTTTCAAATAAGTGAAAAACACGCCCTAAAAAATTTTAAAAGCAAATTCTCACAAGAAACTACAAGTATACGTATTTGTGCTTCGAAAAAAAAATTGTTGTACGTAAGAGTTATGGTTAAAAATCTAACACGGGTTCGCAAAAAGTGGCACAAAATTAGACTTGAACACGCAGAATCAAGGCTAAAGTCCACCGTTTCCAATTTGGAGGGACTTAAAGACTTTTTTCATAGACCTGACATAATTAATTAGGTTCTCTCTAATAACTAACCCCCCCCCCCTTCTCGACTTTGAGAAAAGCGCCAGCCACAGGCTAAGCGCTGGCTCCACCTTAGCGCTGCCGCTTTAACAATCCTGCTCTGGGCAAAATCAAATAATCCAACTGTAGGCTTAGGATATGTCTAAAGAATTTGTCTTTATGTGTTTTATATGTTCAATCGACTGTTTCACAATCCTAGCAAAACATTTATTGAAAAATATCTATCAATTCCACACAACAGCTTCCATAAGCTTAACTACTGGTGGCTGTGCAAAACCGCATTGTTTGTAGGCTTCTAAAAACTCCTCCCTGCCATTATCATTAATAGCCGCCCAAAGCGGTGACCACATCAAATCATTTTTGTATTTACAGTCTTCTAGAGGTGGCACTATTGCAAACACATGAAACGCCAGTTGAATGACGTCTTTGGGACAGTCACCTAAGTATTTCACCGGCCATAATCTTGAGGTTGGCACATTTAAATATGTATATTGGTCCGGCTTTATGGCAAGCATAAAAGAGTGGAGGAAGCCGACATGTATGTTGGTGCCAAAGTCCTCCATGTCACATAAAAGAGCTGTCCCGATATCTTCCTGAAAACTATTTTTACCGTAGTAAATTACACACTATTAAGCGAGCGGATTTTCGGCTTTTAAAAATTCAAGCTTTTTTCTTACGTACCAGTGGTACAACAAAACTTGTCCCATATTTCATTGCGTCGGCGCTTTTTCGCATTAGAATTTTGAGAGTCTGGTGAATTGAAAGCAGCCATCTGAACGGTTCTAAGTTAACGATTAAAATATCCCGAAAAATAATAGACACGGTAAGCGACAATTCTAAACTTATCGAGAAAAAAGTGTCAGGTTCATACTGAGGGTGAAAAAATCCCACACTGTGAGACAAAAATCACACTCACATTGTCTCACAGTGATAATCACACTCACATCACACTTAAAATCACACTCACACTAAAATCACAATCACACTAAAATCACACTCACATCAAGTGTGAGTGTGATTTTAGTGTGAGTGTGAAGTGAGCTGTGACCATCACTGTGGGGTGAGTGGGAGTGTGACTGTGATTTTTGAAAACACTGCGTACCACACAGAGGGCCGAAATTTGGCGCTACTGTAATATACCCCCCCCCCCCAAAAAGCGCTACTGTAATATACCCCCCCCCCCCCAAAAATCGACCTACTGTCATATACCCCCCCCCCCCCAAAACCGACTTTTTTAGGGATGGTCAAAACCATTTTTACACAATAATTTCGCCATAAAAGGCCAGAAAAGCAATTTAAATGGGATTGCGGGCTGTGTTGGGAGGGGAAGGGAATAATACAGGGGCCACTTCTCGAGATGGTTGGTATCCTTAGAGTACTAATTCTCTTAGCGTCTAAGAGTACTTTCAAACCCAGGAACTTGTGGTGCAGGCATAAGTATGAGTACTTTTCATTGACCAAGCAGATCAGCGGGTTGGACCCGCGGGTTTATACCTTGCCCTAGCACTTTTTGAGTGCTAGGCTGAATTTTGGATGCTGGGCCTCTGGCTCGGCCTTGTAGAACGAGGGGATATGCTCTTCGGCGAAAAAATAAAGATGTTGAACATAGTTTTGAATACTGGGGCCTACCGAGTAAATAAACTCTGGTATGCATGTTTTTTCATGCATCCAGAGTCGCTTTCGAGTGATTTGTGTCTAAGGTATGTGGGTGTGCGCATCTCAACTCCAAGCCCCAAGCCCCCTGCGCCCCGAAGGGGAGAAGTACGCTTGATCATAAATGCATATAGAGTCTATTTTGCCACGGCTCGAGTTGAAAAACATGGTAAAGCAGCTAAAAAAAGTGGCCCCTGTATTATTCCCTTCCCTCCCAATACAGCCCATAATCCCTTTTAAACTGCTTTTCTGGTCCTATTATGGCAAAATTATTGTATGAAAATGGTTTTTGGACATTCCTAAAAAAGTCGATTTTTTGGGGGGGGGGGGGCGGTATATGACAGTAGGTCCGATTTTCGGGGGAGGGGGGGGGTATATTACAGTAGCTTTTTTGGGGGGGGGGGGAGTATATGACAGTAGCGTCGAAAATTTTATTTTTGAAATTTGAATGTTTTTGTCTTGAGCGGAATTCAAAATTTGGCAGTAAATTTGAATTTTCGGCGCTACCGGAGTATACACCTACCCCCCCCCCCCCCAAATGAATTTTTTTAAAAGTGTTTCCAAACCTATATAGACCCTATATAGACCTTAAATTGACTCAGAAGCTCGAAAAAGACATTATTTTTGTGTTCTAGTCAATAAAAAATTGAGTAACAGGCAAATGGTCGAAATTTCAAAATGCACAAAACTCAATTTTTTTTAACCAGAACTTAAAAATAATATCTTTTTTGAATTCCCGAGGCAATTTTAGGTCGATATAGGGTGTTTGGAAACACTTTAAAAAAATTTCATTAGAGGGCGTGGGGGGGGGGGGGAGGTTTTATACTCTGGTCAGGTCGAATTTTTTAGTATTCCCTCTTTTGTTCTTTTTCTCAGAGTTCAGTTTAAACTTTTCGTTCAAACTTAGCGCCTTACAGGAGTCCAGCTACAGAAGCATATTTTAAAATGTCCTAAAAATGTCAAATAATATATGATTTAAAAAAATCTGAAAGCGACCGGAATTGAACTCGCACCAAGCAATAATTTTTGTGTCGACAAAAATGTGACACGTGTATTTTTTAGAGATTTAAAAGTTTAACTTACAAAGCACATATCATTTCTTGCAGTAGAAAAAGGAGCTGCGAAATGATATTTAGATGGCTTTCTATCTTCGTACCAAATGTCTTTAAATGGTTCGAGATTTATACGGTGTCTAACGTATGATCCATTTTCATCTTTGATATTTTCTGCAACCGTCAGATTTCCTGAAATAATACACGTCCGCAGAAATCCAATTGATTTGTTTGGTTCTATATGTGTTCACGCGGACACCGAAAAAAATCTGCCTTGGTCCTCCCTGTATTTTTTTCTGTACAATTATTTTTCTTAAATGGCCTTGAAACAACTGAATTAGTTGTGATGATTTAATTATTTAGTCTACTAGTTAGAACTACTACTAGTTAGGGTGTTGTATCCAGGTTTGACTGTAAGAAGAATTCTTCTCTAACCACGTGATTCAGCGAGAGTTGGGCTATCGAATGGTCTATTACTGATACCAATAGCAGCGTTACCCACTGTTGATGTTCCTTTGTAAAAATGAAAAAACTTGATGACTACCGAAAATGTTGCAAAAGCAGAAAAAGAGCAAAAACTGTATTGGATTGGTAAATATAACACGCCAATTTACAAGGGTACGTTATATCGAGGGTAACGTAGATATCAGTGTTACAGTCAAACCTCGATTTAGTGGCACCCCCAAAAGTTCGTTCCCGCCTAGGGTCCGATACTTTTTTAACCCAATTTTCAAAATATTTTATCGATTCTGTTATGACAGTTTTGAAAAAAGGGTGCCACTATATCGAGGTTTCACTTTTTAACCCAAAATTCGTTTACTTTTCAAAAAAGAATCGGCAAAATCGGAATCCTCACGGTATTTGCGACCAGACTGTCATAACAGAATCGATAAAATATTTCGAAAATTGGGTTAAAAAAAGTATCGGACCCTAGGCGGGAACGAACTTTTGGGGTGCCACTAAATCGAGGTTTGACTGTATCTGCAAGGGTACGTTATATCGGGGGTACGTTATATCGGGGTACGTTATATCGAGTTTGATTGTATTTAATGGGAATTGCCTCTAAACGAAGTTTGTTAATTTTCGACTTTGACGGTGAGAGATTGATTATGGTCTTGTCCGCTAACTATATCCGGTCTAACTCAAAAAAAACCCTATCAGATAACTGTGGAGTTTTCAGAATACATACGGTTGACTCTGGTAATTCTGACTAAGAAAGAAACCCATGAGATAAATTCAGGATTTTTATTCAATTGTTCAGGGATCGTTCTGACATGAGACTCTCCCGTGGTTTCACCTTTGGACCCTACCGCGGGAATTTCTTGGTTGCATACAGCCCCTACTTTGTAGCAAAATTGGGTCCTGTGTTCTTACCTACGTTTCGGGCATCATGGATTTGTGCAAAATTTTGTTCACAAATAATAGATTCTTTGTACTACTTTTATAACGACTCTGCTTTGATACAAAACACACCCACCACTTTCATTACCAACTTCGGATATTATAGCACAATGTTTTTCACTCGACAGGTATTAGCTTCTGGAGCAAATATGATCTATGGATTGATGCTAACGCTTTTTACAAGATATCTATTTTGAAAGGATACACCAGGTCCACAGATCGGAAATACCAAAAGCAGTATTTTTTTCCAAAAAATCAGGAATTTAAACAAAAAATCTACAAAAAGCAGGAATAAGCTGTTATGAAATGCTGTGAGGTGTGCAAAAATTCATGCTCTTTCACGGACTAAAAGCAGATCTTAAAATAAAACTGCAGGAAATTCCTACTAAAAAAAGACATCTGTAAACCGTGGATACCACCCTGCTCGCAAAGTTGGTGTTTTTTATATCAAATTAAAACCCTTCCTTATGTCACACCCGCTTTAATAGATTTGCTCCAATTTTTAGATTTCATATCTTATGTTTTTTTAAATTTTACGTCAAAATTTTATTTTACAGGAGCATTTACTATGTAAGTGTTGTGATGACTCGAACAAAGGCAGAAATATCACAACTCACCTTTTTCCACTCTTGATGGCACTAAAATGTAGCACTTTGATTGTTTAAGTAAAGTGCTGTTAAACTTGTGAAATGGAGGCACTTTAGCTCCTGAGTTGGGACCATAATGACAATATTCCGCATCTAGCTGGTTCTCACTTGGAGCTATACCTTTGTGACTGACATAAAAGGGTTGTATAATAAGCTGGGAAATATGCTTGGCAGCTGGAAATGGCGGACAAATATCTTCGATTTTCTGCGACACATGCAGTTTGAGAAGACCTGTCACTCTGTCTCTTGGCAGTAATTTGGCAGGTATCCATTTAGGATTAATTTCCCAAGGAAGCAGGACAGAAAAGTTGGTCAAACTGAAATTTTATTTCATAATGAATGGGTTGCGGAAGCTTTGCATTTATTTCTAAATAATTTAGCTTGTCTGGCGCGGGCACCGAGAATTCGAAAAATGGGCTCTGTCTTTTTGCGGGCTTCGGGCGTCGGAACCGGCGTTGAATTTTTCGAAAAATAAGCGTTAAGCGTTTTTTCCAAAATTTTTTGGGCGCGCACCGACGGCGGTGCCCATGCAATTATCGGTCTTACCTTATAAGGCTTCCAGGCATAAGTGTTATACAATTATGAGCAGTCAAGACTAGGGATGGTGAGATAAGACTTCCAGAACATTTTTTTGAGCTACTTTCAGAGTTGTTGGGTCAATGCCGCTAGATAACACCTGAAAGGCACAATTTATTACAAGTTTTTGAAAATCGCATATTTCAAAGTTAAAAAACTAGTGTTTGACTGAACTTACTTTGACTGTGAAATCATCCATATTTTTATTATTCAATAGGACATGCTCATAATTTTCAGCAGAAGACGACTTAGTTAAATAAAAGTCTGTAGGAAAAAAACTAGAGTGAAAGTAAATATGTTTGTGAATAGTGGGTGCGAAGAAATTAAAAACATCAGTTTATTTTCTTTAAAAAAATTCAATAGTATATTGTGGGCAAAACTTTTTTTGTGGCCGAAAATCTCTTTTTCGTGGCCGGTTTCGTTCTCTTCCATGATGAGCGACCGAAGAGAACGTAGCCGGCCACAAAAAAGAGATTTTCGACCACAAAAAAAAAATTCCCGTATACTGTGCGTCTAAATCTTGTTAAAAAGTCAATAGTTATGATTAAAAGCGAGCGCATAAACTCTTTCAAAGTTATTTAAAAAACAAGACCTGGTCGATTAGACAGGTCTATTGGTAATTTGGTTGACGGGTACCGTATTAAATGGGGGGGGTGTGGTATTTACGGCTACTTTTTGATATCGACTGCTACTTCAATTCACATACACTTTTTTCGCATATTTTGTTTTTTTATCTCACATGTTTATGCGGTGCGTAGGTTCGTATGGCCCTTTTCGTGACATTTTTGGAGTTCTGCTCCATGTTCTATTCAGCCACTTAGGCTTTATTTAAAGCCATTCTGTTGTTCGTAAAACATTTTTTAGTCCCGGCTAACATGCGCTGGCCTACCCTAAGCCTAAAGCCTAAGCCTAAGTTAAAAAATAAGGCCTAGATGGCTAAAACAGAACATAGTCAGAACGCCAAAAATGTCACAAAAGGGGCCAAACGCACCTACGCCGTTTATACACCGTTGCGTAGCTGAGATTTCTTTCTATCAATTGAGTGGTCAAACAACCTGATTAAAAATAGGTTCCTAGAAAATCACACCAAATATAAGGTGAAACTCCACTAAAAACACCTAGGTAAAAAATCATGGATTTCAGTGTGAGTTTGCTGTGATTTTCAAAAAAAATTATTTTTATCAGGCTCAATCGATAGAAAAAAAATCTAAGATTAAAAACAGTGTAAAAAGATCTGAGATAAGAAAATAAAGTATGCGAAAAAAGTGTATGCGAAGTGAAGTAGTAGTAGATGTCGAAAAGTAGCCGTGGAAGTACCCCCCCCCCCTTTAACGGCTTATCAAGAGCTGTAAATTTCAAAGTGCAATTCAAACTAAGGCTGTGAAATGTGGAATCCCACGCCTATTCTCATGCCTGTATCGGAATCGTGGAATAAAAAAACGTATACGAAAATTAAAATTCAAAATCTATGCTGTCTTAAAGGGCACAGGCTTTGCGTTTCAACACTGTTAGCATGGAATTGTGGAAAAATTTCGATGTTTTGGACGGTCTTTGAGCATTTGGCCCCGAAATAAACGTTTTTAAATTTGTGCCTTTAAAATTTTATATTCACGGAATTCTTTTAATTTTATGAGACTTTTAATCTTTTTGTCCTGAGACAAAAAAGGGTTAAAAATTAATTACGCGTGGGTAATTTATAGAAAGTTCACAGTGTTTAATTGTACGAATCCGTAATTCTACGAATTTCTTGGAATTATGTGACATTCGGCGTGGAATTTCACGATTAACAATTCCAATTAAAAAAGACTAATTTAAATTCTCTTGAATTTTAAAAAGTGTTGCTATTTCAATATATTGTGGTGTAGCAGTGAAATTAAATCAGCGCTGAAAAATTTACTGCTGTAAATATTTTTGCTAGCAATTTGCTTATTAATCTAGCCGTTTTTACCGCTTCCTAGGTGTTTTCTGGTAAATTAACAAAGATCTTGCTCTAAATCGCTGTTTTAGATCCA
Organism: Ditylenchus dipsaci; assembly: GCA_004194705.1. NCBI lineage: Eukaryota > Metazoa > Nematoda > Chromadorea > Rhabditida > Anguinidae > Ditylenchus > Ditylenchus dipsaci. The sequence continues at coordinate 49,538 of SADC01000213.1, forward strand.
AAATAATTGCACTAGATAAAAATAATATGTAGGTATTCATAATATCTTCTTTTTTAAAAGTCTATTTATAGTTTTCTCTTTCTATTATCGACTGCCTCTTATCAGCAACAAAATCTTATTTTTAATTTCCAACAAGCAAGCCTTATCTCATAAATATGCTGAATAATTTTATCCGAAAAATCTAATATAATTCTAAATAACGTAATTTTAAATCTAAAATTGAGAATAGACAGTGTCAATCTTTTACAAATTTATAAACAATTTTTTTTTGAAAATAGGAGTGCCAGAAAGTTACAAGCACTTCAATTAGCATACCGTATAACCAGGGCTCGTAGATTTTTTTTCTGGAAATCAGAAAAAAAAATCAAAAAATTAGATTTGATTTAATAAAATCAATACATTTTTCATAAGGCGATTTTTGATAAAACAAAAGCCGAATTCAATCAAAACTCTTTTTATTCACCAGACTGTTATCACAATTTTTCACAACACATCGCACAATGAGTTCAAAAAACGAATTTCTCATTTTTGTGGATCTTCTTTCGTAACAAATTTTCTTCAATTAGCAACTGATACATCCCACTGCAGCTGACATCATAATTGAGCTGAACCTGAAGAAGAGCCTTCACTGTATGCACTTTAAGCAAGTTGAGTACATCTGTCCGCTGAGCGTCTGTTAGAGAGAAGACCCGTTCGATGAATGCATCAGCCAATTTTTTAAAAAACAGACGAAATTAGACACTTTCTCCGAAATCAGTACATTTCTGCCAAATCAGGCATTTTAAAATAAATCAAATTCAACACCCCAAAAACAATAAATTTCTGATAAATCAGATGATCTGCGAACCCTGGTATAACCTCTAATAATCCGCCTTTTCTGGCTGAGAATTTAGAGTTAAGTTTATTTTTTATTTGCAATTTCAAAAATTTTCAAGGGTTGAAAATTGATTCCGCATGGAGGATTGGTTGAGGTGATATGGCAATTATTATGAAAACTTGAGTACTAGTGCCGTTGGGTCCTCCACCCAAATTTTTTCAAAAGTCACCCAAAAACATATCCTAAGTTACTTTTTAACATAATAGAAGAAACATTTCTGAACAGTTTTCGATCAAAAAATTTATACTTTTCGACTTTAATTCCTTAATGGTAGATGGTCTATTTTCAGGTATTTTAGGGTCATTTTTTGGATATTTACCATATTTAGGCTTTAGGCTTAGGCTTATCTTAAGGAAAAAGTACCCAAATTTATGTCCCTGACCCCGGAAAATATGCGTAAACTCTTATTAGTCACAACTTGCACTGACTGGCATTCCTCTAACTGGCCTAAGCCTAAGCCTAAGGGCTAAGCATAAACTTGTTGTTTGCAAGGGTAGTTACAGCAATTTTAGAAGGTGAAATTCTGGGGGGGGGGGGGTGCCTACTAGCGCGGCTACTTCGCTATTAGCGCCAATAATTCGAATTCCAACTCTCGCAATTTTTCGACAAACACTTATTGACTAATTATCCTATTTTTCTCTGCAATATAATTAATATAACAAAAAACTATTGAAATATGCACAAAAACAACGAAATAAATTTCCGTAATTAAAAAGGTATGCCCCGCTATTACGGGTGCTGCCCGACAATTCGAAATTGTTTTTCATCTTGGTTTCTAACAAAACAAGGGCTAGAATTGAATTTTAAGTATGATTTTGTTATAAACCAAGTTGAAAAATCCTAGAAGAAGTTAAATAATTACGAAAAAAATGGAATTGCCGAGCACCACCTGTAATAGCGTGGGCATGCCAGGGATGGACACGGGCCGGGCCGTGCCGGACCTGAGCATGTGTTGGGTTTTTCTACAATAATTATTGAAGATCTGTGCACATTATAGCTCATTTTAAATCTGTTGAAATTTAATTGTAAAAGGTTATTTGAAATTGTCAGAAAACCTTAAAGAACGTCAAACCAAGCGGGCCCGGTCCATGTGTCAAAAAAAAGTTAGAGATATAAAACAGGGCGCCGTTGCTCAACTTTGGTATTGATATTTAACAGCTTTAAAAGGAGCTATAATGTGCACAGAGGTTGAATTATTATTGCAGTGAAAAACGCATTACGGGGCTGGGCCTGGCTCGTCCCGGCCCGTGTCCTCTTCTGGAGAATGGGTCTGTGACTTTCTTGTGTTAGACTGTAGGCTACATCGAATGGGTAGATAAAAATCGTTGGGATATGTCTAGCCATACTGATGAGTCCTTTGTTTATTAAATCACGTGTTTCACAATCCTAGCAAAGTATTTATTTCAAAAAGTTATTTAACAGCTTCCATGAGCTTAACGACTGGTGGCTGTGCAAAACCGCATTGTTTGTAGGTTTCTAAAAACTCCTCCCTGCCATTATCATTAATAGACGCCCAAAGCGGTGACCATAATAAATCTTTTTGTATTTACAGTCCTCTAGAGGTGGTACTATTGCAAACACATAAAAGGCCAGTTGAATGACGTCTTTGGGACAGTCACCTAAGTATTTCACTGGGTAAAGTATTGAGCTTGATACACTCAAATCTATATAGTAGTCCGGCTTTATGGCAAGCGAGAAAAAGTGAAGAAAGCCGACATTTATTTTAGTGCCGAAGCCCTCAATGTCGCATAGTAGGGCAGTTCCAAGATCTTCCTAAAACTTTGTTTTCCTAAATAAAGTCAGTTTCAAGAATGGCACGAAAAAATATTTAATCGCCATCTTGTTTCAAGTAAACTTCACGTTTTACTTAGTGCTGATGCTTTCAGAGGTATTCCGGACAATATTTGTGAAAATTTGTTGGATTGGGATTCTGGTAGATCAAAAAACTGGGATCCGGCCGGTTTTCCGGATGTATAACTGTAGAAATTCTAGCACAATACACGAGAAATTCTACAGTTATCAAGGCACACTTATCACAGGTGTTATCAAATAGTTATCAAATCCGGCTGAATTCTGCTTTTTCAGATTCCGGATCGGATTTGTGGTGTGATGACCGGGTTCTAAAACCGGATTCCGGATGCATTTCGGTTCGAAACTAGTGTCCTTTCCGGTTATCCTGACACTGTAGCCAATTTCAGCATGTTTTGTCAATTTTACTACTGCGTCGCGATAACCGAAAAGAATCAAACACTGCACATTTGTAACGCATACAGTCAAACCTTGATTAGCCGACACGCCGATAAGCCGACACCTTGTCGACACCTGATTTGGCCAAATACTCGACACTTCAAGGAAAACGACACCCCGATAAGCCGACACCCTGAGTTCGGTCCTTGGGGTGTCGGCTTATCGAGGTTCGACTGTATTTGGAAAAATTAAAAATTTCAGCTTACAAAGCACAAATTATTCTTTGGAGTCGGCAAAGAAGCTTTATATCTATTTACAGATGTCTTTGTATCTTCACGCCAAAAATCTTCCAATGGTTCAAGATTAATAAGGTGTCTAACGTAAGATCCATTTGCATCTTTGATTTTTTCGACAATGGTCAGATTTTCTGAAAAAATTCTTTTAACACATATTTACGTAGAATTCAATAATTTTTTTGACGTTACTCGTTTTTACAACCCCCCCCCCCGTTTTTTGAAAAATGCTGAAATTAGTACGGGTCGTCCTTCAGTGTAATGCCTAGGGCCCGAAGCCAAAGCCTGAGCCTAAGGGCTAAGCCTAATTCCTGGGCATGAAAATTAAAGGGGGGCGGGTGGATGACAATAAAACGAGAAGCTGTTTAGGGGAGGGGATGGGGGTGGTGGAAAAACGAATAGCGCCATTTTTTATGATCCGTCTAGAATTTTGCTAAACAGACAGATAAGCGAAACTTTTAATGTATACAGTGTCTTCGCAAATCAAGCGTACATTATTACAAGTTTGTGTGCATAGCTCCTTGTCTAGTCATTTTGTGAGCGCTCAATGTTGTCCAGTCTAAAGAATACATTTTTTGGTAATTTCAGGGTAAAAACGCCACTTAACTTTTTGCCCTAGGCAAAATTATGAGTCTTGTTTTTGGCCCGTTTTGTCTTTTTCTATTGGGCCCTCCATTCTGGCATTTTTGAAAAAACTTTTATTTCGAGGCGCGTTATATATCAGATGGCAACCGGACAAAAAAGATTTTTAAAAGTATTTGTCGCGCGACAAAAACGTTTTTTAAAAGTATTTGTCGTGCGACAAAACATTTTTTAACATATTTTGTCGCGCGACAAAAAAGACTTTTTTATTCGGTAGATTCGGGCGAAACAGCCGAATTCACCGATAAAAAGTCATTTTTGTCGCGCGACAAAATATATAAAAATCTTTTTTGTCGCGCGACAAAACATAAACGACAAAAAAGGGAAAGTTTTTTTGTCGCGCGACAAATATTTTAAAAACCTTTTTTGTCCGGTATAAGGCCAATACACTAATCAATATAAAAATTAATAACAAAAAGGATAAATAGATATTTGATCCCTTTGAAATTGAAGCAAGTAGACAGTCGAAATTGTCAGACTTGGAAAAGTTGGTACACACTGAAGATATCATCGTTGTCTCTGCCCAGAAGATCATTCTGCGGCTGTAGACTTCCATCACCTTTCTTGAGCCTGCGTCTTCGAGGAAAATTCTGAAGAATACTCTAATGTAGACTGCAGTGATACAGATAAAATATTCCAATATAATCTACCACTGAGCATGCACTCCGTGTCAAGGCGCGCCTTCTTCGCTTGCGAGCCGTCTCTTCTTCGCCTTCCATTGAGAAACTTGTTAGTGAGATAGTATTTTTAGAGCTGAAGCAGAGTGAATTTAATGATGAAGTAGCGCTGCCGAAAAAGATTAATACCGCAAAAATACCGGTATTTCTCTCGATTTTTGTAGAAAGTACGCTTTTTAAGCGCTTTTCATTAGAAAAGATACCAAAAAAACGCCGGTAACAATCTCGGGATTTCGAAAATCAGTAATTTCGGCAATCCTATAATGAATCTCTAGTTGGGTGGTTTTGGCGGGAAATTCAATACGAAATTAAACCGGGCTTCAGGGCGGGCCCGGCCCGGAGGTTTTTCGGCCCGACCCGGCCGGCCCGCAGCAGGTACGGCCGGCCCGGCCCGAAGCCCGGCGGGCCGGGCCGGGCCGGCCCGTGTCCACCCCTGATCAGCCATTTTAAGAAAGCGACGCGTAAACACTAATTTGGAAAGTAAAAGATACCCTATTATTCTGAAATTGGATTTGCGTTCAAAATAGCCAATTTGCTTTTTAAACCACTCTTCGAATATTGAACTTATTGTCGAATTCCAAACTCTCTTCGAGATAAAAATTATTCAAACATTCAAATTCTCGAAAAATTTTGCCTTTGGATGTTTATTGTCCTAAAAGAAAAAGAATAGCCATTTTAGGTTTGAAAAAGTGGCGCAGTGCGCAAGCGTTTGTGTATTTTTCATAAAAGGGTGCGCAGGTTCAATCCGCATGGGTGCACTTCACTTTTTTTCGGCTTGTAAGACCAGTTCTAGGGATAATTTGGGTCGCTGATCCCGAAGTTGGCATCAAAAAAGTCTAACGACCTCTAAAACTGGCCAAACAAGCCAAAAATAAATAGCGTGCTACCAGGTGGGATCGAACCTGCACACCATTTTGGGCCAAAAAACACAAACGCTTACACACTGCGCCACCGAGGCCACTTTTTTAAACCTAAATGGCTTTCCCCTCTCCTTCAAACAGAATTTAGACGCCACTGTCATATAACCCCCCCCTCCCCTCCAAAAACCGACTTTTTTGGGAGTGTCTAAAAACCATTTTTATGCAATAATTTTGCCATAAAAGGACCAGAAAAGCAGTTTAAAAGGGATTATGGGCTGTATTGAGAGGGGGAGGGAATAACACAGGGGCCACTTTTTTGGCTGCTTTACCATGTTTTTCTGCTCGGGCCGTGGCAAAAATAGACTCTATATGCATTTTAGGATCAAGTGTACTTCTCGGAATCATGTCTAAGGTATGTGGGTGTGCGCATCTCAACTCCAATTCCCCTGCGCCCCCGAAGGGGGCGCAGGGGGCTCATTCAAGGGGCTCATGCAGGGCGCTCATTCAAAACCGTGTTTTTGGCATTGTGTTTTAAGTCTAAGATTCGGACCTTGAATGAACCGAGAATATTCCCATCACCCAACCCTAGTTACCATGCATTTGATAGCTCATCTCACTGGCTACAAAATGATTGGTAATTTGCCTAGGACCTGTTTTAAAAAAGTTGGTCAAAAAGCAATGCCACAAACACGATTTTGAACGAGGGGGATCCACTATTAGAGGTCTTACGGTAAACACCAAAATATATGGCTGGAAAGAAGTGCAAAAATGCAAAAAAACTCTGTCGATACATGTTGACCAAGTACCGTAAAAGTGATTTTAAATATATTTAGTTAATCAGTGATCTACTACAAAGTAACGCTATCAGTTTGGAGAATCTTGAAATCAAGAAAAATAATTTTGCCTCAAGCTGGAGCCAAGAATCTTCAGCTCGGTCTACAGTATATCAAACTGCTACAGAAGAAATATTTCGTAGAAAAGGACTTTCCTACTACTTTTTTTATTCAACTATCCAGACGCAGGAGATGTTTCAGCATGCATCTCCAGAATTGTATTTAGCTTTGCAAAAGGGAAAGGATGAATACAACAAAGAATATGCTTTGCGTAATAAGAAATTCAAGGAATTTTACAAAGAAAAACAACAAATTGAGTATGTTCAGACCCTACTTTTACAAATGAATATAAAACTTTTGTCCTATCAAAACCAAACTGATGTCAATATTGAAAGTGAATCTATTAATGAAAAAACAGTCTCAGAATATTCTAAAGCGTACTCGAAAAATCTTTTTCCCGATATTTTCTATTATTTTGTTTTAGTCTTTCGTTTATTTTGTCTTTTATGCTCTATTCTATGTCATAGGAAATAAAATTTGGGCTATATTTCAAGTGAAAATCAAAACAGATAACTAAAAACAGAATGCCAGGACGAGTAAGATGTTAAAAGAGAAGTTCTGTAATTTTGTAGTGGCTGTAGGTAGAAAACATCCCTCAAAATATGTGAATCCCCCTCAAATTTATTTTTTACCCCTTCAAATTTTAATTTTGCACAAAATGTGTAAATCCCCCCTCAAATTTCAAATTTACCCCCTGAATTCGAAGTTTTAGTGAAATACTGCAGTAAATTTTGCGGGAATCCGAATTTTATAGTCTAAAAGGACTTGGATCGCTTAGAATTCCACCCTGGAGCAGCCAGAAGCCCCTGAAAGTTGGTTTTTTGGGGGTTTACTAAGGGGTGGGGGTTAAACTTTTTGCGAAAATTCGATTGGGCGGATCAGAATTCCAGTCCGATCGGCTTAATCGCTCAGAATTCCTGTTCATGGTGGTTTTGGGTGGTTTAGGGTAGAATTCTGAGCGATTAAGCCGATCGGACTGGAATTCTGATCCGCTTAATCGAATTTTCGCAAAAAGTTTACCCCCCTTTGGTAAACCCCCAAAAAACCAACTTTCAGGGGTTTCCGGCCGCTCCAGCGTATAATTCTGAGCGATCCAAGTCTTTTTGAATATAAAATTAGGATTCCCGCAAAATTTACTGCAGTATTTCAGAAAAAATTCAAATTGAGGGGGTAAATTTGAAATTTGAGGGGGGATTTACACTTTTTGTACGAAATTGAAACTTGAAGGGGTAAAAAATAAATTTGAGGGGGGATTTACATATTTTGAGGGTGTTTTCAATTTGAGCCATTTTGTAGTTTGGTCGGACCCCTCAGAAAATTGGAACTTAAGTGTTTGGGCTCAAATGAAAGCCTACGATGTGCTGAGTACAATAACACCGAATTCGACTAATTTTTCTCACTAATTCGCCGAGCTGTGGCCTCCCGAAGTTTGGAACTCAGAAAAACAGTACATTTTTTAAAACATATTATGCACAGTGCAAATATTATGATAAACACTTGTTCAAAATTTTATATGACGCAAAATGAGCTGCTTTTTCTAACGGGTACAAAAACTCCATAGTCTGTAATAAATTTTGGCGTAAAAATGTGTTTTCTCAAAAAATCAGCATTTTTCGAACACTAATTTTTGGTGAAAAAACCTCTATAAAAATCGGAAATCAGCGTGTGCCCTTCTAAATTTCAGAGCATTCGAAAACGCATTTCATAAGGCACCTTCCTGGAGAAACAACTAGTAAAAAATAGGGGAAGGTGAGATGAAAAAAGCTTTTGAAGTTGACTGGTCATCACTAACTCATTTCACTTTTTGACGTAAAAATTTTTTGTACCTGGAAAACCTGGAATTCTGACACCGGATTCGTGATCAGCGTATCTGATTTGCTTCTAAAACCACGCTTAGAAGTGTACTTTGAATGTCGTATTTCAAATTCCTCTCAGGACAATAAATATTTGAATTACTAATAATTGACTTGTTTAAGAGTTTATTGATCTGAGACAAAATTTGAAATATGACGATCAAAGAACACTTCTAAAAAATGTTTTAAAAGTAAATCAGATACGCTGATCACAAATCTGGTGTCGTAATTTCAGGTTTCCCACTGAATTTTAGGAGGATACACGCCGATTTCTGATTTTTACAGCGGTTTTTTCGCCGAAAATTAGTGTTCGAAAAATGCTTATTTTTTGAGAAAACACATTTTTTACGCCAAAATTTATTACAGACTATGCAGTTTTTGTACCCGTTAGAAAGAACAGCTCATTTTGCGTCTAGCGCGTTACACGGTCAATTTCAAATTTGCAAAAGGCGGGGACCACACTTTTAAGACAAAAAACATTTGATTTGAAAATGTTTCCTTAAATTATTTTATTATTGAAAAAACATTGAACATATTGAAAAAAACAGGGGGGACCAAGGGAATTCCGGCAACAGATAGTGTGGTAAGAATTTTTTGTGACCACATAAAATCGACAAAGTCACTAGCTACCAGGTTACATAAAATACACGTATGTGTCCGATTTATAAATTTTACGCAGACCGTATGCAGCCGCAGTCAAATCCTTTTACAAAAAATTAGTTGCCTGACCAGATAGCCTTTTAGGTGTTGTTGGTCCCACGGTAGCTTTACTCCAACTTTAGCCAATAATACCGACCTGAAAATACGAAAAATAAAACGAAAAATAATCACCGAAAACAAAAATTTAAACTTTTTTCGGTGACAATAATAAAATAATTCTAAAAAAATTTTCAAATCAAATGTTTTTTGTCTTAAAAGTGTGTTCCCGCCTTTTGCAAATTTGAAATTGACCGTGTAACGCGCTGGTATGCCCCTTTAATGGCTTGTTCACGTTGTTCGAGTTAGAGTTAGAGTTCGAGTTCGACTTCGGGTTTTTGGTTACGTGAACACCTCTGATCCGAACTCTAACTCTAACTCGAGGGTGTTCACGTACCTCGAGTTAGAGTTCGAGTCTGAGGTCAAAATTGAAAGTGTTCATGTAGTTTGTGTTACTGCTTATGTATATTTTTTATTATTTTTCTCATGACGACGACCATAAAAATGCAGTTTATGAAAGAAAGTTACTTAAATTGCTACATCAAGATTAATTAAATCATCTGCTCCTGAAAGACAACATTTCCAATACCATTAAAAAACACAACAAGCTTTGTTCTGATGTCTTTCGCACTACCACTGCTTTCTTCTTCTGCTTGTCCACCATCAAGTCCTCTCCAAGATCTAGCGACTGCGGCGGTCCCTTCCACATCCCCTTCTTCATTCATCTCTTGTCTGAGAAAGTTGTGGAGCACGCAAATGGCCCAGACAATATGGTCGGCTGTTTCATGGGAGCACTCAATTGGTTTAAGCAAGATCCTCCACTTCATGGCCATTATTCCGAAAGTGTTTTCGATACGGTTGCGTGCTCGGCTGATTCGGTAGTTGTATATACGCTCATCGCGGTCCATATGGCTCCGACCAAATGCTTTCATCATATAAGGGGACAAGGAGAAGGCACCGTCGCCTATAAAGAAGAAAGAAGTCATGGTTTGGGTATTGGGAAGGCACTTAGGTGGGGGCAGATGGAGGGAGCCGTTCTCCACGGCCTTCTTGAAGTCACAGGTTCCAAAGATAGTGGCCTAGTGCTGAGCCTTTCTCTGATGTTGCTTTGCTGGTCGAGGACGTCCACAAGAAACTCAAGGCTGTGCGCAAGGATGCTCGTGGGATCCTTTTGCAATACACTCGGGAGATCGAAAATGTAGCCCATGAATATGAAGAGTGGCTGATCAAGCACGAGGAATAAATAAAAAGCAATAAAAGCAAGGTAAAAAAGTGTTGTAACTTAATCCATATAACTATTTAATCTTAACGTAATCTCAATAAACAATAATAAAAAATATACATAGACAGTAACACAAACTATATGAACAATTTCAATTTTGACCTCAGACTTGAACTCGAACTCGAGGTACATGAACACCCTCGAGTTAGAGTTCGGGTTTTTGGTTACATGAACACCTCTTGCCCGAACTCTAACTCTAACTCGAACTTTAACTCGAACAACGTGAACAAGCCATAAAGAATTTTGGCGCTACTATATAACACCCCCCCCCCAAGTCCGACCTTTTAAAAATGCTGTAACTACCCTTGCAAACATCAAGTTTAGGCTTAGCCATTAGACTTGGGGGTAGGCCAGCGTACGGAAGTTGTGACTAATAAAGAGTTTACGCATATTTTCCGGGGTCTGGGACATAAATTTGGGTAGTATTTACTAAAGTTTTAGAATGAAAAATTTCAGGCGGGGGGCGGTATTCTATAATAGGGTCAGAATTTCTTCTCTTGCAGATTTGTTTCAGCTACTGTACTATAAGATAACAACTGATAAAAACGACATTTATGGCTGCTGCGAAAGTAATTCATTTACTATTGGACGATCTGTTAGCGCTTAAAATTAAGAGAAAGTTTGTTATTGTTGGCAATAAGAATTACGATACTATTACATTTGAAGCAATGGAGCGCTTGGTAGAGCTTATTAGTCAGATATCGCAAATTCTGCCCAAAGAAGTGCAAAAGGAAATGCAGCTGCCGAGAATTGTAGTGGTTGGAGCTCAGGTAACTTTTTTATGGCTTTTAAAATTCATTCCAATTTTATCTTGTTTCATTTATTAAGAGTGGAGGAAAAAGTTCATTACTGAACAGACTGATGGGCAAGGATATTATGCCAGGAGGAACAGGTATGGTCACCCAAAAACCATTGGTTATGACCTGCATTCATGTTAAGCTGGATGATCCACGAAGAATTGAAAGTAAGTGCGACTAAACACCATTGTATATTGTTGTTTATATTGGAAGTGGACTTGGCAGCGGGATTCCCGGGATTGAAACCCTTAGAAATTTCGCAAATCCCAATCCCAGAGCCTTCCGGCGCAAAGACCGAAATCCCAAATTTCGTCGGTATTTTAAATTGAAAAATCCCATTATCAGTGGGATTCTAATTTCATAAATTTCGAAAATGCGAATCCGAAATTTGCAAAAAATTTAAAAAAATTCCAAAGGGTTTATGAATGAAAAAGGGTTGGGGAACTTGTAGTTCATATTTTCCAGCTTGATAAAATATCACATGAATCTACAATTCCTCCTTTCAATGTGGAGTGTGCTGGTCTTGGCAGCGAACTGTCCAACCCCTGACTCTAAAATAATTTTTGTATAAACATGATTTTAAAATTGTTTTCGGGACTTTACAAAAAAAAATAATGTATTCAAAAAAATTTCAACGAAATTGCCTTGGTCCCCAAGCTGATTTCACTGGGAGAGGGGGAGCAGGTCAAAGTGCTCTGAATATTTTTACAACAGCTGGACCAAGGCATGTTTTTTTCCATGCTCGCGAGTGCGTATAAAGCCAATATCTTAATATTCTTGGCTGCCTACTTATCTCCGCAGTTTTTTCTGAACTGACAAAAGCTTTTTAACATGAATTTTTTTTAGAAGGTATTAAAGGAGACTGGGTTGTCTTTTCACATATGGGCACGGAAATATTTGAAAACTTTGCTTGTGTGCACAAAGAAATTGATACTTTGTCCAAAAGCTCCGTCAAAGAGAACCACATTTCTGACGAGCCTATCAGTCTGACTTTCTATTCACACAATGTCCTGGCTAATCTCTCTCTGGTGGATTTGCCTGGCTTGGTTGAGACACCCGCAAAAGGACAGCCAGCTGATATAAAGGTATTTTAACTTCTAATACAGGGTTCGAAATGAAAATTTTCGAAAAAAGACATTTGGGTGAAAAAAGACATTTTGACCATTATTGAAGAAAAAGTCATTTTATCAAGTGCTTATAGCTATTTTGGATCGAAAAAAAATTGACTGAAAACTTCCAAAATAAAAAGATTGTAGGTCCCAAAAAAGGACAATCTTTTAAAAAAGGACGATATCGAACCCTGTTTTCATAGCTTTTTCAAAGGGGTCAGCGGATTCGTCGGCGAAAAAAATTCGGCGAGTTCATTGGCGAATTCGCCAGTAAATTCACCCGTGAATTCGCTATTTTTTCTTCTTTTTCTCTTTGATCTAAAAAAAATTACGAAATGATGTTCTTTTGTAGTGTTAGTTAGGATGATTCTATGTACAGTCGAACCTCGATTTAAGGACACTCGATTTAAGGACAGTAGTTTGGCCGGTCCCCAGGCTGTCCTTAAATCGAGGTTCGACTGTATTGGATAATTACTGACTCGAGGGACTTATCAAGGGGCCGACCGTGAAAGCCCAAGTGCACCCCCCCCTCCAAAGAGTATTTTTCTCTAAGCGTCTCATTTTGGGCTCCCTTGATTTTTTAAGTTTTCTTTTTCGCAATGTGTAGCGCGCTAACTTAGGCTTAGACTTAGGCTTAGGCCTAGGCCTTGGGCTTAGGTTTAGGCCTTAAGCTTAGATGAAAAAAGTTAGCTTAGAGAAAAATACTCTTTGCAGTCGAGGATGCACTTGGGTTGTTGTCGAGGCCGACTGGGCTAAAGCCAAATTCGAAGAACATGAACGAGCCATTTGAAACCAAAGCATATTTGCGGAAACTTTCGAGATTTTGAGATTAAAAAATGATTAATTTAAGTGATTCAATCATTTAGATAGTTCTATCACATTTTATTTTACAGCAACAAATAGAAAATCTGTGCCTAAGTTATATCACCAATCCTAACAGCATCATCTTGGTCGTGACACCAGCTAACCAGGATATGGCTACTTCACAGCCCCTCAATTTTGCTCGCAGGGTGGATCCTGAAGGTAGTGTTTATGCTAGACCTTTTTAATGTGATCAAAATATTTACTTTCCTTTGAGATAAAGACCTTAAAGGATCATCGTTTAGTACTTGTTTAGTTGGTGCAAAATCAAAAATTGCCCCTTTGGGGAAAGGTTGACAACCAAATTTTTGAACTCATCAGCATTTCCGAAATTTGAATTGGCGGTGGACACTTTTTCACTCCGAAAATATTCAACAATTAATTTGGGTAATATTTAATTTTGTCCCAAATTTGCTGAAAAATGTCCCCGAATTTTAAATTGACATTATTTCTTAATTTTTAAGTTTCTTTTATAATTTTTTTTCAACTATCGTATAGTTCAAAATCTCAGCACTCTATCGAGTTATCAATTTCCATTCAATGACTTTAAAAATATAGATCTTTAGAGGCTTTAAAAAAAGTATATTTGAGTCTGACTCTGAAATCATGCTGTACAGATTGATAGCTCGATAAAAAGCTGAGATTCTGAGCTACGGGATAGTTTAAAAAATTTAAAAAAGAAACACAAAAATTAAGAAAAAACGTCAATTTAAAATTTGGGGACATTTTTCAGCATATTCGGGACATTTTTTAGCTATTTGGGGACAAAATTAAATACCACCCATAAAGTTTTAAGTTATTATATGTTTGCATCTAAAACTTTATCAAAATTTTTAAAAAATTGACTAGTCAAGCCCAACGTTGCTTACTATTGCCAGATCGGACGACTTAGTCTACGTTCACTTTTCCCTCCAAAGAGTATTTTTTGGTTCTAATCCACCATCTGTTGCCAAAATAGGCCATGGTTCCCCTGTTGTTTTTTCTTCTAAATGCCTTGGTGCCCCTGATCATTATGGTTATGGTAATACTGTGATTATGGTGATTATAGCATGATAGCATGAAACAACAGGGGGACCAAGGCATTTTTCAATAAAATAAAACAACAGGGGGACCAAGGCATATTTTGGCAACGGATAGTGGGATAGAGCCCTATTTTTCTCGGAGCCAACTTTTTTTCATTTTTCAAGTATTTGACACCTTTTGCAAAGAAATACCAAGAGTATTCGACCGTTTCGTGGCCAAAGACCAACACAGTTCTCCGTGCAATGAATTGGGGTTGAAAAAATCAAGGGAACCGAAAAAGGTAGGCTCAGAGGAAAATACTCTTTGGAGGGGCCGTTGCGCTTTTACGACTTTCACGGCACCACAACTACTGATATTATCTAAAAAAAATTTGTATGTACTCCACTAAGACATAAAATTTAATGTTAATTTAATTTTAATAAATACGGCAAATTTTTTTAGGTCTGAGAACTTTGGTGGTGGTTACCAAATTGGACCTTATGGATCGTGGAGTTAGCGCTAGAGATGTGCTCAACGGAAAGTACTTTCCCAACAAACTTGGCATTTGTGGAGTGGTGAATCGTTGTCAACAAGACCTCAATGATAATGTTAGTGTAGAGAAATGTGAGAGAAGCGAGAGGGAATTCTTGGAAAAAATTATGCAGACGTCGCTTCTCAAAACGGCGCATCCTTCCTGCGAACACGACTTAACGAGGTAAGTCAGCAAAATACCATAATTTCAATATTTTGAATTCATCTTGATTTTTCGGGACACCTGTTTGAGCTTGCTCTAACTTGAGCTGGCTTTCTTTGTGTTCGAGATTCTGTACCGCTGACTAAAGAACAATACCCAATCCCTAGTCCAAAGATGGCCAAAATGGTGTCCTAAGACTGTTTTAGCTGCATTTAACGAAAAAGAAAGAATCCAAAATTTTTTAGAAAGACACTTTTCAGCACTTGTTAAAGGACCATGGTTTTTGCGCGCAGCGGCATGACAAAAATTTGGATTGGTGGGGGACACTTCTCTTTCGTCTATCAGTGTACTCTTTTGCGTCGTTTCGAATTACTCGAAAGAGTACAGCATTAGACGAAAGAGAAGTGTCCCCCGCCAATTCAAATTTTGCACATGCGAAAAAATTGTCTGGGCTCAAATCAAAAAAATGTGGTGGAATATATATGAATTATATAAAAATATCATTTTTTTTACTTGTTTTTGGAATCCTTGATTAAAAGTACAACCGATAAAAATGCAACAAAAATGGTTCTTTCTTCTTATCCGGACCTCATCTATTGGGTTGTCGGATAAGTCATGACGTTTTTTTAACACATCATAAAGTTTTAAAATTCTATAGATATAGTTTTGTAGCTCTGCATTTCCTCTTTCAAATAGTATATGAACCTCAGCAAGATCATTATATAAAAGTCAGCATTTAGCTCCAAACACCTGTGAGGTCATTTCAATAAGTTGACAAGCATTTTCATCACTTTAACGGATCAAAATTAAAATTGAATATCAAGCGTTACGATGACATCTTATCACTAGGGTTGGCCTCCTTCCCTCTTTCCCCTCCTCCCCCCGCTTTTCGACCAAATTTTCCTTATACCTCCCCCCCCCCCGCTCCCCCCCCCCCCCCCCCCCCCCCGCAAAAAAAAAATGGCCACCTCCCCCCGTTTCTCCCCCCCCGCTCCCAAAATGACCCCCGTCGCCCCCCGCAAAAAATCCCAGTCGAAAAAAACTCTCGGATGAGGTCATTTTCAGAATGGCAGCCGAGAAGGGTCAAGATTTATCGAACCAGAGGAGTGGCAATATCGTAGCTTTGACTTCAGAAGTGTTTCAAAAGCCTTCAGATTCATTCTAGACTGCTGTTTCAAAAATTTTCAATCCCGAGGCTTGTAAATTAATCAGGCATCCCCCGCCACTGCCCCCCGCTCACAGCTTCCTCCCCCCCCCCCCCCCCGCTCCCCCCCCCGCAAAAGAAATTGGCCACCTCCCCCCGCAAAAGAAATTGGCCACCCCCCCCCCCCCTCCGCAAATTTTTTTAGTCTAATCTCCCCCCCCGCACCCCAAAAAGCGGGGGGGGGGGGGGGGGGGGGCCAACCCTACTTATCACTATTTTGTAGCGCGATTTAAGAGCCACAAAACCCGGCTTATAGAATGATTTTGGATATCTGAGCTTTGAGATATGGCCTTTTGGAAAAAAATCAATTTCTTTAAAAAATGACTAAAATCCGAAAAATTAGGAAAACTTGGATTTTGGTCATTTTTTAAAGAAAATTGATTTTTGGCCATATCTAAAGGCCATATCTTCACGCTCAGATATCCAAAAATCATTCTATAAGCCGGGTTTTGCAGCTCTTAAATTGCGCTACAAAATGGTGATAAGATGTCATCGTAACGCTTGATATTCAATTAAACTATTAATCCTTTAAAGTGATGAAAATGCTTTTCAACTTATTGAAATGACCTCACAGGTGTTTGGAGCTAAATGCTGACTTTTATATAATGATCTTGCTGAGGTTCATATACTATTTGAAAGAGGAAATGCAGAGCTACAAAACTATATCTATAGGATTTTAAAACTTTATGATGTGTTAAAAAACGTCATGACTTATCCGACAACCCAATATTTTTTCGTCATCTATTACATCTATTTACAGTGCCTAAAATAGATGAGGGCGGTATGAGGAAAAAGAACCCGAAAATTTGATAATAAGAACACATTAATAACAACAGACAAAATTCGAAAAATGAGAAAAAAGCGGGCGAAACATTCTTTTGAGGCCAAAATATATTCACCGTTTTATTTGCAGCTTCTGCTGTCGCACATCAAGGCCTGTATTCCACGTGTTAAGAAAATATTGCAAGATATGGTGGAAAATTACTTAGAGCATACAGGCTGCTTAGACCAGCTGATAGAAGAGTCACAAAAGGGAGAATTCATACAGCAAATTTGCAGCGCCTTTATTGATGCATTTAAAAAAGAAATTGACGGATCCGGCATTGAGTTCACCAGAAGGTAATTTTTAAAAATCAATTTTTGTAAAAAAAACCCGCGTTTATGTGAACGACGTTGATCTTTGGCGATTTTCGGAGGGGCGAAAATTGCGCGCCGGGAAATCGCGCGGCAAGTTTTTTTAGTTAAAGAGGTAAAACTCTGGACATTACTGGAGAATCGGTTCTTATTTTGCCTTGATCCCCCTGCTGATTTTTTTTCAAAAATATGCATTGGTCCCTCCTGTTGATTTTTTCAAAGAAAAAATGGGAACCGATTCTCCACTAGCGCCAATTTTTGAACATTTTTTTAAAGTGATAATACTTCTAGGTAGCCAATTCATTCTATATACAGTCGAACCTCCCAATAGTGTACACCCCAAAAGTTCGTTCCCGCCTAGGGTCCGACATTTTTTTTAGCTCGATTTTCTAATTTTTTTGCTGATTCTGTTTTTACAGTCTGGCCGCAAATATCGTAAGGATTCTGATTTTGCCGATCGTTTTTCATTTGCCTATATATTTTTTTCTCTAAAAAAGCAAAACCTCCCAATAGTGTACAGCTTATTTTCAAAGTGGTGTACACTATTGGGAGGTTTTGCTTTTTTAGAGAAAAAATATATAGGCAAATGAAAAACGATCGGCAAAATCAGAATCCTTACGATATTTGCGGCCAGACTGTGAAAACAGAATCAGCAAAAAAATTAGAAAATCGAGCTGAAAAAATTGTCGGACCCTAGGCGGGAACGAACTTTTAGGGTGTACACTATTGGGAGGTTCGACTGTAATTTATTGCAATATACAGGATTTTTATTTGATTTTCGAAGATTTGATGTAATTTTTAAATCAGCATTTTGACCAGACCAATTAGTGATTTAAAATATTCTGAAGCAAAATCAGAAAAATAAAGAAAGCTGAATTTTTTCACAAAAGGCTATATCGAATTTTTTTAATTTCAGCGCTTTGCCCTGAAAGTGGCCTTTTTATGACAGCAGCCCAAGTGCCTGCCCCCTCTCCAAAGAGTATTTTTCTCTAAGCTAACTTTTTTCACTTTTCACTTATTTGACACCTTTTGCACCGGCAATAACAAGGGTGTTTGGCTGTTTCGCGGTCAAAGACCAGCACACTCCACATTGCAATGGATTGGGGTGGAAAAAATAAAGGGAACCGAAAAAGAAGGCTCAGACAAAGATATTCTTTGGAGGGTCCGGAAACTAGGGCTTTTACGACCTTTTATTCCTTTCACCTCCTGATAAACCCTTATTACAGGGCTCGGAAACGTCATTTATTAAAAGATTTGTCCTTTATTTGAAACGCGAAATCTTCAAAATTTTTGATATTTTACGTCTAAATCTTTACTTTTAGTACAATAAGCAGTTGATAAAATGTCTCTTTTTGATCAAATGTCCTATATTTTACAAAAATGTACATTTTTTTCAATTCCGAGTTCCGAGCCCTGTCTTATTCCCTTTACAAATATTTTGGCTTTAATTTACAAAAATTGTCCCGTGTCCCGCGGAAGTACGTTGGAAGGGCATAAGGCAGGGTGACCAAGTGTACTTAGTTTCTAAGAAATGTACTTAGATTTGGGAGGCAGATCTTAGAAAAGAAATGATCTTAGATTGTCTTAGATTTCTGAAAATTGTCTTATTTGTCTTAGTTTTTAAATTGGAGAGAATAATGTCAACGTAAATATTCCCGTTATCCGTAAATGGCGTATCTCTATATAGTATTTGGGTCAGCTGTGTGTGTGTGTGTAACGCTAATACATGCCAATTCCCGCTTCACCAGTTATTTCTTTTTTCTGGGAGATATTTTATTTATCAAATTTTTGCTCATTCGATAGCTCTTTTAACGGCGGAGGATCTATAAAATTCAGTTTTGAAGATTACTGCGAAAAAATTCGAGTTTTTGTCCCTTGCAGTTGACAATTAGGGGTTGAAAATCTTCCTATTTCGAGTTTTTTGGACTTTGAAGATGAAAAATGGGTCATAAAGGGCGAAATCGCTTTTGCGGCCAAGTTCATCGTGTTCCACAAGATGTCATCTATCATTAAAAAGAAAGAACGTTGAAAAATTCGCGTTCCAAGAGGGGCATCTCTCTATTTTCATGAAAGCTATTTTTCGATTCGTCGATCGTGTTGATAGTGATCAGCCAAAAGGATACATCGAATATCCACCAGAATTTTTGCATTCGCTAAATGAATCGGGTTTGCCACCCCATGAACTAAAATTGACTAAGGGTTGTCCTGTAATGCTCACAAGAAATTTGAATCCGGCAATCGGTTCACTTGCTATTTTTTGTTGTGTTGCGGTGCAATTTGAATAAAAAATACGCTTCCGAGTCATTTTTGTGATTTTCTTAGTTTTCGGCCCAAGATCTTAGTTTTTGAAATTTTTGTCTTAGTTTTCACCAATCCGACTTGGTCACCCTGGCATAAGGTGAATTCATCGACGAGTTTATTTCATACCTTTTTTGATTCAAAATGTTTTTCTCTAATCCAACCTCAGTTCTACTGGATAATCCATGCACTAACCAAACCAAATGGTCACACACTTGGTGCAATTTTTTTGGTTTTTCAGGTTCCAAAACCTGTTTTCTGCGCTATTTGCAGTATCTTAAAGACGGTTTGACAGTGGTAAAGTTAGGTTCTGCTAGATTTACAAAAACTGTAAAAATACTATTAAACCACTGTCAAACCATCTTTAGAATGCTCGGATTAGTAAAGAAAACAAGTTTTTGAGTCCGAAAACGTAAAAAAAAAATTCGATCCAAGTGGGCGACCACTCGGTTTTGTTGGTACATGGGACATCCAGCAAAACTGTGGTTGGCCTTTCAGAATGGCTTATTGAAATAAGATGGTGAAGGCCGTGGTTCTGGGTTTTTGTAGCTGAAGTCATTGTTTTGGTATTAACAGACCCTGCCTAAGACACGGTTTCGGGAAGAATACAATGCTTTTTATTACTTTCGGAAAAATCCAAATGTCGGATTCTGGAGGTAATGGAAGGTCTCAGGCGGTTTTTTCTAACCATCCTGAAGCTTCCTAGACTTTTAAACCCTATTTTAGTCAAGAAAAATCATGTTTGCTGCCACCGCGATTCGAACTTGTAGCCTTATGAATCGTGAAAGCTACAAACAAAAGGCTATTAAACAAAACGCCAAATTGTCGATGAATTCACCTGTCGAGGAATTCACCGTTTTCCGTTGAAAGCCATAGTGTTACCATTTCTCGAATCACCCGTACTTACAAATCGACTCCCGGCATAATTTTTAAACATAAATAATTGATTTACAGGTGTATGGGAACCAATATTCGTGTTATTTACGAAAAAGATTTCTACGATGAGTTGAAATCCATGAAATGTCTTGAAAACATGTCAGATGAGCATTTTCAAACAGCCATTGAAAATCAAGATGTACTTTTTCAACTTTTGGCGAAAATTTTTTGGAAATATTGTATGTATTTAGGGTATCAGATCACCATATTTTTCACCACGACCTATATTCGAAAAGGTTGTCCTGAAGGAAATTCTTGAAATGAAAAAGCCTAGCAAAAGAATTCTTCTCGCCGTCCAGGCAGAACTTTTGAATGGCGTTCGTTTGTGCAAAGATCAAGTGCCGGTATGTTTTGAGATTTCGTTATTTAAAGGAGGACAATATTGGGGAGGGGAATTTTGACTAGAAAATGGGATTTTTATACCTCAAGTTAATTCAATTTTTATTTTTAACCCCCAACTTTTTTTTACGCCAATCGTTATTACCATGAATCCACCCTACAAAAAACACATTAGATCGAAGATTCGAAACAAAAAACTTTTTCGAAAAATTTGACCTGATCCAATTCAGGAACCTAACGGTACTTTTCGGAATCGTGCTAGAACTTTCATTTTCATAAATGCTCTAGTGGACATTGTTATATACAAGTCTATACTCAAAATGACGCCAGAAAGCTGGGCTACATTTCGAGTATTACGTTGTAAATTTTGGCAAATTTTTCCAAAAAAATTTTTGTTTTGAAACTTCGATCTAATGTGTTTTTGGTTGGGTGGATTTATGGTAATAACGATTGGTGTAAAAAGATGTTGGGGTCAAAAATATAATTAATTTAAAGTAGCAAAATCCCATTTTCTAGTCAAAAGTAGCAAAATCCCATTTTCCAGTCCTTTAGGGCCAAAACTAGGGGGTAAACCTAGGGTTGGGAAATTACCGGTAATTTATTTTTCCGGTAATATAACCGGTAAAAATTACCGGTAATATTACCGAACTCTGGTAATTTTCGGTAATTTATTACCCAATGGTTAAAAGTGGTGACCAAGGCAAAAAAGGGAAAAAATGAAAAATCTCACTTTTTCTCACTTTTTATGTTTATGTACGCATACGCGTATACAAAAAGACGAAAAAAACTCAAAAAACGAAAAACTTAAAATTTTTGAATTTTTTCATTTTTTTTACCTTGGTCCCCCTTTTAACAAAACATTATTAAATTACCGGTCATTTATTGACGGTCATTTATTAATAAATTACCGGTAATATTACCGGTAATATTACCGGTTATATTACCGGTAATATTACCATTGGCCAACCCTAGTAAACCACATTTTATTGCATTTTTAACACAAAGATAAAAAATTTTTTGGAGGTCGAAAAATAGAAGGCCATGGCCTTCTATTAGAATAAATACGGTAATTTTTATGAAGGTGGTAATTCCAATTTTAAAAGATTAGAGATTAAAAGATTAGAATTTTAAAAGATTACACACGTTTGTCTTCGTGTTAATCCCTATGTCGCAAAAAGTGTCGTTAAAACCCTGACTGGATTTAGCACGGAAAAGGCCGTGCTTACTAAACTATACTTTTTTTGCAGCATAATGGCTTGAAATAATGTGCAGCCAGGACGGCGTCAAAAACAGGTAAACAGCTTCCGTATGTGTATCATAAACTTTTTCGAATCTATTCACATTTTAGCAAAACTTTGATTCTGACACCAAATTCGTGCTCAACGTAGGCGATTTACTAGTAAAACTGCATTTAAAATATTAAGTCACTGTCAAATTTTAAATTCCGCTTAAGACAAAAAATTTAATAGTGAATTTTGAGTTTTTTGAAAATCAAATGTTTTTGTCTTGAGTGGAATTTAAAGTTTGACAGTGACTTTAATATTTGAAAAGCAGTTTTACAAGTAAATCGCCTACGCTTAGCACCTATCCGAAAGTCAGAATAAGGATTTGCTAAAATGCGAAGATATTCGAAGAAGTTCGTGATAAAAATGCAGAAGCTGTTTAACCCGTTCGAATTCCTCCTGGGCAGATATTGAGCCCGAATCTAGATCAGGATAATCCTTGATCCTGATACTAGCCGCCTAGTCGAATACGGATCGAAAAAAAGAATTTAAGCGATTATCAAAGGTTATCTTTGATCCTGATCCTGATACTCAATGCAGGATTATGATCCAGCGTTTTTAAGGCTATTTTAGCAATATTTTGGATAATACCGTATTCTCTCTAATGAAACCACATGTTGTTCTATCACACGAACCACAGCCCCCTCGGGGGGTGTGGTTTAAATAGAGAGTGTGGTTCTATTGTTCAACCTTTTGAAGATATTCAAGCATTGCACCATACACACATAAATTCTTTATTCACGACAAAACTCGGACTTGTTTGTTTAGGGAGGACGTCCACTTTTACCATATTTTTTATTTATTTTTGTTGATTATGACAGTCATGGTTATATCGATAGTTTAATAAGTAATTATGTAGATCATTGGGGTTCTGGTCACCCTGATCACCGTAATCAACTTGATCGACCTCAAAAAAGAAAAACAAATATGTACTGAAAATTGGGCGTCCCCTAAACCAGAACAGGTCTCAAAGCTTATCAAGACTCTAGAGATATATCTTCCTAATTAAACACATTCTCTTGCGCTTAATCGAGATCGATTACTCGTATCAGCTCGGCCAACTTTTTTACATCACGCGCGAGCTTCACCTTGCCTCGTCCACTCGGGACCGGCCCAACTTTCTTAAATCAGTGGATGGCGTCGTTCTCACATATATCGATGGCATTGGGAACTCCGCACGATTTGAATGACTCAGTGATGAGCTTCTTCGAGAGATTTTCCGAAACTTCGACAATTCATTGGAGGTGGACAGCCACTGGCGCAGCTTGAGAGAGGGGTGTGATTCTTTTAGAGAGTGTGGTTCTAATAGAGAGTGTGGTTCTATTAGAGAGAATACGGTAAGTCTGATCAAGCCTGATCCGCTCCTGACCCAGTCTGATCAGATCAGGGTGGATCAGGCCGGAATAGGCTGGATCAGGATTTCAGGGTCAATGGTCAAAGATTGTTCGTGATGTTGCTCTGAAGTCTGAATATGGATAAGGAATCAAGGATTCACGCTGATCTTGATCCGACTGCTGAATACGGTCATAGATCAAAGATTATCCTTGATCCTGATCCATGATCCGGGGTCGGAATACACGCCCTGTTTCTAAAAAATTCCAGTCATCGTGCTCAGCGTGAAATACTACACAAAACGCAGTATAGTACGCACGGCGTTTCCTGTGTTAAACCTTGACCTTGACATGGATTTTTTGAAAACGCTGTTAAAACTTTATTTTGTAAAATTTAAAACATTATTACAAAGATGTGTAGCTCTGCTATGCTATTTATTTGTCATGGAAAAATTTTGATTTTTAGGAGTTCAAGCGATTTCCGAAAATCTATGAAGCAATAAAGGAGGTTGTTGTGGATGTGCTGAAAAATGATCTAAAGCCTGAAACAGAAAAACACATTGAAGTGATTTTCGAAAGGAAGTCTGCCTTTCCCTATTCTGCTGACAAAACCAAGAGATTCTTCTCGTTTGATCGGATGGACGAAATACAAGAAGATGCTCAAGACGTAATCATAAGTAAGCATATTTTTTTGGGTGAGCCTGATCTGTAAAATCAAAGTGGCATGCCGGTTACAAAAAAGACGTGAAACCCAAGTGCCTCTCCAAAGAGTGTGAGTTCTCTAGCCATAGAACAGGGTGGTGCATATTCAGAAAATCCCAACGCCTTGCAATGTGAAGTGCGCCGGTCTTAAGAGACTCTCGGTATTTCTACAAAACAAAATAAGTTGTAATAATACAGTCGAACCTTGTTATAGTGGGACCCCCAAAAGTTCGTTCTCGCCCAGGGTCCAACACTTTTTTAGCCCGATTTAAAAAAAAATCAGTTTTGTTAAAAACCTCAATACAGTGGCACCACTTTTTGATGAAGGGTATCACTATATCGAGATTTTACTTTTTTACCCATAAATTTGTTACCGTTTCAAAAAACGATCGGCAAAATCGGAATCCTTACGATATTTGAGACCAGACTGTCAGAACAGAATGAATAAAAGACTTTGAAAATTAGGTTGAAAAAAGTGTGGGACCCTAGGCGGAAACGAACTTTTAAGCGTGTCACTATAGCCGAGGTTCGACTGTAAGCGCAACATCCCTAAGTCTTACCTCTCGATTTTAATGCTCTTTCAAGGGGGGGGTGCACTTGGAGTACTGTCCGAAAAAGACAGTAGAAACTCAAGCTTTTAAAGCTTCAAGCTTAGGATCCTCCCAAATATGATACAGTCAACCCTCTATGAACGGGCAATTTTCATAAATATGCGCCCAATTCACGGTCCAGACCAATAAGTTTTTCTATTTATTTTTTCTAATTAAAAAATTGTCATTTTTATGAAAAATTATTTTTGAAAGTCTCCTCTAATTAACCACAATCTTGTTCTGAATCCGTTGAGATCAGGTCAAAATAAATTTTATGAGCTAAGATATAGCAATTTTGATAAGATTAGTCCTGAATTTTTCGCTACCTTCCTACTTTTGTAGATGTCTCAGCTCATAAAATTTATTTTGATTTGATCTCAAAGGATTCGGATTCAGCACAAGATTTGAACAATGGAAAGACTTTCCAAAAGCTTAGGCTTAGCAAATTGACATATTTTGGACACATGGTTAATTTTCGAAAGCAAGTTATATGTCATTTTGCAAGAGAACTGGGTTACACATCGATTTTTTAAATTTTTTTGATCCATTATCTTCTTATATTAACACAAATTTTCCTCAGGACAAATGATCGAAAATATTTTGACATGGTGAGATCAGCTATTCTGGATGATGTGCCGCAGACCATCAATGTTTTCTTGATCAATAAACTCATGGTATTTTATTGCTTAAAGGGGAAGCTATTTGGAGTTGGTTGTCTTACACCACGTACACAATGATCTGTTTCTGTCCGCCTCCGCGTTTTTTTGGTGTTCACAATGCATCCGCCATTCAGACCGCATTGCTAACTACAGTCGACTCTCGATATAAGCACACATTGGAGCCAATTTGGTTGGTCAGCAAAGAAATAGGGCAAATAATACCTTCGATATAAGCACACTCGATATAAGCACACCCCCTATATAAGCACACCCTCGGGCCGGTCCCAGGCCAGAAAAACTCCCTCGATATAAGCACATCCGCTTATTATGGGATAAAACGTTAACTTTGAATAGTAAATAAGGCGATAAAATCTTGCCACGAAATATTTTCATTTCAAAAAAGAGACCTGGTGAACGAAAAAGAGAGTAAACTCACAAATTTCTTTTCAGTTATTTAACTATTCGGTTGTTATGTGTCTGAAATAAATCTTCGATATGATGTGATTTTTCTCGATACTTTTTGGTCATTCTCTTTCGAAAAAAGATCACTCTCTATTGAATGCAAATATGGAAATGCGAAAAACATTCATTAGCTTTTCTATAATATGCTTTAAATATTTTTGAAGGAAACATCTTGAAGCAAACCATTTTAACGGTTTATATAACCGTTTCACCAGCTATCAAACAACGGTTGAAAGAAGCATATAAAGTGCCGTTGTGAACGCGATTCCGCACCGCACCCGGATGTGGTGAGGATTCATTGGCACTTTTTATGCTCGAGAAACCGTTTCCTTGAAACCTCTTTGTTTTTGCCAATTATTATTCTGAAAGTCGTCTAATTTGAATTCTTTCAGCGGATTCATAAGTAAATCGGCCCTGCTCTATAACTTTCTTCGTGATGTCAACATCGAATTTCGTCACCAAAATCGAGATACGGCATGATTTCAAGTAGGATTGTACAATGGGAATATTGCCGGGAACATTGGGAATATTCCCGGGTTTTCTATATGTCCGGGAATTTCTACAACTCTAGTTTCAAGGTAGTTTCAAGGGTTTCCCGGGAATAATAATTGGCAAAAAACAAAAAGGTTTCAAGAAAACGGTTTAACGAGTATAAAAAGTGCCATTGAACATAGTGATAAAGGAGCATGCCCACGCTAATAAGAGGTGTTGCACGGAAACTCAAATTTTTTCGTAATAGTTGAACTTCTGTACGGATTATTCAGCTTGGTTTCTAACAAACAAGGCCTATAATTTAATTAATTAAGTATGATTTCGTTAGAAAGCAAGCTGCGAAATCCGTGCAGAAGTTAAATGATTACGGAAAAATGTTGAATACCGGGGCACACCTCTTATTAGCGTGGCATGCCCTTTATATAGTGTCTCGGTGGCGCGCAGTGGGTAAGAGTTGTGTTTTTCGAAACTAACTTAGTGGGACGCTATTTATTTTGGTTTGTTTGGCGAATTCTTCAAGGTAATTTGACTTTTTTGACGCCAGACTCGATTCGGATTGGCTGTAACTGAAAACACGCCCCAAAACACCGATTTCACAAAGCGAATACATTAATACGAGTATTTCTCAGTGTTTTCCAAATTGAAAAATTTATTTTTTCACATCAAATGGGCTAAAATTCATTTGCGCCCTCAAAATGCTCATTTACGCCCTCAAATTGCTCATTTACGCCCTCAAATCGATCAAATTGGGTGGGAATTCCCTATTTTAGATGGCAATATTTTCAGAACTCGAATGTCTGACTGTGTTTAGACTTTCCAAACCGGTATCTTCAGTTCCCCTGAGCCATTCTGTAGGAGAACGCATGAGGAGCTCACTCGAGCGACCCTGGGAACCGAAAAAATTTGCACTATATCGAGGTTCGCAGTAAATCGGGGTTCGCACTAAATCGGGATTCGCACTAAATCGGGTTTGACTGTACCAGAGAGAGAGAGGTAAGTTTTCTCAGGCGGAGGTGCACTGGTGTTGGTACCTAGGTGAAGTGCCTATGTGGGTACCATCATCAAAATTTGAATTCCCGCAAAATTTTGGCTAAAATAAGCATTTTGGTCGATTTGAGGGCGTAAAAAAGAATTTGAGGGCGTAAATAAGCATTTTGATCGATTTTCGAATTTGAGGTCGTAAATGAGCATTTTGAGGGCGCAACCACTTATAGCCATCAAAATGTAGCCCTAAATTTTTAGTTTTCAATGAGCTATCAACTGGCTCGATGTTATGTGTGAAAGTGAGAGCAGCAATGGTTTTGAAAAACACAAAGTAGTTTCCTAAAAATAGATTTTTCACAATGTTGTTGATAAAAACTGAGAATACTCTTATTTATCTATTTACTGCGGGAAATCAGTATTTTGGTGCGTGAAACCAATTTTAGCCATTCAGGATCAGCAACCCCAATTATCCTTTAATATGGTCAAACAAGCAAAAATGAATAGCGTGCCACCACGCAGGGCCGAACCTGCGCAGATCTTGAGCAAAAAACATAAACGCTTAACCGCTGCGCCCACATTTTAAAACCTAAATAGTCTCCCCTCTCTCTTAAAAAGTCATATGGTCACTTAAATTGGTTTTATTTTAGACTGTCATGAACAGAATATTAGCACCTCGTTTGATTGTCCAAAAAGATCAGCTCGTTGTAGAATCGCCCGAAATCGCCAAGAAAAGGGCAGAGGGAAAGAAAAAGATTGAGGTAGGTACTTTCTTATACAGTGTGGGCTGATAGAGTCCCAACATCTCAAAAGCTAATAACTTTTTTGTAATTGAAAAATATATTTCACCAACTTCCAAACAGTGCTGTAAATGTCACCGGTGCCGAAATTTTGGAGGTCGGTGCCGTGCGGTGCTGATGCCGAAATTAAATTTTGGAGGTCGGTGCCCGGTGCGGTGCCGGTGCCGAAATTTTGGAGGTCGGTGCCCGGTGCGGTGCCTGATGCCGAAATTTTGGAGGTCGGTGCCCGTGCGGTGCCCGTGCCGAAATTTTGGAGGTCGGTGCCCGGTGCGGTGCCTGATGCCGAAATTTTGGAGGTCGGTGCCCGGTGCGGTGCCGGGTGAGAAATTTTAGAGGTCGGTGCCCGGTGCCAAATTTTGGAGGTCGGTGCACGGTGCGGTGCCCAGTGCCGAAATTTCGGAAGTTGGTCCCCGGTGCGGTGCGCGGTGCCAAAATTTTCCAGGCCGTTGCCCGGTGCGGTGCCCGGTGCCGAAATTTCAAAATTTACAGCACTGCTTCTAAAAGACAACTTTTTGCAATAAATTTCTCTCGTGGGGAGCATTTTCTGACGTATAAAGTCAAACCACGATTTTCGGTGGCTCGACCCCACAATTTTGGCCAGCTCTGTCTGCACTAGTGTTGTAAATCTTTGAATTACGACACCGGCACTAGCTCACAGCACCGACCCTAAAAATTCCGGCACCAGCACCAGCTCACGGCACTGATTTACAGCACCGACTTCGAAAAATTCGGCATCGGCACCAGCTCACGGCACCAATGTCACTAACAACACTGGTCTGCACTATTGGGTAGTCGAGTTCTTAAACCATAGAAATCCTGGAAAATATATATTAAAAACTGGGCTTTATTTAACCTGAGCCTTCCACTCACTTGAACCAAAGCCCCTCCCCAGTCAAACCAACTTGGGGGACCAAGGCATTTTTTTTGAAAATTTTCATACCAAATTTTCTTTGTATAAATGTGGTTAAAGAATACTTTTTGAGACTTGAGGGGAGGTAGCTCAGGTTCAAGTGCTCCAAAATTGCGCTGCTCAAAAAAAACCTAATGCGGAAAAATAATTTTTAACGAAAAACGAAAAACTTACCGTATTTCCTGTAATTAAAGACCTGTTAAAAGTGACAAACGTATCGATATGCAATTTTGGAGCCCTTGAACCTGAGCCTGTTAGAAAACACATTTTTTTTTATCGTTTTGGAGCACATAAAAATCACTTAGGAGTCGTTTAAACACGATTTACAAAAATTTCAAAAATGCGCAACCCCTCCTACCGCCCACACCCCCCCCCCCCCAAGTGAACAAGTGCCCTTTTAGGTTTACCTTGTACATTTACTTTAAACCACATTGATTCAGGACATCACATCTGCTAAGGCTATAATTGAAGAGATAGAAGCGTTGCAGAATAATTCAACTGACAATGTTTCTGTTCGTGAAGGATGAGTTCACTAACGTCAGGCCGCATGTTTTTTGTATTATTTTGCTTGTAATGTTGCCTAG
>SADC01000214.1:0-160542 GCA_004194705.1 Ditylenchus dipsaci
CTTTTTGAAACAGTACTTTATTATAACTCTAATTAGGAACCTGGGTAGCGCTGTAATTCAGGCATACGGACGTTTAGCGGTTGGCGGACAAATGTCCCAAAACCGCTAAACGTCACGCCAAAACGCCAAGCTTTTTAAATTTTTCAAGTTCATTCTTACTTCACCGATAATTTTGCGATACTCTTTGATGCTCAGGCAACCTCGACGGAGGCTTGAACCTCCTGCGACATTCAAATTGAAGATTGATTGTCAAGGAGGTTCAAACCTCCATCGAACCTCGGGCAGGGATCTTTTGAATGTCAATAGGTTGGCTAGGGGTTCTTTCGAACCTCTATCGATAGTACACCACCCAGAAGATTGTCTGTGGAGGATGAAAAAGGGGTTCCTAGGAGTTTAACCTCGGCCGAACCTCTGACTAGGCTCCTCGAACTTCATTTCCCATTATAGCTCTCTGCTTTAAAATTAACAGAATACCGTAATAAAAAGCAGGAGTATATTATTCGGGGTAGCCCAAAAGTGCATTTTTCAAGGTCTAAGTATTTTTTAAGGCGTGAAAACGACAGAAACGGCAAAAAGTGTGAAAAGGCTATTTTTCGAGTTTTTTGTGATTGCCTTGGCTGCCCTGTGGTTTTGTCATTTTTTTAACAATTTACCTTGTTTGGTCACTGGGCCTGGGCAAAAAGAGTTCTAATATGTATTTTATGATCGAGAGTACTTCTCGGAATCATTTCTAAGGTAAGTGAGTGCGCGCATCTCTAATCTATCAAGCCCCCTGCGCCCTCTTCGGAATATATGATATCCCTTCTAAAAATTGACTTTTCTATAAAAATATTACAAATCTCGATTTTAGGAAAAAACAGGTCAAAAATGAACTACCCGTGTTGTGGTCCGTAAAACGGGCCGCAACACGGACCGTTTTACGGACGCGGATACGGCCCATTGTGTGGAAATACACGGACCGTTTTAACGGCCCGCGTTTACGGACACGGATACGGATCCATTGTGTACAGCCCATAAAGGGGGGGGGGAAACTTTATATACGCATCGCCTTAGGTCACAGGTTCGACTACCACTGGTTGCAGACTTATTTTTTTCTCCTTTTTTTACAAGTTTAGTGTCAAAATGTAGCTAAGCTTCTGGGCTTTCATTGAGCTATCATACAGATGAAAAATTGGTATAAAGTTAGAGCTAAAATATAAAAAATCCAATTCGGTGAAATCCTCATAGGACTATACTAGTACTTTTCGGTAGTATCCTGGAACTGACGTTTTTCTCAATTTTAATTTACATACTCATTTGCAACCTTACACTCAAAATGTAGCCCTGCTTCTTGCGGTCATTTTTAGCATACGGTTGTATAAAATAATTAAATTGAAATCGTAATAAAAGTCAGTTCCTAAATAATACCGAAATCCTACCACTCAATAGTACTCATTTCTTCCCTGGTCAAACCTTCGCTAGCTACCTTGTTTTTTGAAGTGATTTTGGTGTGAAATAATTTCTATCTTGTTCCCCATGAAATTCTGTGTCTAAAAAGTCACTAAACGCGTGGACAAATAAATAAAATCAGTGGAGGCTCAGGCTATATTAGTCTAAATACGCATCATTTTGGCTGGTTTCCTCTAATTTGGTGGTCATTTGCCAAAAATCACAAAATTGAGGCAGTTGATGACGGCAAAGCAGTGTTGGAAATGGTTGCAATCGATTGCTCGATGATTTTTGGACCTAATAGTCAAAAAACTTACTAAAAAAGTAAATTAAAACACCCCCAGAGGGACTTGAACTTTCGACAAAAGGCGATGCGTATATAAAGTTTCCCACCTTTAAAACCGTTCAAATACGCTAGGCTCATCAACTTTCATATCATCTTCAGATCCAGGATGCACCTGAAAAGCCGCTGGTTATTTGTTTGGAAGCGCTCTGATGTTTTCGTTCAATAAGTTGCAGAACTTTGTCACCTGGAAAGGATAAACCAAGGGTGACTCTTCATTAGATAAGTTGTTTTTTTGTGTTTGCCGTCTCTTGCTTTTCTCTTGTTTCTCATTTTAGGTGTCTTCAATATGTCTATTTGTGGGTGTCACTGTGTTCTGCGTTTTCAAAATCCTAAAATTCTGGAGATTTCCACGGGTCAGGATCCCGAAAGTGGAAATCGGCCGGGCAAGGCGCTACGTACACGAGTTTTTTTCGATGTGCGCGTGATTTCGGGACACCCTGTACACTTGATCATAAAATGCATATAGAGTCTGTTTTTGCCACGGCCGAGTTGAAAAACATGGTAAAGCAGCCAAAAAGTGGCCTCTGTATTATTACCTCCCCCCAATACAGCCCATAATCCCTTTTAAACTGCTTTTCTGGTCCTTTTATGGCAAAATTATTGTAAAAAAAATGGTTTTTAGACACTCCCAAAAAGTCGATTTTTTGAGGGAGGGGGTATATGACAGTAGGTCCGATTTGGGGGGGGGGGTGTATATTACAGTAGCTTTTTTAGGGGGGGGGGGGGGGAGTATATGACAGTAGGGCTGTACGAACTTTCGTAACAAGACAATTTCGTAAGAGCGAAGTTTCGTAAGAGCGAACTTTCGTAAGAAACATTTGCGTAAAAAATGTTTTTGCAGTCGTGTGAATGATAATAAAGTAATTAAGAGTGACTATATGTGATTGCATTGGAAATATAATAAAAATTCCCCCATTTGCCGGAAAAGTTGCCCCATTTTCCAGAAAAGTTGCCCCATTTTCGAATTTCCAATCAAAAAGCAGAAAAGTTGCCCCATTTACCATAAAAGTTGCCCCATTTGCCACAAAAGTCTCCCATTTTCTAATTGGCCAGAAAAGTTGCCCCATTTGGACATTTCATGTTGTAATAACGAATTCTTTGACGCCTGGAGACTTGAGCAAAGGCAGCCGAGAGTGATTGCGGAAGGAGAACAATACCTCGTCCAATCAGAGGAGCGCATCGGGGAGGCGATTGACTGGCAGATGGTGCAGGATCTGGCAAACTTCTCAGCTGCTGACGGGTGGGAGCGCTACAAAGAACTTCGAACGTGTGCTTATTTGGTCGAGCCGTCCACTCTCTATCCAGGGCTGTATAAATGCAATTGCTTCCAAGGGATGAAAGATCGTTTCTTCTGCAAACATTCCCTGATGATGATGTGCAGAGATGGACTACAGGAGTATCCAGAAGAAATTACCGATGTGCAGCTAGGAGAGAAGAGGAAGCGAGGAAGAAAGCGCAGGGCAAGAGAGGAAGCGCCCTGGTTATTGACTGATTTATGTTATTGAATTTGTTGTCTTTGAAGTGTTGTCAATTGTTGTTGAATAAAGTCAGTTGTTGTTTTGAGTGGTGCTGTAAAACTTTGAGAGCTACTAGTATGTAAAACAATGTAATGACAGTATAAGAGATCGTGAATTTGAAAATCCGGCCAATGGGGCAACTTTTGTGGCAAATGGGGCAACTTTTCTGCTTTTTGACTGGAAATTAGAAATGGGGAGACTTTTGTGGCAAATGGGGCAACTTTTCTGCTTTTTGATTGGAAATTCGAAAATGGGGCAACTTTTCTGGAAAATGGGGCAACTTTTCCGGCAAATGGGGCAATTTTTAATGGCTGTATGTGAATTTCCCCACCACGACTCTTCATTAGATAAGTTGTTTTTTTGTGTTTGCCGTCTCTTGCTTTTCTCTTGTTTCTCATTTTAGTGTCTTCAATATGTCTATTTGTGGGTGTCACTGTGTTCTGCTCAGTGTTTTCTTATCATTTTTTTTATTTTCTCAGACCAGCATGCAGCCCTACTCTTCTAGTTTCTAATGAGCATCAACCAAATTGTTATAATTTAAAAAACATCGAGAAAAAGTAGTTTACATAAAACAAGAAGTTGTTTTATAAAACCAACTTTTCTCAATGTTTTAAAATTTAACAATTTGTTTGATGGCTCATTAGAAACTAGAAGAGTAGGGCTGCATGCTGGTCTGAAAAAAATAAAAAAATGATAAGAAAACACTGAGATATGGTCGTTTTAAAAATTTGGTGGGGAATTCAGTAATTTGGTGGGGAATTGCACACTTTGGTGGGGAAATTCAATTTGGTCCATTTTTTTTCTCTTTTTGGACAGATTTTGAATTTGACAGGTCCTGCGATTATTCCATCAGGTTTAATTATTTTTCGCTCTGTATTACAGCGATTTATGCGAAAAAGATGTCTCAAAAAATTTCACCGATGTTAGACGCTTATAACTTTTTGTCATGAAGTGAATTCGATATTCTGTCAATAAAGCTTGCGGTGACAATTTTCTAGCAAATGTATCTGTAATTCTTCTACAAAATAAAAAAAACACCATTTTTGCTTTATACCCCTCTAGTAATTAAGGTCCTGATTTGTAGATAGCCTCTTGAAAGGTAAGGTCTAAGCCTCAGGGAAACCACTCGTATTTTTTATTTTACATGCCTATTTTTTTATCGGAAGCTTAGTCTTTATGCATTCACAAATTTTTGAAATAACATTGAGAAAAACAGTTGTGAACGTTTAAAGTCAGTGGAATTTCTTGGGACACCATGTATTTTTTCCTGATTACTCATGTACACGACAGGTCGGCAAATCCCGAAATCCCGAACGGAATCCCGAATTTTTTAACGTAATCCCGATCCCGAACGCTTTTTTAGCCCCAATCCTGAAATCCCTCCGAGGCCGAATGCACAGCTCTACTGAAGACATCGAAAAATTATTTACAGAAAACTCTATGTTTAAATGTTTGTTGTCTCGAGTGGAATTTAAAACGTGGTAGTTTTTTGGGGACAAAGCTTAAAAATACCCTCTTTTTTTTTTTAATTTGTCATTTTTTAACGGAATATTTTACGGAAAAAAAATTGTTCCATTATCTTTGCAAAATGTAGCACAAATAGGTAAAAGTATGAATCAAAATATTTTTCTGACTCGCTCTATAATTTTATCTTTTTGTGCTATATTTTGCAAAGATGATGCAACAAGTGATACACTATCAGAAACTAGAATCGCAGGGCTACTAGAGAGTGTTAAAAATGTTTAAAAAAGTAGGCAAATTTATGCCTTTTTATTAAAAGAAAGAAAAGAGGGCACACTTTCGCCAAAAGGAAGCATTTTTATGTATCGTGTGTTTTTTTGATGTTCAAGAGCACTTTTCACGTGCAAATCAACAATGTTGAGCATGAATCCGGTGTCAGATTTTCAGGTTGTGATCGTGAAAATTTTTGAAAAATTTGCCTTGGTCCTCCCTGTGGTTTTTAATAGAGACCGCATCGGGACGGGATCCCGGGCGGGAATCCCGTCCGCCCGCCCTGATTTTGGCCGAAAATCCCGTCCCAAAATCCGCCCGATCTTTTCCCGAAATCCCGATTCCGAAATTTGTGAAATCCCGAATGACAAATTTGCCAGGAAAATTGTTCAATAAGCTCTTTATTTTTGCAAAATTGATCTGAATTCGTGTCAATTATGGAGTGCTTTAGAACTATTCGTCAATAAAAATTGATGTTTGCTGCTAGAAATACGTGGGTATCCAATCACAACTAACTTTATAACTTGATTTATATTTCACCTCTTGGGTATTAGCAACTGAAGTGCTAGTTGTATTTTCGGGTACAATTTTTCAATACTACCTCAGTAACGTAGTTTTGATGGGTAAAACTAAACCGGATGTTATTTAATAACATATTCTGCTTTAATTCCAATTTTCCATCAATAACAATGTTTTAAAAACATAAAAGATGACAACTTTTTAGATTACGACCTTTAAGTATTTGACCTCTATTTAAGCCTATTTGAAGCCAGAGAAAGGGTAGGGTCACATTTCATTTCGCAACATTTAATTCATTTGTCTAATTTTTTCAGACTTTTTGAAAAAAAGTTTTTACCATCTGATAGCTAATATTTCAGGCTACAAAATGGTATTTTCGAGTAGGGGTTTGAAAAAGTGTTGGCTCACGGGCTGGCAAAATTAGAGAAAATGAATTAAATGTTGCGAAATGAAATGTCGCGAAATGAAACGTGACCCTACCAAAGAAAGCCGAAATGTTAATTTTATGGACAAAACTCTGTTATTGATCAAATATTGTTATTAAAGCTATCAATGACGTCGTTTATGTGAAAGATGGGCCAATAAAATATTTCTGAAGGTGTATTTGTAGTCTTAGAACAATTTTTGTATGTGATTTCTTGCAAAAAGTGAAAAATTCGAAAATATTAAAATTTGAACGGGATCCCGGCGGGATCCGATTTATTTTCGCCAAAACCCGATCCCGAAATTTTTTCGGTAGTAAATCCCGTCCCGAAATCCCTCCCGAAGGCCAGAGGCGGTCGCTAGTTTTAATCTCAAAGAATTAAAGAAGCCGCCTAAATTAGGCGGGTCGCTAATTTAGGGGTAGCTTCATTTAGGGGGTAGCCTGAAATAGGCAGATTTAGGCGGCTTTTCCCCTTAAATTCCGCCTATAATTATAAGGAATAGGCGCAAAAAAGCTCATCCCTATCTCTATTGCGTTTAAAAAACAAGGATTCATTTTCTGCAATTTTTCTACTTCAAATTTTTCTATTTTCGTTTACAATTCGAATTTAATATTTTTTAAAAATTTTTAGTCGGTCGGTTTTAGAAATCAAACTTTGTGAGTTAAAAGATGTCGAGGTCAAGTGCGGTGGTTTTTTTTTAAGCCTATCGGTGCTGGCTTCGATCAGAGCTTTATTAATAATGATCAGCTTGTGCAAGCCATGGATTCAATCGGGCTCCGCCCCGTTTATACCTTTACTTTTGTTTCAATTTTCTGAGTATTGAAATTAGCATTTCAAAAATGGCTTATTAACAGCTATTTGTTTAGGGGCATTAAAATAAGTGCATTTATTTGTGGATGAACATTGCCCAGCCAGTCCTAGATGGTCTTTCTTGGCAAGGAGGAAAGAGAGAGAGAGTGAAAGCCAGGGAATGTCGCTAGCTTCTCCCCTCCTCTCTGAGCACGTTAATTTATTTCTTTGCTGAGCAATAGTGGCTGTCGTCGTCTGCGTGTTTATTTTTTATTCTTTTATTTGTGCTCTACCGCTTTGTTCTCCCTATGGCACACGTCTTTTGTTTTCGGTTGGCTTGACGAACCAATGGTCCGCAAATTGGAGACTGAATTTCCGCTCGTTTAGGCTAAAGTCGAGTGTGTTGGTCGGTTTTCTGCCAATTAAATGCCACCGCAGCCACTGCTATTTACCCTGTTTGTGTGACGATACTTGACTCTAAATATATACTTGAATTTTGTTTCAAGAGATTGATTGCACCTTTTCTTCTTGTTTTTCTTTTTTAAGTAAATTTAATAGGGGTATCAATTTTCCTGTCTTGATGTCATAAAAAACACTTCTTTCTTTGGCCACTTTTAAATTCTCCCTTTTTGTGTCATTTAGTTTGGTCGGACATTTAAAATTTAAATGTCGGTGAATTCATTTGAATACCCTAGATCTTTGGTCGGCAAAAAGTCACCCGACAAAAGATTCGTTTAGAAATATTAGGCTGTCCTAAAATTCTGTCCGTTTTTCAATGAAATTTATGTGGTATTGTGTTTTTTCTGTAAAATTTTCGACAAGTTCTTAAAAGTTAACCCTCGATTTTGTAGCCAAGATTGTCAACTACAAAACGAGAGGTCAATTTTCAAAAAACTTTTCAAAAATTTGATAGAAAACGACGATACTACGAAAATTTCATTAAAAAATTGACAAAACCTCATACCGTATTTCCTCTAATAGAGCCCCCTCTCTAATAGAGCCCCCTCCCCTTGTTTTTTGACTAGAACTTCAAAGTTAGGGCCATTTTTGATTTACAATTTCAATATTTTTGGCATTCGAAAAATAAAGCCCCCGGGGCTCTATTAGAGGAAATACGGTATTTATTTTAGTGTCGTTTCGAAATTTTCTGAAAAGGCAGCTCAGTCTCCCAAGCACCTGATATTTTTGAAAACTAATGTCAGGGTTGGCCGGGTGTGGCTTTCATGCCCACCAAGAAGCATCACCTTTTTTGCAGGGTTTTTATAAATCATTCGGCGTTACTGGAGTTGCCGGTGCCAAAAACAGCTTGGTCCCCCAAGCTAAACAAAAAACGATACTAGTTCGGTTTAGCCCACACCTCTTATTATTCCATTTTTCATTACAAAATAATCCTTTATTACTCAACAATGTACATTTCAGAAATTTGAGACCACAATACATAATGTCATTGCGCATACGCAAACAATTGAATCCACTTGGCAGAAGTTTAAACATCGTCACAAGTATGAACATGGCACGCATAGATCAGTTTTTCGCAGTTATCTTTCTGATTTTGTTTGGCGTAAAAAGTTTAGTGGCAATGACATTATGTATTGTTTGTGGTCTCAAATTTCTGAAATGTACGTTGTTGAGTAATAAAGGATTATTTTGTAATAAAAAATGGAAAAATAAGAGGTGCGAGCTAAACCGAACTAGTACCCAAAAAACAAGAGGGTGGACCAAGCTGTTTTTTTGGCACCGGCAACTCCAGTAGTGCCAATAATTCTATTTGTTTGAGTTTTATAATAAAAAATATGCGCCTCTGAGATTTTTATGAAAAGATAAGAAAAGTATGTTCACATTGATTTACAGAAATGTTAGATGCGCTAACAGAGTACATAAGAAAACAAGTAAGGAAAAAATTTATTTGAAAAGCCACATCGGGACTTAGAAAGCCACTCCCTGCCAACCTGATCAATGTTAAAAAAATCAAAAATGTTCATTTTGTTTAATTTTTATAGGCTGCCCTCATACTCTCGCGGGACACGGGACAAGTGCCCCTAAAGCTACGGGACACGGCTACTTTTAATTCCTGGCAACAGATTCAAGGGTAAATATACCCTGCTCTACACGATAGAACTAATATGTATACTGTTTGGACATTCCGAAATGATTTTCGGCTGTCCATAGATCCTGTCTCGCGATACAAATCTGGGGATTGGTCCCGCAGGACAATGACCTGGAAGACAGCCTAAAACCAATGCTCCAAATGGTCCTTTTTAAAAAGATTTGTCCTTTTTTTGGCACCCCAAATCTTTTTTTATTTTTGAAAATCTAGTCAAAATCTTTTTTTTTCGCTTCAAAATGGCAACAAGCACTGGATAAAATGACCCTTTTACTTCAAAAATAGTCAAAATTTCCTTTTTTTACCCAAATGTCTTTTTTTTTAATTTTTTGTTCGGAGCCCTGCCTAAAGCCCGTTTTTGATAGTCATTATAAAAATTCTGCCATGTCGATATTGTAACTGGTG
Source organism: Ditylenchus dipsaci (assembly GCA_004194705.1). NCBI lineage: Eukaryota > Metazoa > Nematoda > Chromadorea > Rhabditida > Anguinidae > Ditylenchus > Ditylenchus dipsaci. Next base: position 9,265 of record SADC01000214.1, read on the forward strand.
TCCCAAAAGTTCGGTATGGATTTTAAACCTAATATTTTTAAACATAAGTTATGACGAAACGAAATTCCTTTTATACAGTTTTGTAGCCCTATTCATCTTCTTTCGAATGGTATATAAAGTTTCATTGGAATATTTTGGAAAAGCTATTATTTGGCTACAAACACATGTGAGGTCATTTTAGGATGTTGATAGGCATTTTTATCATTTTAACTGATCAAAATTTCAATGGGAAGTTTAACGCTACAGCAAAATCAGAGCACCATGTTGTAGCGCAGTTCAAGAGCTACAAAACCCACTTTACAGAGAAGCTTTGAAAATTTCGTGTGTTGAGATATGGCCTTTTTGAAAAAATCAAATTCTTAAAAAATGACCAAAACTTCAAATTTTTCTGAATTTTAGTCACTTTTTCAAGAAATTGGTTTTTTCAAAAAAGCCATATTTCAACACCCGAAATTTTCAAAGCTTCTCTGTAAAGTGGGTTTTGTAGCTCTTGAACTGCGCTACAACATGGTGCTCTGATTTTGCTGTAGCGTTAAACTTCTCATTGAAATTTTGATCAGTTAAAATGATAAAAATGCCTATCAACATTTAAAATGACTTTACATGTGTTTGTAACCAAATAATGGCTTTTCCAAAATATTTCAATGAAACTTCATATACCATTCGAAAGAGGATGAATAGGGCTACAAAACTGTATGAAAGGAATTTTGTTTCGCCATAACTTTTAATTAAAAATATTAGGTCTAAAATCTATACCGAACTTTTGGGACACCAGTTAGAGCATGGTCAGTTTTCTTATGAATTTGTTGAAAGCGGTGAAAAATGATGGATGAGAGCCGAGAAACGAACAGGAAAAGTTCGAAAAATTGTCCCGTATTCCGCGGGAGTATGAGGGGAGTCATACAAAATTTTTTGCTTTCATTTTCAAAAACATTTTCGTTATGAGTATCATATTTAGTTCTTTCGTGTCCTTGAAATAATATTCTTTCTGAAGATGAAAATATAGTAATCCTGACTACAAATACTATATCTTTTACTCTTTTATCTTCTATTCACCACAAATCAAATTATTTTTTTGGCTAAAAATGACTTTTCAGCTATACAATTCTCATTTCACATCTTAATAAAATCACTTGCTTTTCCTTTTTCCATTCTTCATAAATATTAAATTTGTCTCGCCCGAAATGGATTTTTTTGAAGCGTATAAATGAAATCTGGATGTTTGCTTGACTTATCAGCCTTTTCCAATAAATGAAAATTGGCTTTATTTAAAATGCTTGTTGAGTTAGCGGACACACGCAAATAAAAACAACAGGCAAAAACTAATTTTCTTTTTGTTGTTTCCACAAACAAACTATCCCTAGAGGCAGGGCCGATAACATCTCCCAACCCAATTGTCATGACTTTTGCCATTGACAGCTTCCTGCTTCATTGTTCATCTTTTTTGTTTGAACACACACACGAAAATAAATAAATCTTCCTTCTGAAAAAAATAATTTATTTTTACAAATCAATTTTTTTTGTTGTGTTTTTTTCAGTTTGAGGAAAATATTTTGTTGAGGCCAGTGTCAAAAAAAAGCTGAGCAATTATGATTGATCTGTTTTTGAGGCTAGATAAATAACACTTCTAGTGAGTGCTTTGACACTTTTACCTCTTGGAGCTGGACATTTTTTTTGATTTTTCGACTTTGTTTTACGAATTATTTAAGTGAAAAATTATGAAAAACCTTTAGATTTTTTTTTGTAGGCAGTTCAAGGAATATGGCCAAATTTTCAAAAAAGGTTTTCAAAACTTTTTTCTGTGACATTATTAAAAATTTAGTGCAGCTTTTAGCCCGCGGTTTTTTTCAACTAAGCACCAGCTGATTAAGCAAAAATTTTCAAAATTTCTTGCAGAATGTATTTTTTCAAGTAATTTGCTTTATTTAAATGGGCATGTCTGTGCGAGCAAAAAGACACTTCAAAAAAAATCACCGATTATTTTGAATTATTTCGTTTTTCACTCGTTTTGTGTCAAATATGAGATTGATGATCTTATACTACTTGAAAAAATTGATAAAATACTTAAAAAATTGCATATAAAATTTTGCCTTTATTCCATTGTTGAAACTTTTTTAGAGATCTAGTACTTGGGCCTTCAAGCAATATTTTTGTTCATTTTGTCAGAACACTACCGACAACGCTGTATTTACTGTGATGGATCACAAAATGATGGAGCTTTCTGAGCTCGAAGTTCAGCAAATCAAAGACCAAAACCATAGGCGGATAAAAAGGTTGTTAGCATAATGATCGCTAAATGATTACAATATAGTTTTGGTTTACAGAGTTGTGACTGCTGTAGCCATCACCCTAATCCTCATCTCCGTCATTTTGGTCGCTTTATCATTGTCGTTAGGACCCAAGATTGACCAACTAGGTGGGTTTGACGCATGTTATTCAAAGATATCGGTCTTCTAATAACAACTTATTTTTGTGTAATGGCAGTAGGACGCCAGTACATCTATAAATGTTCAATACCGTAAAATGTACTATCCGAAAACGCACCCTTTCAAAAATCTCTTTATCTAATAACCCACATCTCCCTCTGCGGATCTTTATCTCAGCTAAAACTGAATATTTTCTTGAGCTGTTTCTTGCATTTTTTCGGCAATCGTACATTCGGCATAATTTGTGGAATTTGTCCGCTGACATTTGGCACAATTTTTCGTTGTAATTCGGTTGCTTCGTCCGAACCATACCGAAAAATTATGCCAAATGTCCGGTTGCCGTTTTTTCTTAAGTTAATTTCAAAAAATTGAAAAAAGCAGAACTTTTTTTTCATGCAGTAATTATTTTGATTAATATATGAAAAAATAAGATTTTGGAAATTTTCTAAATCGCATTTTTCAAAAGAAAAAGGGAAGTAATATTTATACTGCTACTTTGATCTTCATAGTGTTTTTTGACAAGAAGGGAAATAAATTTGTTGGGCAACTCAATTATCATCTGCTTGTTGACAAGAGTAGTCTTCAATGCGTAGCCTACTTGAAACAAAAAATATTAATTTTCTAAGAACACCTATTTTTTCTAACCCTCCACAAAATACTTCACTCTTGTTCTAGCGTTGAAAAATTATTCAAGGAATTATTTCCGCAAAAGACTGGAGAACAAAAAAATTCAAAATTTTTAAATAATTTTAACTAAAAATGTATGGTTAAGAAATTTTAGTATGGATGAATTTCGGCATAGCTGTTTCATCCTGCTATGTTTTGGTGTTAAATCAGGCAAACGGTGCAAGTGAATTCATTTTCATGTTTTTGAACTCTCTCGACTCTTTTGGCCATCTCTTGAACTATTTAGACCACGACTGGAACAAGAAAAACCAACTTTGACATTAATAAAACTTTTAATAGCGATAACGGCAAGAAAAATCAACAAACTTTTTATGGTTTGCGTAAAAAGATGTGCAATGGCTAAGAATCAAGACAATAAAACGGCAAATATGTTTAACACGTTGAAAAAAGTCCTTATTTATGGCCATATTTCTAGTGTAGTAATCTCCAATAAAGGCTAGACTTGTATGTCTTATGGGACTAAAGCATACTTTTATGGGAATGGCTCAACTACTGCAGCATCTTAATAAAACCGAGCAAAAAGTGGTTAAGAATTAGACAAAACATAATTTTTGGTAAATCAGCTTTCACCCATATTGGATAACCTTTAACTATGCAACCCTAAACTATGAATAAGAAACAGAACGAAAAATTCTGCAAATAACTTTGAACCAGTGTTTTCATCAGAAAATTTTAAAATTACTACATTTTTCTAAATAAAGTGAAATTTGGTCATTTATCCAGTGCTTGTTAAATTTTGAGCGCCGAAAATAAAAATCTCGCAGTAAAATCTAATAAAAGATATAGATTAAGGGTCTCAAATAAAGTACAAATCTTCAAAAAAACATCACAATGTTATTTTTAATATTTTCATTTTCAGTGAGCGAGTCTCTAGATGCCAAACTTTCTTCAAAAGATCTTTTCTTGGGCCTAAACGCAATTATAGCAGCCAGAGCAATAACAGCGACATCAGTGGAGCACACCAGGTCTGACGCTAACAGCCATTACACATTTTATGGTGTTCTAGTTACGGGTACTGTTTGTTTGTCTAGTCTATCAATTCTCTTTTTACTTTTTCATTTTCTGCCACTGTAAATTTGTAGTTTATCGAGTGCTTGCTGAGTAAATTATTGCTTGCTTCTGCTATTATTGTAAAATGGTGTTCGACTATTTTTCTCTTAGTTTGCGGTGCCATTGTGTGATCCTTTGTTTTGATTTTTAGAATAATAAACACTATTTTGCAGACGAATAGTCTTTTTTCACCGCAAAACACTTGAAAATCACCGCAAATTATTTGTTTCACACCGCGAAAATTTTTTCACAAGATACTTCTTTATCGCCGCAAAATATCCTTTCCGACAGAATTCGACTTTCTCTAGCCGTTTAATAGAATGAACGCTCATGGGCTTGAAATGCAATAGGTCAAACCTCCCAATAACGATCACCTGAGGCCGGTCCCGTGTTTAAAAAAGACACTCTCAATAATGTTCACCCATGCAAAATGTTATTTTTTGAATTGCCGCCATAAATATTTCACAAAATTTTAAATGTTTTGACTGCTTTTCTAAAATGCTTTAAAAATATGAAACAGAAAACAATGGGAGATTCTTTTGTTGCCAAATAGAAATGTTATGATGATGAACTTTTGCTGAAATTTCGAGTCAAACTTCAAAACTCTGTCAAAAACTCTCATTAAAGGGATATCTCAGCGCATTACACAGTAAATTAAGGCGAAGACCAGCAAGTTTTCAAAAATCGTCCTTTTTACTCGTCTTATGTGAAACCTGATATTTATGACCTTATCCCACTTTTAAAAAGAACTTTCGTCGGATCAGGTAGAACGTATGTATTGGGTTGGTCCATAAGTTCGCGGGTGGATATTCACAATCCGCAAAGTTTCTGCGTGGGTTTCATAAGTTTTTACTTATAGATGCCATTCAGGATTAGCAGATGGGTTCCACAATCAAAATTTTATTTGTGAAAATAGAAGAAAATTTTTTGATGGGTTTCAAAATTAAATTCAAAACACAAAATTCTGTTCTTACAGATAAAATTTTGATTGTGGAACATATCTGCTACCATATTTCCTCTAATAAGCCCCCCCCCCTCGACTTTGAGGGTCTGGATCTCAGTGTAGAAGCAATATTTTTCAAAGCTGTTTGATACGTTTTCTTAACTCCCACGAGCTCTACCGATTTCACTTTTTAGATTTTGGTTGAGCACCCAAAAATCTCGAAATCGAATTCTAAATTTTCGGGGTTGGAAAAATAAGCGCCCCGGGGCGCTTATTAGAGGAAATACGGTAATTTTAATGGCTTTTATTAGTAGAAACTTATGAAACACATGCAGAAACTTTGCGTATTGTGCATAACCATAAGCGAACTTATGGACCAACCCAATAGAAGACAGTCATGAGAGAAAGAAATTGCTGGTCGCCGCCTTAATTGCTTTTTCGGTATGCCCCTTTAACGTTCAGATTATATTTTTATAAGTTTTATTATTAAATGCCACTCTCAATAACGATCACCCCATTAACGATCACCTGACGATGGTCCCTAGGGTGATCGTTATTGGGAGATTCGACTGTATTAAGTGAAAAAAACTTACTAAAATCATGCGAAAAAAAAATTTGGGGTGAGAAACAAGTATTTTACAGGAACTTTTTTGCTGTCAGAAGCAAATAATTTTCGGTGTATTCGCAGTGTATTTGTGGGGACAAAAATATTACAATATATTATTGCAGTCAGGTTTAAAAGAAACAGTGCTATTTTACCGTAAAAGATTGAGTAGTTGCCGGCTGAATTTACCTATATCCCCAACACTTAACCCTCTTTTGCCGGCGTCTCGTAGATGCCTTTTTTATAATGGATTTTTGTATCTTCATACGGCAACCAGTGAAGAAAATAATAATGGCCAAAAAAGAATTCCAAAAAAAGTTAAATTCTGAATTGGCCAAATTTTGGCCAACCGGCTCAAAGCGGTAAAAAATAATTATGGCGACAATTCGAAAACTTAAGCTATTTTGAGGACAAGTGCTGCAGTTTTGTGAACGTTTTCATATAAATCATCAAACGACGTGAAAAATTTAATGCTAAGTGGTACTTTACATCTTTCACACGTCACTGCACAGTGCTTTCTAAAGGCTCAAATTGTTTTACCCGCCAAATTACTGATTTACCCCGCCAAATTATTTTTTTACCCCGCCAAATTTAAATTTTGAGCAAAATACTCGTTTACCCCGCCAAATTACTGATTTACCCCGCCAAATTTGAATTTACCCGCCAAATTTGAATTTTCGATGAAATACTGCAGTAAATTTTGCGGGAATTCAAATTTTTCAGTCAAAAATGACTTGGATCGCTCAAAATCCCACCCCCGAGTGGCCAGAAGCCCCTGAAAGTTGGTTTTTTGGGGGTTTACTAAAGGGGGGGGGTAAACTTTTTGCGAAAAATCGATTGAGCGGATCAGATTTCGGGTACGATGGGCTCAATCGCTCAGGATTCTACCCTTAACCATTCTCAACTATCTTAAACCAACCTAAGCACTGATTTAGGGTAGTTAGATACTGGTCTGGAGCAGTTTGGGATGGTTTAGGGTAGTTAGATACTGGTCTGGAGCAGTTTGGGATGGTTTAGGGTGGTTTAAGATGGTTGAGAATGGTTAAGGGTGGAATCCTGAGCGATTGAGCCGATCGGACCCGAAATCTGATCCGCTCAATCGATTTTTCGCAAAAAGTTTACCCCCCCTTTAGTAAACCCCAAAAAACCAACTTTCAGGGGCTTCTGGCCACTCGGGGTGGGATTTTGAGCGATCCAAGTCATTTTTGACTATAAAATCTGATTTCCCGCAAAATTTACTGCAGTATTTCACCGAAAATTCAAATTTGGCGGGGTAAATTCAAATTTGGCGGGTAAATTCAAATTTGGCGGGGTAAATCAGTAATTTGGCGGGGTAAACGAGTATTTTGCTCAAAATTCAAATTTGGCGGGGTAAAAAAATAATTTGGCGGGGTAAATCAGTAATTTGGCGGGGTAATTAGTTACAGCCGCTTTCTAAATTCCTTGCATCTAGCGTCGAAATGCCTGATTTTTTAAAAATTGTCTTCTATCTCGTTTTCTACTATTTTGCATTCATTTTTGTTTGAAAGAAGAACGACGTAGTGAACAGAACAAAAACTTTCTAAAAAGTAGGTGAAAAGCGATAAACCGATGAATGAATAAATGTCTTACACAGTTTTTTTTTTTGAAAATACCGCTTTGGGCCGGTTGGCCAGAATATGGCCACGATTATAATTGCTTCGAAAATATAATTTTGTATTTCTACACTTGCAAGTAAAAGTTCATTGCTATCTGCAGGAATAGCTCTTTTATATGATATAAATAAAAGTATAATGTAATGATATTCTTGATTTATTAAGCCAAATAAAGTTATGAAATCGTGTAGTAGAAAATGTCTACAAACACAACTTTTGACTTAGTTTTTAGCAATTTTTGTTTGTCTTATCTGTTCAGTCTTTTTGTCACTAAAATGTTCGCCAACTTTTTCCTCTATCTTTTTCAAAAAAAAATTATATCTGAACGTGAGCAATAAGTCGTATTTTGTATGGATTTTCGAACTGGCCAAAATATGGCCAACCGGCAAAAGAGGGTTAATTGACCTTGACCCCCACCAGTAAATCAGCTTGAGGGACCAAGGCAAAATTTAATTTTGCATTTTCAAATCTCAAAAAAAGTTCTCAAAAACAAAAGATTTACACTTTTTAATTATTTTTAGGCAAATAATTATGGCCATACCGGAATTTCGCCGCAACAAATTTATGTTTTCCTTTTTTCTCTTTAATTTTTTTTTTGAAAACCAACAATACCATTGTGTTGCCCTGCGACTCTAGTTTCCAACGAGGTAATGTTCAGTGCCAGGTATTGAATTATTAGTATTAAAAATGAAAAAAATTGCCTTGGTTCCTCCAGCTGATTGACTGGTGGGGGTCAAGGTTAATGGATGGGTGGGGGTCAAAAGTAATGTGCCCCGGAAGTGCCTAATGCCTAAGGCACCTTACACCTAAGCAGATCTAAATTTTATGCGAAATAATTTTTATACATTTAAACCACAGTTTTAGTCGTCAAATTTAAAATGGACCTGTTTTGGTTTGGGTGTGAGGGAGAACGACTATTTTTCATCATATATTTTTTCAATTTTTCAATAGTAATTTTATTAACTTATATAAATAGTTTAACAAGTAAATATGTTGATCAATGTGATTAAGGCCACCTTGATCACCATAATCAACTTATCAACCTAAATTTTTTTTTGGCCCCATAAACCGAAACAGGTCCTTAAAATTACAGCAGACGAAAAATTACGTACTTATCTCAAAGAAATCAGCACAATAAAAAATAAAAAATATCCAATAATGTCATAATTATAAAACTGAAATTGAGAAAGTTTTTGAGCAGCCTTCAAAGCAAAATAGTTTCTCGGCATTTTAGCTAATTTCAAGGAGTACTTCAGCACTGCATGAGGCTCTTGACTCGGTTTGTCCTGCAGCATAGAAGCCAGTTTGACAGCATTTTTCGAGTATCTAAACCGAAAATCTTCAGTCCCAATACGTTGATTACACAAAAATGTACTTTGGGTCATGCAAAGTCTTGTTAATTGCCTCAGCTATCTTATCATCACTGAGGGCTAATTTGTCCAGTACTTCCACCACTCCAAAACGTTTGGCTCGTTCAGCATTAATGAATTGATCAGCAAAAAGTGGCATTAGCACTATGGAATACCCGCCTGAGCTGCTTCAAGAAAACTGTTGTAACCACCGTGAGCAATCAGAAGTTTGGTTTTTTGATTGGCTAAAAGTTAACTTTACACATTGTTTTGTTTTTTAAGTAAGTTTAAATAATTCGAGTTTAGATAAATGAACAGACTAGGGTTGGGATTTTGCTTGAGCAAAATCTTTTCCAGAAAATTCTCAAGAAAATTCTCCGAAACCGAGTAAAATATAATTTACTTAATATTACTTAAAAGTTCAAAACACTAGTTGGCGAATTATTAGTTGCTGGATTTATGTTCAGCGTAATCAATTTCCTTATAAAAATGCCCTTTCAATATCAAACTCTAGTTCTAAATTCCTCTCAACACAATAATTATCCATAATAGGGTATTTTGCCGTATTCAAATATTTATTGTCTTGAGCGGAATTTAAATTTGATATTGCGTTTGAATATAATGGGAAGTTTTTAAGCAAGTCGACTGCGCTAAATGAATCCGATTACAATTTGGTGAATTCCGGTGATATCAACGAAATTATACATCGCAACTACGCCGCTGCTAACCCTATTTGAGCGCGCGTCAAAAAAAATTGCTCCATTTTCATACGGTCGAGCGAAATATAGATTTTGCTTGAGAAAAAACCTAGAAATTTCTCAAGCAATTTCTTGAAAATTTTCTCATTGATCAACCCTAGGGCAGACCCTCAATTTCGCTACCTCAATAAGAGAGCAAAATCGCCCCTTATTGAAAATTTTCAACTTCATTTTTGAAATCTTCCGCCAAATGAAATATTGGTCAGTTCTCGAAAAAAAAAGTATCAAAATCTATCCAATATGTATTTTTTTTATTTCGTTTTAGATCCATATTTTATTGATAACCCGATGTGATGATGTAAAGCGGTTGTACGGATTTTTCAACTTGGTTTCTAACTTAACTAAACCTAAAATGAAATTGTCGGCCTTGTTTTGTTAGAAACCAAGTTGCAAAATCCGTACAGAAGTTCAATTGTTAGGAAAAAATTGAATTGGCGGGGACAATTCGAGCAGGTGACCATGCTCCTTTAAAAATTAAACATAATTTAAGATTTTGAGACAGTAGCTTAAAGAATACTTTGCAAGTAGCATCAATAAAGTAACCCTACCCATCAATTCTTTTTGTGGAATCCATCTGAGCAAGTGGATGTTTGTATACTTCTCTGCCTCCATTACAGTAATCTCCGTTTTCCACACAAATTCATAACCAGGGAACCGAGAAAAGGCTTTTGCAAAGCAGTTAGCCATATGATCAGGCATGTTAGTGGTGTTGGACACAGTCCCAGCGAGAAAATGACCACTCCTTTGATGGCTTTGTCAAATATTTGCTTTATTTGGACAGGCAGTGATCCAACAACATCCAGCTGCTTTTTCCCACCTCACCCATAAAAGCTATGCCCACTGGCAAAGGCCGGGGAAAGTCAAGGAAACGTTCGCCGTTGATTAGTAGCACATCTACGCGTTGGCTAAGCTGCCACAAGTCTGGATCATTTTTCTTAGCAAATTCTGTAAAATATAAGAGTTACTACAAATTCAGGTTCTATATTTGTCTTGAAAATAGACAAAAAAACGTTTTTTTGCTCCTGTGCGAGCACATCACGGCATTTCATGCCTAAAGTTGCCTAAAAGTGAAACGAGACGAGCATCTACAAGAGGCATTAGGATTAAGCGGTTGCTTTTAAAAAACTTGACTATTTAAACCTATTCCTAGAATATTTCCGATTTTATTTTGGTTCTCAGTTAAGAAACCTGGAATAACCGCACAAGATAATATTAATTTTTAACCTCTTCGTGAATTCAATAACCGTATTTCTTCTATTTTAGTAGTTCCCTCTAATTTAGCGACCCTGGAGGGCATCCAAAAGATTTAGCGGTCGGCCGCATAATTTAAGGAACTACGGTATTCTTTCGAGTTTGAACCTAAGCTTAACCTTTTTTCACTCACAGTAAGTTTATTAATTTAAAAAATAGTAGTATTCGTCAGTATGTGAATATTGCATATTCTATTTTGGAAGGAACGTGGTTTTTGCACGCAGCGACATTTGTGCAAAATTTGAATCGGCGGGAACAGTTCTCTTTTGTCTACCCGTTTACTCCAATGAGTAATTTAGAGCGACTCCAAAGAGTAAAGTTCTAGACGAAAGAGAACTGTCCCCACCAATTCAAATTTTGCACAAGCCGCTGCGGCGCAGCGGCTGCGCACAAAAATCATGGTCCTTTAATCTAGCTTTTATCTTTATTCCGTAAATAGGTCATGAGAGACAAAATCAACACATTTTGTGATATTAGCACATATAAAGAAAGAATTTGAGATGTATCGAAAATTATTCACGGCCGAAAGAGTTATATTTCAATGCAAATAAAAATATAAAAATATTGTATAACACTGGCGCCAAAATATATGTTCACCTAAAAGAGCCGTAACCCCAAAAAAGCTTGCAAGTACAATACTCACTTTGTTTGTAGACTTGGTTTTCCTGGCTCAACAAGTTCTCTGGCAAGTTTACAAAGTCTAGTGTAGACAAATGCCAGAGCAGATTGTCCAGCCGTCCTTGAAAGTCCATGTGATCTCCACAGGCAGAAAGGGGGTGTGGCACAAACGATGGAAAAGTACGTAAGCCCATCTGTAATTTTACGCGCTGTCAAACAGGAAAAATATGTGTCTTTTTTAATTTCGATTTTACTTGAACAGCTGTAAAGTCATACAAAGATGTGCCATGCGTTATCCAAACAGCTGAAATTTTTATTATCGTAGTTTCTGCAATGCTTTATATAAGGTAGATGGTAGTCGGTCTATTTGGCGTTAACCAGTCTTTAATGGCTGTGCTTACGTTTTACCGTCAAAAGATTCGAAAATCTCGTCAAATTAGTAATTTACCCAGTCCAATTTAAAAATGTGTTTGTTTTTTAAAAGAAATAAAACATTTTCTGATTTTTCATGTCATTTTGCAGCTTAAATTTCAGCATTCTAACGATCTATCAATTGTTCTGATAAAATTTTAAAAAATTACAGAAAAAGAATTCTTAAAAATTCAATTTGTCCAAAGATCTTTTTATGCATCTTTTTAAAAACTATCAGATCAATTAATAGTTAGCTAGAAGGCTGAAATCCTTGAAATACAACCTTTAGAAAGGAAAAAATTTTAAGATTTGACGGGATTCAAGAAAAAGAATATGACTGATTTTTTTATTATCCGGCCATAATCTAGATTATGATCGGTAATATTACCATTGTCCAACCATAGTAATAATCAATCTTGCGCGCAAACTTCTGGAAAAAAAGGTTATTTGAAAAAACCACTTGTGTTTTGTAAGAAGTGGTTAAATTTTCGCGAGAAAAATCGATTGAGCGGATCAGAATTCCAGTCAGATGGACTTTATCGCTCAGAATTGCACGTTATTCCACTTTAACACGCAAAAGGTCGATCGTAACTCCTGTTCCTTCTAGACCAGTTTTTCGTGCTAAGTATTTCTATCGCAGTGGTTTTGGCAGGAATGACAGTCTATCCGCGGAAAATTTTATTTTTTAGAAACTGACTGAAATTTCAAAGAAGCGTTTTTTATAAAGATTTATAGCTCTGTGATTTCACCAACACTCACAGGATTTTATGATCTTATTTTGTAGAGCAGGAAGTGTGCTTTCTAATGCATATTTAATTTCCAATTTGTTATTCAAAGATCGCAGATAAAATGCGTTTCAAAATGACATGTCATTTAAAAAACCAGCATATATGTTACCGTATTCCTCTAATTGAACACCCCCTCTATTATAAGACCCCCTCTAATAGAACACCCCCTAGAAGATGAACGAAAATTATAAGACCCCTCTCTAATATAAGATCCCCCCCCCCCCCCCAGAGTCAAAAACATTAAGTAAATCGATTTTTTTTGTTTTGGAACGAATTTTTTTGTTTCCACCTCCTGGTTGTTGTTATGATTTTAGATGTTGCTCTGGTTGTTCTTTTCACCTCCTGGTTTTGATTAATGGTTTGGTAATAAATCTTCGATTGGCTAATTTTTTTGTTGTTTTTGTTTAAAAAAACCCGGCGTCTTTGGCGCGACATGGTTGAAATATTCAATACCCCCCTCTAATATACAGTCGACACTCGATATAAGGACACTCGATATAAGGACAGAAGTTCGTCCCCGCCTCGGGTCAGACACTTTTTTTAGCCTGATTTTCGAAAATTTTCACCGGTTTTGTTTTGTCAGTCTGGTTCCAAGTATCGCAAGGATTCCGATTTTGCCGATCGTTTTCAGAAATCCAGATTTTTTTCTTTCAAAAAAGCAAAACTCGATATAAGGACAGGGATTTTTGAAAAAGCCTGTGTTTAAATCGAGTTTTTGCTTTTTTATAGGAAAAAAATCTGGATTTCTGAAAAACGATCGGTAAAATCGGAATCCTTACGATATTTGGGACCAGACTGTCAAAACAAAACGGTGAAAATTTTCGAAAATCGGGCTAAAAAAAGTGTCGGACCAAGGCGGGAACGAACTTTTGCCGGTCCCTGAGTGTCCTTATATCGAGAGTCGACTGTAACACCCCCTAGAGGAAGGTTGAAAAATATAACACCCGGGTCTTCTATTAGAGGAAATACGGTACAGTCGACTCTCTATATAACATACCGTATTTACTGTATTAAGTCCTCATGGGGAGTTATTTTTCAACCTCTAAAAAATCGAAAAATTTTGAGGTCGATTTGAGATTTTTGGGTGCTCAACCAAAATCTGAAAAGTGTAATCAGGTAAACTCGCGGCAACTAAGAAAACGCAAAAACAGATTTGCGAAATTTTCGCTCTAGGCTGAGATATAAGGTCCGTAGGGTGGGGACTTATTATAGGTGGGGAGTTATTAGAGGGTGGGGAGTTATTAGAGGGTGGGGAGTTAATACAGTAAATACGGTAACTCTACATAATATAAAACTCTTTATAACATAAGTTTTTCTCGACCCCCTCCTGGACTTTTCGAGAACTTTTGGAGTTTTTAGTGAATTTCGCAAATATGGTTATTCACAACCTTATGCTCAAAATGTAGCCCTATTCTCTGGCATCAATTTGAGTACCGTATATTCTCGATTAGAAGGCCCTCTCTAATAGAAGACCCTCTCTAATAGAAGGACCACCTTGAGGACTATATATCAGCCTAGAAAAAGAAATTCGCAAATCTGTTTTTCGCGTTTTCTTAGTTAACACGAGCTTACCTGATTCCACTTTTAAAATTTTGGTTGAGCACGCAAAAATCTCAAAATCGACCCAAATTTTTTTCGACTTTTTTAGGGTTGAAAAATAGAAGGCCCGGCCTTCTAATAGAGAATATACGGTATTAACTTGTAAATAAGAATATCCATGAAATCACTTAGAAAAACCATATGTAGCAAGTTAATTAATTAAAAATGTAACAGTTTTGGCTATACGATTTTTGGCGCAAACAATTTTGGCGCAAACGGGGTAGAGCCGATTATCTTACTGTCAACCACTGATCGTTGGTTTGAATATTGAATGTTATTGTTGAACAATCAAGCTATTTTTTTAAAAACTCTATATAACATAATTTGTCAAGTGTTTTAGAATAAAGAACTCTACTTGACATAAGACTCTATATAACATAACCTCTATATAACATAACATTTTCGCCGGTCCCTTAAGTTATGTTATGTAGAGAGTGGACTGTATATCACGATTTCCGAGAACTTTTTTTCCGTTAAGGGGTCATGCCCGTGCGTTAGGGCGCGAACCAGCAATTTTTTTTTTCGAATCGTCTTGAAAAATTCAACCAACCTCAGTGTGGGGAATACAGTTAATTTTAACTGGATTTTGAAAATTAGTTAAAAATAACTAATTTGAAAATAGTTAATTTTAACTGATTTTCGATTTTAGTTAAAATTAACTGAAACCTAAATCCAGTTAAAAATAGTTAAGATTCTTTATCTTTTTGCTTCTTATGTCTTTTTTGGTACTTTTTGGTGTTTTTAGTGCTTTTCTCGTGCTTCTCATGGTCCAAAACTTCCAGGATGACTAGTTACAGTCATAAAAGAAGAAAAAAATATTTGCCTCGTGCCAGACTCGAACTCGAGCAATAGCTTTTTTTTTGCCCGCCCTTCACCACTAGGCCATAGAGACTCGGCTCTGTGAACAACCAGACCGATAACATATATTAACATGGATTTATTTTGCGAAATACTAAGCAATTTCCTGTTTCTACAACTGTCTCAAGTGAATAAGTGTTGCTGCAGTTAATGGATGCAAGCACACTAAAGCGAGAAAATAAATCCATGTTAATATATGTTATCGGTCTGGTCTCTCGCCATAAAGATGATTCTCTATGGCCTAGTGGTGAAGGGCGGCCAAAAAAAAACTTTTACTCGAGTTCGAGTCTGGCACGAGGCAAAAATTTGTTTTTTCTTTTATGACTGTAACTAGTCATCCTGGAAGTTTTGGACCTGAGAAGCACGAGAAAAGCACTAAAAACACCAAAAAGTACCAAAAAAGACATAAGAAGCAAAAAGATAAAGAATCTTAACTATTTTAACTGGATTCGGGTTTCAGTTAATTTTAACTAAAATTGAAAATCAGTTAAAATTAACTATTTTTCAAATTAGTTATTTTTAAGTAATTTTCAAAATCCAGTTAAAATTAACTGTATTCCCCACGCTGACCCACCTCATTGAAAATTCAACGTTTGTTTACTGTCTTGAGTGGATTTTCAATTTTGACACTGAATTTTACATTCTTTAAATTTTTTTAAATTTTCATAAAAATTTTGTGACCTAAAAATGACATGTCATTTCGAATCGCATTTTATATGCGATCTTTGAATAACAAATTGGAAATTAAATATGCATTAGAAAGCACACTTCCTGCTCTACAAAATAAGATCATAAAATCCTGTGAGTGTTGGTGAAATCACAGAGCTATAAATCTTTATAAAAAACGCTTTTTTGAAATTTCAGTCAGTTTCTAAAAAATAAAATTTTCCGCGGATAGACTGTCATTCCTGCCAAAACCACTGCGATAGAAATACTTAGCACGAAAAACTGGTCTAGAAGGAACAGGAGTTACGATCGACCTTTTGCGTGTTAAAGTGGAATAACGTGCAATTCTGAGCGATAAAGTCCATCTGACTGGAATTCTGATCCGCTCAATCGATTTTTCTCGCGAAAATTTAACCACTTCTTATTAAGCCCTCACCCCCTAGGTTTAGACTCAAATTATGGCCAAATTTGAATTGAAAACCGACCGCCATCAACCTTAGTTTTTACTAATTTACCCTGTCAACACCCACTTTTTTGGCTAGGGCTACTGGACACAGATCGTGAAAATGGCCGATTACTAAGTCAAAACTTTTATTTTTAAATTCTTTGAGCACATTATCGTCAATACTGAGCATCTGAACAAAGGACTCCACCCGCATGCCTTCAAATCACTTCTAAGTAATTATAAGTAATAAGTAACAATTACCTTTAAATTCTTGACCAGTCCACCATAGATCGTATGGAGTGCCTTTATTAAACATCATTGATTGAAATACCTGCATGTAAAAACAGATCTTTTTTAAAGAAATATCCGAGCGTGTCAGTAGTCGGGACAACATTTGACCCTAGTAGCAAATACATTCTCTACCCCATATAATTTTGATCAAGAACCTATTAAAAAGTACTTAGATATTTTTTCCCAGACTACGAAAAAAGTGCGAAAAACATTTTTGAGTCCACTCTAACATACGCTGGACTACCCTTGGCCTAAGCCTAAAAACAAAGGCCAAAAGTGATTTAAAAAAGATTATGGGGAGGTAGTCGATACTAGCGCCCAACATCTTATTGCTATATTCCAGTTTAATTTTCCAAGCACACCCAGCATGAGACCGAAAAAAACACGAGAAAAAAATAATAGCAGGTAAGCGTAACGGTATTTTTGAAAAAGAATAAAAAACCCTCATCCTAAAAACAATATCTTTAGCGAGCATGCATGTGCAAAACCATACTTATGTAAAATTGGGTCGTGTTCACGGCTACAATTTGGGGGTGGCTTAGGGTAATTACCACCCCCTCCCCCCCTCCCTTAGTGATATAATCCTAGTCACTTAAAGGGTTGTCTGAAAAAATAAATCGGCCCTATTTTGACCGATTGTCGATTATGTTATACATTTAAAATATGAGTTCTACTTTTGAAAAGTGTTATACAGTCAAAACCTCGATATAACGAACCCTGGAGACCGGCGATAATGTTCATTTTATCGAGGCTTTCGTTGCATCGAGGGTACACTATTAGTCAATTAACGTAATCACTGGCCAAATAGGCGTCAAAAATGTTCGTTATATCGAGGGTTTCGTTATATCGAGGTTTGACTGTAATACAGAACAAGAGCTGTGAAATGAGCTAATGTTTGCAAAAAAACAACAACTAGATCATGAAAAGGCTCAAATTGTTTTACCCCGCCAAATTACTGATTTACCCCGCCAAATTATTTTTTTACCCCGCCAAATTTGAATTTTGAGCAAAATACTCGTTTACCCGCCAAATTACTGATTTACCCCGCTAAATTTGAATTTACCCCGCCAAATTTGAATTTTCGGTGAAATACTGCAGTAAATTTTGCGGGAATTCAGATTTTATAGTCAAAAAATGACTTGAATCGCTCAAAATCCCACCCAGAGTGGCCAGAAGCCCCTGAAAGTTGGTTTTTTGGGGTTTGCTAAAGGGGGGGGGGGGTAAACTTTTTGCGAAAATTCGATTGAGCGATCAGATTTCGGGTCCGATGGGCTGAATCGCTCAGGATTCCACCCTTAACTATTCTCAACTATCTTAAACCACCCTAAACATCCCAAACTGCTCCAGACCAGTATCTAACTACCCTAAATCAGTGCTTAGGTTGGTTTAAGATAGTTGAGAATAGTTAAGGGTGGAATCCTGAGCGATTCAGCCCATCGGACCCGAAATCTGATCCGCTCAATCGAATTTTCGCAAAAAGTTTACCCCCCCCCTTTAGCAAACCCCCAAAAAACCAACTTTCAGGGGCTTCTGGCCACTCTGGGGTGGGATTTTGAGCGATTCAAGTCATTTTTTGACTATAAAATCTGAATTCCCGCAAAATTTACTGCAGTATTTCACCGAAAATTCAAATTTGGCGGGGTAAATTCAAATTTAGCGGGGTAAATCAGTAATTTGGCGGGTAAACGAGTATTTTGCTCAAAATTCAAATTTGGCGGGGTAAAAAAATAATTTGGCGGGGTAAATCAGTAATTTGGCGGGGTAAATTAGTTACAGCCATCATGAAAATGTGGAGAGCGAAAAATAAGCGCTGTAAATAGTATGAGAAGAGATTAGTCTTGAATTTTAAAAAGTCTTTTATGAATCTCGCAAATCATGCGAGGAATCTCAAAAGTGACTGCAGTGATTACCTGGAGTTTTCGTAAGTCGGGCATATGAAAAATTTCGGCAGAATTATTTTTGACTTCCTACTACGAATTACTTTTTCTACGAATCACTTATTTTACAACGTGAATTTCAGAATGGCTTTCAATGGTGAAGACAAGTACGTGTTCTCAAAATCGAATGTGCTTGGCGCATGTGACAACCAATTCAAGGTTCGCTTTGAATTCCTAATCTGCATGTGTGCTTAGTTTTTACGATTTCAGATTGCTGAGGAGCTTACAGTGCATATACGATTTCCTGATTCAAGAAGCAAATTCAACAGAACGTATCCAAAAGGGTTTCTCGTAAGTTAATTCTGTCTTTTTTTTCTTAAAAATCGCATCGTTTTGGTTTAGGTGCATGGGCCAGCGGGTACAGGTAAGTCAACGTTCGTCAAGGAATTAGCGAGGAAGTGTAGCGTGTCCATTATCTCAGTTTGTGCTGCTGACGTGAGTCTATTTAATAAAAAAAACCCGGAATGGAAAATCATTGTTTCAGCTGATGTTCGTCAAGCGAAGTGAGATGGGAAGACAAATGCGAGGCCTATTTTCTCAAGCTGTCAAGTGTGCTCCGTGTATTTTGCTAATAGATGACATAGATGTGGTTGCGTCGAAGAAAGCGATGGAGCAAAGCGAAGTTCGTCAAGGCATTGTCGCCAGAATAAACTTTTCTCTCGATGGTGAGCCATTTACTTTAACATTAACACAAAGAAATTATCGAATTTAAGAGCTCGACAGTCCCAGGGTCTTGATAGCTGGAACAGCAAAGTGGGCAAGTGAAATAGACTCTTCTATCCTGAGGACAGGTCGTCTTGATCAGCTTATTCAAATGAATGTTCCCGATGAGGGCGGCAGGCTACAGATTATCGAAATTATTACAAGGTTAGTAGACAATTTTCATTGCTGCTGTTTTGACTATTGACTACCTTTTTCAAGGAACCATAAAATCAACTCAGAAGTATCTCTAAGTTTGCTAGCAAAAATCACTCCCGGGTATGTGGGGAGCGATTTGCGTGCACTTATCCAGAAGGCCGAAGTGATAGCCCAAATTAGGTTAGATGCAACTGTAACATTATAATGTAATCTTATTAAACTTATGCTTTCAGAAATTCTCGGAGCTTGGCAAATGTGCTAGTGCAATTGAATTCTGCGACTTTGATAAGGCAGTCGCGAGAATGGCAAAATCTCAATTCATCCAAGTCATTGACAAGTCAGGATTAGATACAGCACTTCAGGAATTGGAATCTAAGATTATCAGATGAACTCATAAGTAACAATTTCACTGTTGTCATGCGGTCATATCATATTTTAGATCAAATAGAATGGAACATATGGCAAAGAATTTCAAAAAGTGTGCTAGTTCCAATTATTGTTGTGTTGTATGCGTTTGTATGAAACCGTGCCTGTTTTAAGATTGATAAATATTTCAACGTAGATGTTAGCGCTGTATATCTTACGTGTTGAGTCAAGCTGCTTTTGATGTGCAGCTCAAACTCCACCATTAAAATTTTCTACTGCTCGTGTAGACGGTTTTTGATTCTGGCAACGTATTGGAATATTTTATATGCGGGCCAAGCGCCGGCTAACTATTCTCGACCTTGCCCGCAGTTTTATCTTCGATCCGGAACCCATCTAGAGCTCAATTTTTAAACTCAGCCAGGGACATTCGGTGTAAAATTTGAATTTATAATTGGATGAAATGGAGTAAGCCAGCTTTTTGAACGCGTGTGAATTTTATGATTTTTCCAATCTATAATTTCTAATGGCTATCCAGAACCTTTGGCGCCCCACTCGCCAGAACCAAAGGGTCCCAGTCATTTTAAGTCTAATCTATGCGAAAAATAAGTAAGGCGCGAATTCAAATTGAACATTTTTTTCCCCAAAGGTTCTGTTGCTCCTTTCTAATCTATCTGGTCCCGCGCAATCTCAGATTTTGTTGTGCTAGGAACTAGCAAGATTTGACACTACACACAAATTTTATGTGGCCAACCTTTAACCCCTCTGTTTTCAGACTGTCAGCAAAATGAATTGGTATTCTTAGCTCCGTAACTTGTGAAGGTATTGAGAAATCTCCTGTAAAAACCATGCTCATCTCCATCTGAGTCCACAAAATAACTTCATGTCCCAGTTTAGTCAAAGTGTCAGACAATCTGCATCAATGAATCTTATACAAACGTCACAAGCTTAAAATTCCAAAGATGTCTGGGTACTTATCCGTTTTTTGGACAGATTTTGAGTCTGACAGGTCTTGCCGATTATTCCAACAGGTTTAATTATTTTTCGCTCTGTATTACAGCAATTTATGCGAATAGGATGTCTCAAAAAATTCCACCGATTTTAGACGTTTATAACTTTTTGTCGTAGAGTGAATTCGATATTTTGTAATCAAAGCTTGCAGTGATAAAGCTACGTTCACATATTGTTTCGGACGACCTGCGACTCGCTACAAATTGTGACTCGCTACTGCGACTCGCTACAATTGCGACTCGCTACAGATTGAATTTTCTATTGTTATGTGGGTACAGATTGTTGTACCAGACCAATTGTTGGCCGCTTCGCGGCCAAGACCAGCACTCTCCACATTGCAAGGGATAGGGGAACATGTAGTACATGTTTTTGGGTGAAATGGACAAAAAAGTTAAAGTGTAGCGAGTCGCAAAAAGTGTAGTGAGTCACAATTGTAGCGAGTCACAATTGTAGCGAGTCGAAGTTTTACCATTGTTTCGACCTGAGTGTGAGATTTGGGGTGTTTTTAGCGCGGGAAGAGCTGTACTTTTTTTCTTGACTAAAACTTTTTATCTGTTGGTGCCATTTTGTGGCTAAGATTCAGACTTCAAAATGAGCTATTGATCAGCAACATCTGATAAATAAAATTGGGGTGAAAAATGTTTTCCAACTTTAAAAGATAAGAAAAACATGTTTTAGTCCATTCTAACATACTCTGGCCTACCTTTGCCTAAGCCTAAGATGTACACCAGATGGTCTAAGTCAAATGGGTAATAAGTCAAATGGCACTGGCAACCATATACCGTATTTTCTCTATTTATTACCCCCTCTCTATTAATTACCCCCCATAGGCACCCTGTATCTCAGCTCAAAAAAATTATTTTGCAAATCTGTTTTTTGCGTTTTCTTAATCACCACGAACTTAGTTGATTCCACTTTTTAGATTTTGGTTGAGCACCCAAAAATCTCAAAATCGAAATATTTTTTTTCGATTTTTCAGGGGTTGAAAAATAATTACCCCGGGTAATTAATAGAGAAAATACGGTATACATGTTTATAACACAGTTCCTATATGCGGAAGGTCCTCAATAGTCCTCAATAATATTCAAAAATTATTACCTAAAATTGAGTCAAAAATACCCTTAAATTCTTCAAAAAGACCATCTGGCCTTCATGAGTTTTAGTCCATTTTTTTAAAGGACCATGGTTTTTGCGCGCAGTGGCATTTGCAAAATTTGAATTGGCGGGGGACACTTCTCTTTCGTCTAATTCTGTACTCTTCCGAGTCATTCAAAACAACTCGAAAGAGTACACTGATAGACCAAAGAGAAGTGTCCCACGCCAATTCAAATTTTGCACATGCCACTGCGCGCAAAGAGCATGGTCCTTTAAGTTCCAAATTTTTTATCGGAATCTGTTTACAAATGCTTATCGTATCATGTTAAGGAGGAAAAAGTGCTTAGAACGTGTTTTCGGGCGACTTTTAAAAAATTTAGGGGGGTTTAAAACGGGATAAGTACCCAATGTCTGATTCTAACCTGTAATTAAACAGAACCTAAAATAAAATTATTCATCTAAATGTGTGGTCATTTTCTGAAAATCCAACATACATGGCTATTTGTGAATCCGGGCACAATTTGTAAAACTCTCAACGAACTAGCTGCTGAATTATACAGGAAATAATGATATAGACGTGCCTTATAGTAAGCGTACATAGATTATTCGTTTTCATTTTTGTCAGTGATGTTTGTGACTTAAAAATAACTGATTCTTCTCCAAAAGAAAATATTAGTCAACATCCTAAAAAGTCAACAACAACCTTTTTTGTAACCATGTTGTTGAACGAAACGTGTTTTTGTAACAGTGCAAAGGCAATATTCACACAGAGAAAGTAGGCAAGAAATATTTTTGTATTAATAAAAATCTTTAAACGACCATGTTCAAGCGTTCTAAATTGGTCTCCGACCAATTCAAAAATCTTACTAATCATTGATCTTCTCTTCAGATTTTTAAACTTGCTTTCTAACTAAACTAAACCTAAAATTAAATTATAGGCCTTATTAGAAACTAAGTTAAAAAGACCGTACAGAAGTTCAATGATTAGGAAATTTTTTTATTTGGCGGGGGACTAATTAAGAACGCTTGAACATGGTTTTCTATTTTATAGTATTCGGCATGTGTGGGTGAGGCGTGGGTAACACTTTGACTTCGGAGGCAAGTAGTTCTAAAGCCCCAAAAGCTCATTTTATCTGCACATTTTTCGACTTTCATAGTGTTTTTACAAGGAAATAAAAAATTAAGGGGGGGGGAGGGGGGAAATAAAGCCCGGTCAGCCCTCCCCCTCTGGATACGTTCCTGCCTATTGCCAACCCTGTCCCATTTGAAACCCTTCCAATTCCACCTAATGAACAAAGGATTTGATACTGTGATCTCTAGATAGTATTTCGGACCGGAGTGTGTGTCACACTTTTGTGTTGAAGCGCCATTTTATGGCATTCTTTGAAAACTTATGTCTGATGTGAAAAAAAATTTCCATGCATGCCACCGTCATTGGACATTGACCATCGACATTGGAGATAATAGATTTTAGTCTGGATTTTTGGTACTCACTCTGACTTGAGCCACACGGATTATAGCTTAACCACCCTGAGCATCCTTGAAACACCTCGATGGTATCTGAACCATACGGAGAGCACCGGAACTACCTGGCGGGTACTTGAATCGCCGGATTGTATCTCAACTGCCTGGCGCTGCTTGAGTATATAAAAGGTATTTCAGCCATTTGGTGGGTACCCAAAACGCCTGGAGGGTTTCTCTTTTAAAAGGACATATCCACGCTAATAAGAGGTAATGCCCGGGAATTCAATTTTTTTTCCTAATCATTGAAGTTCTGTACGGATTTTTCAACCTGGTTTATAACAAAACCATACCTAAAATTAAATTCTAACCCTTTATTGTCAGAAACCAAGTTGAAAAATTCGTACAGAAGCTCAATGATTAGGGAAAAAATTCGAATTCCCGGCAACACCTCTTTTTAGCGTGGGCATGCCCTTTTAAGTGTTCAAAACTATTGATATATTTTAATCATACGCCTGTGAGGCACCGATCCACCTTGTGACTATAGGATTGTCGACTGTAAATTCAATTCCATGATCCTTTAAGTATATTCTCTCCTTTGTTCCTTTTTTTGGCCTTTGAAAATATAAATAACAGCTGATTCAGCCATTTATATCTACATGTGTAAGGCTCAAATAGAAAACACCCGTCAAAATCATTAAATCTCCCGTCAAATTTTTAAAAATTCTCCTTCTCAATGTATACCTTTCAAATTTTATATTTTTTGCATTAGCATGTAGCCTGAATCTCTAGTTTCTGAAAAGCTATTTACTAGCTTGATACACTTTTAAAAACGGGATAAAAACTGAGTTTTCCAAAACTACACTTTTTTAAAATGAATTGTTCTCCCACTTTTCAAAATTGTTTCGACCTAGTTGATAGCTTATCAGAAACTAGAGATTCATGGCTACATGTACATGTACATGCTCATGCAAAAAATAAAAATTTGAAAAGTATACACTTAGAACGAGAATTTTTATAAATTTGACGGGAGATTTAATGATTTTGACGGGTGTTTTCAGGTACAGCCAATGTGTAAGAACTGATTAAAAAATTCACTATCTACAAATGAAAATACGAAAATAGTGAAAATACGCAAAAGAAGATCCGCAAATGCTGAAACCACAAAAAAAATCTGCAAATATGTAAAACGCAAATGAAAATGTGCACTTGAAGAACCGCAAATGTAAAATTCGCATTTCAAAGTCCGCAAATGTAAATCCGCAAAAGCAAAATCCGCGAATAAAAATCCGCAATTGTGGAGTCTCTAAAGTGGAATTCGCAAAGGTTGGTATTTAATTTTGCCCCTAATTACTGAAAAATGCCCCCTAATTTGTTTCTCTCATCGTTTTTAGTCAAAATTACGCGGGAATTTGTATTTTTTAGTTAAAAATAACTTGGACTGGTCAGAATCCCACTCCGAAATGGCTAGAAGCCCCTGAAAGTTGGTTTTTTGGGGGCTTACTTAAGGGGAGTGAACTTTCTGCGAAAATACGACTGAGCACATCAGAATTGCAATCCGATAAGCTGAATCACTCAGAACTCCAGGTTATGGTGGTTTTGAGTAATTCCGGATGAAATTCAGAGTGATTCAGCCGATCGGACCGGAATTCTGATGTGCTCAACCGAATTTTCGCAGAAAGTTTGCTCCCCCTAAAGTAAACCCCGAAAAACCAACTTTCATGGGGTTATGGCCGTGGGCGGTATTTAATTTTGCCCCCTAATTACTGAAAAATGCCCCTAATTTGAATTTCCCCTAATTACTGAAAAATACCGAAGGGCTGTATTTAGCTGAAAGTGAAATTTATTGTACCTTATCCACAATCGTGTTCTGATCACGGTTTGATAACGATAAAACGTGGATTTGACTTGCGCGAACCCCATTTATGGAGTAGTGTATCTTAGGTCATCCAAGTAGTGCTCAGGTTTTTATATCTAAAATCCAGTCAATCTTAACTTTTTTTTACAAAATCTGACTATGCCAAAAGATGCAAAAATAAAAGTTAACTATAAGTTGTAAAAGCAGATTTTTGATTTGGCTTCAATTTGGCACCGAAAAGTCAAGCTGAAGATGAAAATCTCGGTTTTCCATTCTGCATCTCTAATGGGGGGCTTGAGAGTTAGAGATGCGCGCACTCACTTACCTTAGACATGATTCCGAGAAGAACTCTTGATCAAAAAATGCGGATAGAGTCTCTTTTTGCCATGGCCAGTTGAAAAACATGGTGAGGCAGTCGAAGAATACACATATTTACTTTTCTATTGTTCTGCCATAAAAGTGGCCCCCTTTTATTCCCTTCCCCTCCCAATACAGCCCTTAATCCCTTTAAAATTCAAAAGGCGCCAATTAAAAAAATATTTTTTTTCAAATTTTTCTAATATCGACAATCGAATTATCCATTGTCCAATTTCCAAAATGCTATAAAGTTGACTTTATCTCGGTAATTTCTGAAATCTTGTCCAGATTTTTTTAACACAAAGATTTGCTCAAATGAATGTCTAGGCACCTGATCTGCCATTAATGCAATACAAACCGCAATACTATCAATGTCAGTCCCCAAACTTTTCTAAGTCAAAGGGTTATACTTTAAGACCACTATTTCAGGAGATGATTTTGCAACATTCAAAGTAAAATCAATCAAATTGAACTTATGCGGTCCTTTTATTGGAGAGACCCATATATCTAAGTTTAACTGTGTTAACTGTATAACTGTTAACCATTGTACCTATTTAGATTGTGTTTCTGTAATTACCCTGGAAAAAAGTCAAGTTTTTGGCCAAAAGTTGTTTTGGTTAGAAATGGGTTTCCGGCAGAAAAAGTTTTACAAACATCTTTTCTTATAATTTTACGGCATAATTATATCTTCTAAATTATTAAAAATCTCGACTTTCGGCAAAAACAGGTGGAAAATAATTTATCCGTATTTCAGTCCTTAAAATGGTCCGTGTTTGCGGACACGGACACGGCCCCCCTACCCCTTATTTACATTACCTTGGTCACCCAACGAAAAAAGTCAAATTTTCGGTTAATTTTTTTTCAAAACTGGCTTCCCGCCACCTAAGATACCCTTACTTATATAGCCCTATCTCAGTGCGATCGCTTGGCTAACACCACTTGGACACCTTTTGGGCGAAACTTCAAAACTTTGTTCGATCTCTTACGAACATAAGTAATAATAGCACACAAAGCGCAGCGAAATAAAAAACAATAAAACGTAGAGAAATTTGACGCTAGTAACGAATAACCACCCCCCCCCCCGCCCGCAACGATTTTCACTTTTTTTACTTTAGTAAAAAGTACCCAAATTTATGTCCCAGACCCCGGAAAATGTGCGCAAACTCTTCATCAGTCACAACTTCCGTACGCTGGCCTACCCCAAGCCTAAGGCTAAGCCTAAACTTGTTGTTTGCAAGGGTAGTTACAGCATTTTTTAAAGGTCGGATTTGGGGGGGGGGGGTATTCGCTACTAGCGCCAGAAATTTCAATTCAGAATTAAAAAATATTTAATTTTTGAATTGGGGCCCAAATGCGGAGGGCCCAAATGCGTGTCAACGGCCGTCCGAACCTCGAAGTTGCTGCATTTTCATATTCAGCCCGGGTAACAACTCTGATTTCGCATGCATCAAATAACCCTTTACCGCATATACCAAATACTTTGATAATTTTTTTTATTCACCACCCGTTTCAAAATTTTATGACAACAATGACAATTACAACAGTAACTCAACAACAAAAAGTAACAACAAAGCTGTACGCTTCAGTAATAAATTGCCTAACTGACTATGTAATATTAGTTATTGGTCCAGGATATATTCTAAGAACGATTTCTGACAGCTCATAATTTCTTCTGATTACCACAGCGAGATTCGAGGAGCTCCACTAACCTTCTAACATAGAGAGGAAGCACCAACAATCCTAAAGTGATATATCAAGATAATAAATCAGGTGGTTTAACGTGATTACGCAAATAAAAAAAAAGTTACGTACCAATGACTTTTTGATTATTGTCAGTTCGTACCCTCACAATTTGCATTCGCTTACTTTTGCTTTATGATCCGCTAAGATTTCTGAAAAACCAATAATTTGCACAAATATTGATGGCAACAAGAAAACTACCTTCTAATGCCGGCCAAACGCAAATGACAGAACCAGACAGCACAAAGTATGTTCTTGTACGCCTACCCACTTCGCAGAATTTTCCCGTTTGCTCATTGTTGCACTTGCCGTGATAGTACTTGTGGTGGCACATTTGATCCATCTCTAAAAGTGTAAAGAGTTACCAGCTAATTGCTCGAAAACCCATTAAAAACATACGCTGATACTGCTCCTTCCATATCGGCTCAGCTTCTTCTTGAGGAATACGCCGAACCTTTGAGACATTTCTTCGAAACTTTCAAATCTAGGACCTGAAAATATATGGCTCGTAAGTCATAAAATACGAAGAAAAAAACAATAAAATTTTACTTCTTCCTGTGTTGGACGAGTTACACCGAACTGTCTGAAATGAAATTGTTTAAAAAATACGTGTACTATCTCATACCTATGACGTTCACCTTCCAAGGGCTTGCCAATACCATAGATGAGTGCGACTGATGTCTTTTTCTTGAAGCCAATAGATGAAACGTAGAAACCATCGCTAGGCCCTTGGTGAATTTCTAACAATGACAGAGCTTCTTCCCAGGAAACACCACGGTGAAGACTGATCTTATGCATCTCCACATGGAAATCATTCGCATTCATTGAACCTTCAAATTTGCGAGTTTCTGTTTTGGAAACACGATCAGATCCCACGCCAATGTCTAAAAAAGATTATGATACAAAAAAGAACACATAAACAGCCTTACCCATGATTCCCATGTCATAAGTCCCGTCGAGCTTGGCTTGTTTAATCAATTCAGCGACAATATCACTGAAATATTGGAAAAGAGTGTTCTGAGCATGAACCGGAAGTCCCAATAGCCGATTCAAAAATTTTGGTATACTGCTAGTCTCTCTTTCAATTGTGTAGCCATTATTCGCAACCTTGGAGAGCATACCGACACCTTCAAGATATGTTTGCATATCTAAACATTGTGCCTAATAAACTTTTTCATTCAAAAATAAAATAACGCACCGGCAAAGAAATCACCGGCTGTGTAACCAATTGGTGCCGGAATTAAGGGAGGCATGGCACCCACGATGATTTTCAAGAGAATTTCAAGAGCTTCACGTCCATACTTGTTGTCGATATTGAACTGAATTACATGAGAATAAAACTTTGCACTAAAAATTCATTTTAATCTTCTAACCTGGCTGAAATCTCTTGATTCAGTTGCTCGCCTGTCACCATGCGTTAATGCCCCTAAGGATTCAAGTCTTTTGGCAACAATCGATGCAAAACGTTTTTCTCCGGCGAGTTCTGAGATAAGGAAGAGATATTCTGGTGCACTCACTTGATTAGATCGATGAGTTCGGCCTGAAAATGTGATATTTCAGTGTTACATAAATTTAAATGGCAAACTCACCAAACTGTTGAATCGCCTTGTCAGCACTCCACGGTAGTTCTAATGTGATGTGAACACGCCTTCGACGATTATTAGCCCTTCTGTCCGACTAAATAAATATGAAGGAGATATATTAGGTGAGAAAATTAATATACCTGCAAAGAGATACCACTACTAGCAGCCTCAGAGATAATTGCAACTAATTTTTCTCCGTTCATAAACTTCTCCTTTTCTTCCAGATTCATACACTCAACGGGCGCGTCTGAATTTGTGTTCCTGAGTTCATACTGCACTTCGCCAGTGTCCTCTCTCGTAATAACACGACCACGCCTTCCAGTCATCTTAATTTGATTCCATTTTTAGCAGAATTGTAAAAAACATACTGCAAAAACTATGGACAAACGATAAAAGGAAAAGAGGACTCATTATCAAGAGAGTCTCGTTGGACTTCAGAAATAAAGCAAACTTCGACCCTACTATAGAATACCCCCCCCCCAAAATCCGACCTATAAAACTTAAGTAAAAAGTACCCGAATTTATGTCCCAGACCCCGGAAAATATACGTAAACTCTTTATTAGTCACAATTTCCGTACGCTGGCCTACCCCGAGCCTAAGGGCTAAGCCTAAACTTGTTGTTTGCAAGGGTAGTTACAGCATTTTTTAAAGGTCGGATTTGGGGGGGGGTATTCTATAGTAGCGCCCAAACTTTATATATTTCCATAATTAAATAACTTGGCCAAATTGTATAGACTCACCTCTGCAACATATGTTGGTCCACCAAGGTGGTTTATAAGCTGATCCAATGTATTGGCCGGTAAAATTTTGCCCAAACGTTCAATTGCTGCCAACAAATCCGTTTTGATTTCAGTCAAATTGATTGAACCGTCATCGTCTGCTTCATTTCCAATAATGTTGGTGGAGCTGATAAAGTCGGTGGCGCTTGTTTGCTAAAATGGGTGTCAACAAAAAAATCTCAATTAAAAACTTACCGAAATTTGCTCTCTTGCTTCTACAGGAGAAGCTGCAGCAATTTTTGCTCTCCTTTTTGCCTTTTTAATCTTCTTGGCTTCCGCTTTGGCTTCAGCTAACTTTTGTTCCAATATAGCTGGAAGCTTGCGACAATTTGGGGCTAGAAAGGATTTTTCATCAAGGACTTGCTGAGACTTCGCCCAGGGATCTTCTAAATTGTAAAATTAAAAGTAATAGTAGTAAAGTATTAGAATTAAACAGCCCACCTTCAGCGAAATCGATGCAAAATGGATTAATTTCTCCATTATTGAAATGACTAGAGCTGTTTTCTTTAGCTTCTAAATGGTCTGTAGAATGTAATCCATCTATGACAGCCTCATATTTCATGGATGAAATAATACCTCCAGGCGCGACATCTTCATCATCTGAGCTCATCTCAGCAAGCATGGTACTTAGAATATCTTTGCCATCGGAACCTAAACCTCGTGTAAACAAAAACCCATGTAAATCTAGAAGTAGTAGGAACCATTTTGTTTTTCGCTTCCATTCCTGTCAATGCCATCGACAACCTTATCACCGGAATCAGAATCTTCAGAATCGGCCTCATCAATAGGCTCAGCCTCAGACTCCCCCTCACTTTCACGTTCGGTTTCAAGGTCATCGGAGTCGACAGAAGAGTGCCTTTGACGTGGACGTTTACTCGATGAATCATCAAATTGTTGCTTTCCTGGAATGAAAAGCCTTCCATTAGAAAGATGAACACAACCATATGAATAGTTTTACTTTTCTTGGCAGCCTTATTACGCCCTCCACCATCCAATGACAGGAACATTCGCTCGAAATCGTCCACGGCAGATACACCATCGTGATAACTAGGGAAATGTTTCTCTACGAGCCCTTGCAAGACAGCCCTAAATAGATTGTTATTGCCAAATATGTTCTTACAAACGGGAAATTTCGACTATAACGAGGGTCACCCTGGTGTTTTATTTTCACGAGGAACACGTATACCCAGTGGCATACGCAGGAATTTCTGACGGAGGGGCACCAGGCCATTTTACCTACACCGTTTTTCAAATTTTCGAGGCCATTTCACCTAAACCGTTAAGAAGAAAATCTGACGGGGGGGGGGGGGCACGTGCCCCAGTTTCTAGAGTAAATCGATCACGCTGAACACGGATCTGGTGTCAGAATTCCAAGTTTCCAAGTAGGTCACGTAGAAATGAGTTTTAAGACATTTTGTCAGGCTCTTTCTTACTTTTGATATAAACAGTCCAAAAGCTCATTTTGACTTCAAAGCACTGTCAGGTGTCATTTTTGAAAGTCCGTTTCACAGTTACATAACTCTGCAAAAAATTTTCCATACTTTTCGCATAATTGCAACTTTTTCTAGAGAAGGTATTCCGGTTCTTTTTAATTTTGTCTGTGATAAATTTTGTACATGGCAGTAGACTCACCACTAGAAAGCGCAAGAAAAATGCTTTCATTTAAGTACAAAAGTACGTGCTGTACTCACAAAATTCACTGCTCAGCAGTCTAGAAAAAAACCATACCTGACTCAAAGGAGTCATCGGTAAAATTGGGCTTTTGAGGGTGCTGTACCACAACTTTTTGTCTGCTTTGGTAATATTCGTGTTCCTCGTGAAAAAATATACTAAGGTGAACAGTCGTTACAGCAGAGTATTCCCGTGTTAACTTCCTGTCGTGTAAAACATACTTTGCAGTGCTTACGAATTCCGTTACTTCTCCGTTGTCTTCAAGAAAATCTAACATCTGCGATTCTCCTACAAACACGAAAAATCAACAATGCAGACACATTTTTATTAATTTATCTCGTATTCAAACAATGCATACCAGTTGACTGCAAGCCTATCACCACACATTTCCCTTGCCCAATAGCTTCAAGTGCTATTTTCACGCATGTTTCTACCTAAGCAATTTCACAGTTAGGCTTAGCTGGTGTAGTAAATAGACGCATTACCTTTGCACTTATGCAGAGATACTTGAAAAACCTTTGATGTGCTGACCAAAATTGGGCCCAAACTTTATGACCATTTTTTGAGCTTTCATCTGGCATGTGACTTAAAGCTCTCTTAAACAATTTTTTCATAATACAACGTAAAATAATTCAGACACAAGTGTACCGCAAATTGGCGTCTACACTCCATCCACAGTTTGACTGATTCATCGTAAATTTGAACAAAGTCGCTCGACAGCATAACTTCGTCAACCCGAAAGCCAGCACCTTTGAAAGACAATTGTCTAGCCAAATATAGACCGCGAAGCTAAAGAGACCAAATTGAATTTTGTAGTTATTCTCATTGAGCTGAAACCTTCATATCCATGGCCACCATTTCCATCGCTCCAACACCACGGTTTTCTACTGCGTGGATAAAGTCAGTGAATGTTTCGAATGTCTGCCCTGTACCCCACAAGCCAAGCCTAGTCATGTAAGCCATGTTTCGAGGCTCTAAAATTTGAGGCTGATAAAGATCGCTGTATTACTTTATGTCAAAAATTACCTGTTGCACCAGTAGCAGATGCGTAAACAATTCTGGCGGAAGGTAAATCTCGTTGCAACTCCAACACAAATCGTCCCGTCTTTGTACTTTTTGAGGATGTGGTTGGACACAAATTTTTCGCTCTGTGACACTCGTCAAAGATTATAGCCCCATCGAAATCCTAATCAAAATGTAAAACATGGCAAATTTATTACAACTTCTAGTGTTGACTAACTTTTCCACACCACTGCACAAGCTGCTTCAGGCGGGATGAAAATGCGGAATCTTTTGTACTTCTGCATTCACCTACATATCATTTTCGTTAAATTAATTTTATTCACATTGTTTTCACTACTAACCAATTAGCGAGGAATATGTAGAAAAAATGACGCCTTTCTTGATGAAGCCATTTTCTTCTCCATTTATTTTGGCATATTTGAGCTTGTTCAATGAATACACTGGAATGAATCCTGCGCCTATATCCCTGAGATCTAAATTTCGACTGGTAAACTAGAATGAAAGTGCGAAATTTTACCTCGCTCTGAATCAAATTTAAGATCAGATGAAACACTAAGCCAAATTGCACGTTTTCTGCCTAGCACGTAATTCTCGTAAATGATAGTTGCGATGGTTCTGCCCTTTCCGACCCCAGCGCCATCTCCTATAGAAATGGAAAATTTAGAAAAGTAGGAGTGAGCAACACAAAAGAACCGATGGGCTAAACGGCTACGACTTACACCTGACATTTTAACTTGAATTTAATCAAATTTACAACCATACTTCCTAACTTTTTTATGACCGCACATTTCGTTTATAGTCGAGATAAATGCAAGAGATAGCAGCTTAGCCGACTAAGTACTATAAACCTTACCGATTAAATACCCTATCCGTTCACCAGTCGGCAGACGTTTTTCATGAGCTTGACAGGCGTATAAGGCAGCTTCTAACTGCAGAGCAGAGATAAGTCCTGTATCAATGACTTCTTCCGGATGGACATATTGTACTTGATCTCTGGAGAAGAAACACTACTCAAAGAAACTGTTTCCACCACACAATCTGGATGAGAAAGTCCCGAACGCAGTTTTGGAGGATGGTAATCGATGTAGGTATCTACTTGAATTTGCTCAGTCTGAACCGCAAGCGTGCATGAAAATTATAATAAAATGGTAAGAGAGTAAAATCACCTCATCTTCGTCGTTGGCTGTGTTGGCTGCAGGTTCTGGCTCATGCACGGGAGGCAAAGGCGGTTGTTGAAAGCGCGGAATGGAAGTGCTAGATGTAGAAGGCTTAGCAGAGTATGCAGAAGACCTCTGAGGCAGATCTGGGGACGTCCTAGCCGGCAGTCTTTGTTGCTGAGCAATCATTTCATGCTGCGACAAGAAAACAACATTGTTTGCAGATTGGCGCCTGAGTATCCTCTGCCCATGAAGCTGTTGTGGTTGCTCGTGATGTCGCATTTGAACCAACCGCCCAGTAGCAGGTACTCTGTGAACTACTCTGAAAAGAAAAATTCGATTGAGAGATCAGTACAAAATGAAAAGAGAGCTGAACCTCGGATGCATTTGCTGATTTATTGGCAATTGAACGGGCGGCCTTTGAGACCCTTGTGAACCTTGAAGATAGATGTACCTATGCGATGGCTGTTGCTGCGGATTCCTCGAAAGCTGGCGCGGTCCTTGTTGAACAAAATGCTGCTGCGGATTCCTCAATAGCTGTCGCGGACCTTGTTGAACAATATTCTGCTGCGGATGACCAGGTCTAGTTTGCAAAGTGTGTTGCGCAAACTGCGGAGCTCTGAACTGAACCTTCCTTGGATTCGCTAAACTTTGATGAACCGGCATTCTATGACATTGAGGCTGTAGAACAGGAGGCGGCGGATGGTTAGCTGCTGACCGAAGTGAAAACCGAGGAAGCTGAATTTGCACTTGACGAGGAAGAGCTGAGGTAGATGGCTGTTGAGCCGGCTGTATATTTTTCTGATGACTGTCTGGTGTCGATGGCTCTGTTGATTCGTCCACATACTCGTCCAATCCTGACTCAGATAGCGCTGCTGATAGCAAGTCATCCATATTTTATGCTCTGAAAGTTTTCAAGTTAAAACTTTGGCGCTATAGGACATGATTTAAGGCGAAAGGTTCTGAAAGACTAATCTACCTCAACCAGAAAAAACATGAAGTTGAATGATATTTCTGGATATAATTTTAGGTTTACTGAATTTGCAGATATTTTACACATTACTTTTTAGATTTTAAGCCAAGATGCATTAAAATCCAAATATGTTTTTAGTTAAGTTCAGCCATTCTTACTACGCAACAGATTTTAGATTTCGAAATACGTGTACGAATACGCACGCATGAAGGCGCGTGCGGCTAAAGTGCCACACACTTTTTTTACCCCAGACACAAAGAGAAAGCGCGCCAAGGGCAAGAGAAGGAAGGATAAAAAGGGAGGCGCACAACAACTAGGGAAGAAGGAACAAACAACAGCCTCTTCCTGCCACAGCAGACCACTACTACGACCAAAGGGTGAAAAATAATGGCCGTAGAATAGCTCCACCCTCCTCCCCATCTAACTCACATATAGAGATATCAACGCTATGCGACAGAGACTAAAGAACGAGAAACAAGCAAAGAGGGCATTAGAGACGGCTCTTGTATAGAGAACGCTTTTCCTGTATCAGACACGTAAAGGAGGAAGGCAGTCTTGCTTGAAAGACAAGAAGACAAGCAGACAGTGAGAAATTTTGAATGGAAGACAGCACAGAAATTGAAAAGAACATATAGCAGAGAAAATAGCAAATGACTTTCTTCCTATCTTTTTGGCGTCGCTTTTTATGAAAGTGAGCGTATTCGAAATTTAATTTTCAGAGTGGTCTAAAAAGCTCCACTTTCGAGTTGTGAATTACGTAAAAGGTATGATGACCTTTCACGAGTCTTTTCTTCACCAAATACTCCTTTCTGTAATCTAATTTAAAAAAAAACAAATTGAAATGATATTTGAGCTGTGCAAAGTCAAGTAATAATGAAGTTTCGTAAGAAACATTTTCGTAAGAGCGAATTATCGTAAGGTTTTGCTGTTTATTAATTCTTCATGGTCTTGGATGTCCACTGGTTTCTTTTTTTGTCTTTTTACCTCAAAACTTGGCAAAACCAGGCACTTCAAAGGGGTCATCAAACCTGAGACCTCGAAAATTGTTCAAAATTAAGGTTCTAGGCGCTAATTGGCGCCTATTCGGCTTGTGTTGAAGTCAAGCGATGTCTAGATCTCGCGTTTTTCATTGAGAAATTCCAAGTCTGATATGGATGATTAAAACCTAAAATCAAAAATACTTATATATCATCTATTGGCGCTACTGTAATATAAGCCCCCCCCAAAAAGCGCTACTGTAATATACCCCCCCCCAAAAACCGACTTTTTAGGGATGGTCAAAAACCATTTTTACACAATAATTTCGCCATAAAAGGACCAGAAAAGCAATTTAAATGGGGTTGCGGGCTGTGTTGGGAGGAGAAGGGAATAATACAGGGGCCACTTCTCGAGATGGTTGGTATCCTTAGAGTACTAATTCTCTAAGCGTCTAAGAGTACTTTCAACCCCAGGAACTTGTGGTGCAGGCATAAGTATGAGTACTTTACATGGACCAAGCCGATCAGCGGGCTGGACCTCGCGGGTTTACTCATAGGCCTAGCACTTTTTGAGTGCTAGGCTGAATTTTTGGATGCTGGGCCTCTGGCCCGGCCTTGTAGAACGAGGGGAAATGCTCTTCGGCGAAAAAATAAAGATGTTGAACATAGTTTTGAATACTGGGCCTACCGCATAAATAACTCTGGTATGCATGCTTTTTCATGCATCCAGAGTCGCTTTCGAGTGATTTGTGTCTAAGGTATGCGGGTGTGCGCATCTCAACTCCAAGCCCCCAAGCCCCCGAAGGGGTCGCAGGGGGCTTGAGAGTTAGAGATGCGCGCACGCACTTACAGTAGCGGACAAAAATAATGTAACACCTGTACAAAAATCTAAGTTTTGGTAAAGTTCTAGTATCTCCTGGCAAAATTTTGTCCGGCAAAAACATTTTAAGTGTATTTTTAAGCAAGGAACATGATTCTGCAAAAAAAATTCATTCTTGAGGGCACAATTTCATTCTACAGCCACTTTTTCACGACTAGTCCATTTTTGGGCCGGACAAAAGTAATGTAACACCTTTGATTTTTTAAGGTAGTACTTCGTAGCATAACCATTTGCATCAATAACAGCTTCACAATGTAAGCCCTGAATCTTGGCTGCAATTTGGTGGGTCAAACTCTTCTTTTTGATTATTCCGAAAAAAGTTATGCCCATCAACAAAAAAGTGTCAATTTCTAGTCAAAATAAAGGAAAATCTAAGAAAAATGACTGTTTAGCCATATAAATAATAGCTTTTCTCAAAAAAATGTCGATGAAAAGATAACATCCATTGCACCATTCGAAAGCTCTTTGATTTCTCCACAAAATGACATGTCGACAGTTTTTTTAGAAAAATACAGGGCTGAGAAACGGACGGTTGAAGTTAAAAAAGGTAAAAAACCTCTCTTTTTGCCTTTTTTTAGCCTTTTTTTGTCTTGTCTGAATACAACCGTCCGTTTCTCAGCCCTGTATTTTTAAACTGCTTTTCTGCTCCCTTTATGGCAAAATTATTGCATAAAAATGATTTTTAGACACTCCTAAAAAAGTCGGTTTTTGGGGGGGGGTATATGACAGTAGCGTCCATCTATTTATGTCGATTTAGCATTTTTCAATGAAAAACACGAGATCTAGACATCACTTTACTTCGACATTCCCATTGTAGCCAGGCCCTCAAACATTTGTACCTGATGTATTGTGGACACCCTGTATTTGTTAGTTATTAACACTCCAAAGGCCAAGCGCCCACTTTGCTGTTTTAGACTCAGAATTTTTCGCTGCTTCTTTGAAGTTCTTTTCCAGATTTTTTCATTGTCGGAGTCACCAAAATGGCATAATCGGCTCTGTTTAAGAAGAGGTACCATTTTTTGCCTTGGTCCCCCTATTGATTTTTTTGTAAATTTTATTGATAACACACCATCGACAATTTCAAGATAACAATTCAACTGCTTAGCTAATCATATATTTTCCCCATCTGATCAAAGAACACCTTCAAAACATTCAATTTCTTAGTCCTGCAGTTCTGACGGAATACTGCTTCAAAAATATAAGATTGCAGTAATTTGTCGCTTGTTCCGTACAACCGCTTGATTTCATGTTTCATGTGTGCCCAGAAGCCTTCTGATTTGTTTGTATGAACCCGTAGCGGTGTTATCAACAAAATATACAAAAAAATCAATAGGGGGACCAAGGCAAAAATGGTACCTCTTCTTAATAAATACTCTTTATTCAAATAGAATCAATAAATAGAGTCGCATAATCTTTTCAAACCTAAACTCTTTAATTCATGTAGTAAGAACCTCAATGATATGATAAACAAATGAAATGCAAATTTATATTATAAACTTTGGAAACTGAACACTGAAGTCCGGAAATGCTATGACATTATACTAGGAATGAGGAAAAAATTTACATATCACTAATTTTATAAATTTAAATTTCTTTTAAAAGACAGTGCAATATGCTTGGGAATGTTGTCAATAAAAGGCGCGGTAAAGCAAAACCTGATGGAAACCAGAAAAAGTCGCCGGCGAAGTTAGTTTCAGATTTCCTACAACTGATCGTTAATTTGTTTTATTTTAGGAGAAATCTAACAAGCAAAACCCAAGTGGAATCTTGCCAGGTAAAGCGATAATAAACATATACCCTAAAGGCGCATACCACGCTAATAAAAAGTGGTGCCCGGGAATTCAAAAAATTTTCCTAATAATTGAACTTTTGTACGGATTTTTCAACTTGGTTCTTAAAGGAGCATGTTCACGCAGTCAAATTCAAATGTTGATATTTGAATTCCCGGGACCAATCCTACAAGTGGAATTATGACACGAAATGTTTTTTTTCAAATAAATATTTTTTGCTTTTCAAGCAAATTCTTTTCTTTGACGTGCTTTTTTATCCAAGTCAATTGTTTTTGATATAGAATGCATGTCTTTTCTAGTTTTATGTCTTTCTTACAGGTTACCCGGTTCAAAGATTCGCATGAAACGCACTTGCATTGCAATGATTAGCTAGTCTGCTGCGGATTTTGCATTAGATAAGTCTTTTCAAGCTAATTTGCCGTTCATTTCTTTTCTTTTGTTCCTCATTTTTAGGTTGTCGCCCAGGGAACTTATGCTGATTGTGTTCGTTTGGCTGTGCTATCTTTATGGTTGCTGTGATTGAGGTTGTTTTACTCTGATACTCTGCGAAATATTTCACCAGTGTTTTTCAGGTCTTTGAATCAGGCTGACGGTCGTTTGGAGCAAGGAAGGTTTTTTGCTCGGTCAAGTCGGTCACGGAACAAAGATTACTTTTCACGAAGTGGAAGGTTAGTTATAGTTAATTATTTCGATTGTGTTGACGCTGATTCATTCAGGCATCAAAGAGGGAAGGTTGTTGCTGAATTTTGATTCCAGGGAGGTTACCGATCCGTCTCATGACCTCAACTCAGAGCCAGCGTAATTAGAGGAGTCAAACGGTACAGTTGGGCCACCGACACCTCGAAACTATGAGTTGAGTGGACAGTCGCTATGCGACGATGTCTAATTTTATTTTTCTTTACCTCAGCAACAGCAATCACTATCCAGGTTTTCCGGTCAGGTAACCCTTTTTTAAAATTTCACTATGACTGCATAAGGCCTAAAAAGGTCATCAGTGTATCAAATCAACGAATTATTTACATACGAACATTTTCCTCTATGTGGAAGTCACAGACTTTGGCGATCGTACGTTGTCGTATTGTTAGGCATGTGCGCGGGCCGGCCCTTCCCATACTGTAATTTGCAAAATCCATCACGGTATGGGGTGAAAACAATTCCAACAGAGTCGCTAAAAGTACAGACCGTGTAACTTTCTATGTGCCTTCGTGCTCCATTTCCAGACAGTATGGCTAGGCCTTTGTAACATAACTGTCGGAGCACGTTAACTTCATAGAAGAGGCTGCCTAGCGAAAGTGATTTTTAGTCACATACTATTTACCATTATCACCTACTGGATTTTTGTTACCAATTTTCAGGTGCAATGGGTCAGGTATCTTATTGACATCGAGGAAATACTTTTTTAGCGTCTTTTATCGATCAGGAATTTAGGTCATGAACAACCGTGCGCTCTTATGCATGAATTATTCAGGTATGACTATCACTAATAGTTTTAACCGGTCTCTCAAGAGTCGCAAGAGTGAGTGAGAGCGTCGATTAAAGTTAGGTAATGGTCAAATTCGGGTCAAAGCTGGTAATTACTGTTATTGAAATCGGCCAAAGCTGAGTCGTTGTAGAGAGCGTTGTTATTAATAGCGTCGTTAGTCATAGTCATACCTGAATAATTCATGCATAAGAGCGCACGGTTGTTCAGCACCTGAATTCCTGATCGATAAAAGACGCTAAAAAGTATTTTCTCGATGAGAATCAGATACCTGGGTGACGTGTCATTCCTGAAAATTAGTAATATGAGAACCAACAGATAATTATGGTAAATAATATGTGACTTATAATCACTTTC
Organism: Ditylenchus dipsaci; assembly: GCA_004194705.1. NCBI lineage: Eukaryota > Metazoa > Nematoda > Chromadorea > Rhabditida > Anguinidae > Ditylenchus > Ditylenchus dipsaci. The sequence continues at coordinate 48,994 of SADC01000214.1, forward strand.
GCTAGGCAGCCTCTTACATGAAGTTGACGTGCTCCGACAGTCATGTTACAAAGGCCTAGCCATACTGTCTATAGATGGAGCACGAAGGCACATAGAAAGTTACACTAGGTAGGCAAGTGCACGTGTTATACTTTTAGAGACTCTGGCAAAAATTGTTTTCATTATAACTCATGATGGATTATGCAAATTACGTGCCGGGAAGGGCCAGCCGTGCACATGCCTAACACTGCGACTACATACAATTGCTAAAGTCTGTAGCCTCGACGCATATAAAAATAATTGTATGTGGCTAAACCGACGACTGAAAACAAAGGAACAAAAAAGCACGCGCAAATGAGTTGCGCCCAAATCGTTCACAGACCAAATCTGACTCTTCATAAATTTCTAAAGTAACGAAACCGGATGAAAATGGTTTTTTTGGTGACACACTTTTGCCTTGGTCTACTTGTGGTAGAAAACACCCCAAAAAGACGAAAAAAATTGGAGCAGTTCTAGTATACACCCTTCACTCAAGTCTGGTATACACCCTTCAGTTAAATTAGCTTGGGGGACCAAGGCAATTTTTTTTTAAATTTTTAATTAAAAAAAATTGCCTTGGTCCCCAAGCTAATTTGACTGAAGGGTGTATACCAGACTTGAGGGAAGGGTGTATACTAGAATTTAGCCAAAAAATTATAGCCGAAATTTACATGGAAAAGTAAAAAGCCATCTTTTTCAACAACTGGCTAATCCGTGGATTCGAAGCTACATTCTCTGATGACTTTGTCAGGCCGTATGCGGTCGCAGTAAAATTTAGAGAGAACATAAAAGAGAAAAAGTTAATGAATCCTAACATACGCGAGCATCCTTCCATCGGACAACAGACCGGCCATAGAGATTCCAGCAAGGCAGTCCAGCGCGTAGATTTTTTTCTGATGGGAGCAGAGGTCATTCGCAGCACGCTCAAACCAATTGATGAATAAAAGCACTGAATACTTAACAAGACAAACCTTCAGAGCAAGCAAAACAGCGTGAGTGTTGCTTTTCATGCCAACGGTAGCGTAACCTACAAAATGAGGAACAAAAGAAAAGAAATGAACGGCAAATTAGCTTGAAAAGACTTATCTAATGCAAAATCCGCAGCAGACTAGCTAATCATTGCAATGCAAGTGCGTTTCATGCGAATCTTTGAACCGGGTAACCTGTAAGAAAGACATAAAACTAGAAAAGACATGCATTCTATATCAAAAACAATTGACTTGGATAAAAAAGCACGTCAAAGAAAAGAATTTGCTTGAAAAGCAAAAAATATTTATTTGAAAAAAAACATTTCGTGTCATAATTCCACTTGTAGGATTGGTCCCCGGGAATTCAAATATCAACATTTGAATTTGACTGCGTGAACATGCTCCTTTAATGGCTCCTTCACGACGTAAGTGTAGATGTAAGGAGTCTTCACGATGCCAAAAACATTTTTACATTTACACTCACGCCTTCACGATACGAATGTAAATGTAAATTTATTTCCAAGAGTCTGTTTTTCAGGCCAATAATCAATTTTTTAAATTTTTAGAACTAGCATAGAACTCGTACTCATCAATAAGAACTTTTAGTATTCTCTGGAAATACTCGAATTCAATTTGCATTTACATTTACATTCGTATCGTGAAGGGGTAAGTGTAAATGTAAGTGCAGGTGTGAATGTAAGCTGTCTTTACGACGCAGAAATCATTTATACTTACATTTACAATGTAAATTTTACATTTACGTTGTGAAGGAGCCATAACAAAATCATATTTAAAATTAAATTGTCGGCCTTGTTTTGTTAGAAACCCAATCAAAAAATCTTGAGTTCAATGTTTAGGAAAATATTTTGAACAGGTGAGAATGCCCTTTAAAGGGGCATGCCCACGCTAATAAGAGGTGGTGCCCGGGAATTTAAAATTTTTTCCTAATCATTGAAGTTCTGTACGGATTTTTCAACTTGGTTTCTAACAAAACAAGGCCTAGAATTTTATTTTAGGCATGGTTTTGTTAGAAACCAAATTGAAAAATAGTACAGAAGTTCAATGATTAGGAAAAAAATTTGAATTCCCGGGCACCACCTCTTATTAGCGTGGGCATGCCCCTTTAAAACTACTGAATTTTTACATTTTCTAATTTTTTTAGCACAGTTTGTTAGCTCGTTAGAAAGCCGAAATATAGAGCGCAGTGTTCTCAATAGTCAGAGGCAGAATGAATGTCAGAATGAAAATTCAATAATTCTGACTGTCAGAAAGCGCGGGAAATTATTTTGACTGTCAGAAATGAGAGTCAGAAAGTCAAATCGATCGGATCACACTGTTTTTCCCCTGTCTGGATCTCATTTCTGAGAGTCGGAAAGAGTCTGACAGTCAGAATAATTTCCCGCGCTTTCTGACTGTCAGAATTTTTGAATTTTCATTCTGACTTTCATTCTGCCTCTGACTATCGAGAACACTGGTAGAGCTACAAGCTAGTGCAAAGAATTTTTAAAAAATTACAGTAAAACCCAAATAAAAATGCAAATATGAAATTTGCCGGTGAAATTCAGAATTTGAAGCGTTGCTTATGTTCCTTTTTAACAAATTCTTATTTTTCAGACAATGGGCAAGAAAAAAGAGGCCACGTGTAAGATCACCGACTATTTTCCGGTTCGTCGCAGCAATAGAAAAACAACCAAGGAATTAGAGGTTCTTTAGCTGCTTTGCTTTCTTATGATTTTATCCAAAAATTTAGGCTGAGAAAATCTTTAATATTGAGAGTCTGATCCGCTCTGGCAGCAACGAAAAATATTTGGGAGTGTGTGATTTCAAGGATAAGGGTCGTGGCATTCGTGCTCTAAGGTCATTCGAAAAAGACGAGTTTGTTGTGGAATACAAAGGTTTGTAATTATTGAGAGTACCTAAATTTTCTATTTTTAACCTTATGACAAGTTTAGGCGAGATAATCAGCTACAAGGAGGCGAAAATCCGAGAAGATGAGTATGGAAAAGACAGTAAGATTGGGTCGTACATGTATTTCTTCCGTCACCGTGGAAGCAACTTCTGCGTCGATGCCACTGTAAAACTTTTTTGTTTGCAGCGCTTCGGCTTGTTTATCTTATCTCTTATCTGACAATCATTTAGGAGGAGAAACCCTTCAAAGGTCGCCTGATTAATCACAGCATGTTGAAACCAAACTTGAAGACGAAGGTACGTCTCTGCACCTTATAACAATGCGTACCTATTGTTATCCATTGGGAGCTATTTGATTCAAATCCTTGAAAATCGCAAACAATCGAGTTCGACCTGGGAATTTGTAAAGTGCTCAAATAAAATCGCTAAAAGCACGACCGGTGAAGCTCGTGGGGGTTAAGAAAGCGCAACAAACAGCTGTTTAAAAATATTTGTTCTGGGCTGAGAAATAAGCCCTTAAAGTCAAGTAGAGAAGGGCTATCTTAAAATAGATGTTATACGCCCACTTGAAATTTTTCACTCTACATTCGCCAAACTTGTCTTACTTAATCTCTAAACGCGATTTAAAGTCCTTGACTCTTTCGTATGTCGCTTTTCATGTTGGCCCAATTTTTTGGGAGTCAAATTGTTGGAGGGGAGGAACTAGGAATGGAACTATAAATACGCATGCAGGTTTGACTACCACTGGGTGAGTACAATATTTTTTTATTTCCTCTCATTTACAAGTGCGCTGTCGCAATGATCCTCACCAGTGTTGCGGATTTTTCTGCGGATTTTTTAAAACACCCTGTATTTCAATATTCACTCACCATGAGGAATTAATAGAGGAAGTATAAACGGTATGCTGCTAATCGATATAGATAACAAATAATTATTATCACTCTCACTGTAAAAAACATAATGTTAAAAAAATAGCGATTTTTCATGAAATTTACAGCAAAAACAAAATTATCACGCCGGCGTCGGCGCTGGGGCATTTTTTCAAAAGAGGTCGGCGCCGGCGCTGGCGCCGGAGCCGAAATTTTTCAAGGGAGGCGCTCGGCGCTGGCGCCGAGGCTTTTTTTAGAAAGGGTCGGCGCCGGCGCTGGAACAACACTGATCCTCGCACTCTTGGATATCCAACAAGATCATAAGCGCGAGGTTTCCACACATACTGGAGCTTTTTACAGACTAAAATAAGCTTAATTTCTGAAAATTGATCGTTTTCAAAGTTTTTCTTCAACTAGTGTAATTGATATTTTCTGGTTTTTTTTCTGCAAGTCACATGTTCCATATACTAAAATAAAGCCAAGATTCCGGGCTTCCATTTGAGCTATCAAACAGAAAAGGTGATATTTTCTTAGGGCGAAAATTAAAAAAAACATTTAGTGATGTCCAGTTCCATGCCATCTTTTATTTCGACAGACATCTACATTAAATCAAAAAATTAAGGCCTCTTGCTGACAGTGAAGCAGTCCACAAAGTTGAAATCGATTGCTGAGTGGTTTTTTTGGACCTAGAAGTCAGTGAACTTACTAAAAAGTAAAGTTAAAAAAATAGGGTATGCACTCAGGGGGATTTGGACTTTTGATTTTGGACGATGCGTGTATAAACTCCTCTCTCCCATTTAATTTCATAATAGAGTCGACTTTTGCGTAGGTTTTTTGTAATTGGATTGCCCCTAGCGTCCTTTCAAATAATATAAGGCCCTGTTTCGTGCTTTATATAATGATGTTAACTTTATAATTTGAGGTGGTCGATTTCGGTGATTCATTCCACTTAATTTTCGTCGCTAAACGTAACCTTGAAGTTGGCGAAGAATTGCTCTATGGTATGGCTTTTTACTCAGCATCCAATATTTATCATCCAGTATCCGATATTTAGACTATGGTGATCGTACTCCTTGCACAGTTGCTCAAAATCAATGGCTCATGAACACATGATCTCCTACTTACTGTTTGTAAATAACGTCCAAAGATTGTATTCTCCTTCTCTGTAATTTGTCATTGGTTTATTCTGCAAATGTTTCGATCTCTGCTAAAGTTGTTCTCACAATAAACCGATTGCCTTCGTCCTTCGTAATTTAGTGCTTTCCATTTAAGTTAATCTTCCGCTATGTTCGGTGTCGTGTTAAGTATAAGTTATTAAGCTCAATTAAAAATGTAGTGCAGCACGGTTGTGCCACAGACTTTTTTTGCAGCCGGTTTACGTGTTTTTAAACTGACTCTAGTCTTTTTGTAGTTGAGTTGTTAAATCAATCATCCGCAAAAAGACGTAAATCAGCTGTGAAGAAGTCTCCCTTATTGTATCTGTAAATAATGTCTGGAATGTGTTTCCTTCATTTATTCAATATTTATTGTATTTTATATCTCTTCTAACTCATTCCTAATTTTGCCTGCTCGAATGAATAAATACTGCAATTTTGTCTAACTAACAACAAAATATGAGCTCTCACCAAGTTAAAGTAAACAAAATTTGGGGCGGTTTATGGCTATTCTGTTTGCAAAGCCTTCCATTTATGGATGTGACCCTTACTTTGCCATCGCACTAAATATTTTCCATTGCTACTTCCCACATTTCTTTTGCTATCTTTGCCATACAAATGACCAGCCATAAAACTGTGCTTCGACTTTCTCAGCCAGCTATGTAATAGCGAAGGATCTACAAATAAAAAAGAATTGTGGACAAATTTAAAGACTCTCTCCTGGATTAACGCCCTCGTTTGGCTATTTTTCCCCCTTTCTGTTTGCTCATGAAGTTTGGGTCTGGGACGGGGCTTAGCATCTTCGCATCACTTTTTCATTTGTTCTGTTGAGCATTTCTTTTAGCTATCCAAATTTTTTATTTATTTAAAATTAGTGTTTAAACGTCTTCTTAGTAATTTTTATATGCTTAAAACGATAAAAAAGCTATTTTCTCACATTTTTCCACACGAAAAATGGATTTTTTGAAAATTTTTTTTTGACCAAAATTCGACTTTTTGCATTGGGGGACCAAGCTAAACCATCCTAAAGAGGTACCCAGACAATCAAAAAAGATAATCACCCAGACAATCAAAAAAAATTTCAAAATAGTTTTGTTGACTGGGGCCTACCGCATAAAGAAACTCTGGTATGCATACATTTTTGAGCCCTGATATGATAATGATATGACATAGGGTTGACATGATAAGTAGTATAGAAAGGCTATTTCTAGGACACCCATTCCACCCTTCCCCAAATTAAAAAACCCTTTTTTAAGGGCTTTTTCGACATAAGAAGCGGGAAATTTGCAAATTTGGAGGCAAAAAACGCTAATTATACCAATTTTAGACACCACCCATTTCAAAATTTCACAAGACAGAAATTCACCCTGATTTCCAATATAAAATTTGACTGTTTTTTGAGCCCTTTTTTTTAATAAAAAGTGGCAAATTTGAAAAATTGTCAACAAAAATTCAAAATTACACCAAATTTCAAGCAAAATTTTTAAAAATAGTCAGGACAATAATCCACCCTTTTCAATTTTAATTCAATTCAAAAAAAATAATATTAGCATATAAATATTATAATAAAATTAGGCGAAAAATATTTGTATATTGGTCTCGACAAGAAATTCAGTACACGACATAAAAATCGAGCTTGGTATCAAACTGTCGGCCATTTTATTTAAAATAATAAATTTTATAGTTTTACTAGGTTTTTCGCCTTTTTAAAGCTGAAATTTTTTACATAACAATCAAAAATGATCTAATCGTACTATTTGTAAATCTTTTAAATTTTTAATTTTTTATACTGTTATGATTATAAGCTAAAGTGCTTATATTATTTTTTAAAATAAATCTTTTAAATTCTGTTTTATTTTCGTCGCTCAAAGCGACTTTATTTTGTCGAATCGTATATAAAAATCGATGACCATTTTCATCGGTCGACTTTCGGATTAAAAATTGTTCTTTTCGGAATGTTTTATTTTCCAAAATACACCGTTTATAGTCGTCAACAGTTAGCGTTTTCACCACGCTTTTTTTCACACCTTTCGATTTTTTTGTTTCTTCGCCGTTTTCGACTCGAAATGCGTATTGTTTTGGTTTTAACGCGACTATTTCGGTCATTATTTTACCGTTAAGTTCGTCTTTAAATTTGCCGATAACTTTTTTATTCGAAATGTCGTATAACGGATGATTTTTAGGATAATCGCTAAAGTCGAACCAATCTTTGATTTCGACAATATCCTGATAAAAATCATCCGTTTTTATCTCGTAAATTAAACTATCAGTATCTTGATAGCATAAAGTCATATTTTTCTCATATTTCGGTAACATAGCGTCATAATGGAACTCATATATCAAAAATTTACTCAAATCGAGTATACTAAATCCGACATATATCGGTTTGTCGAACTCTAAATTAGTTTTGTTCATTTTAATACTCGTTAAGTTTTCGTTTATTATAACGCTATGTTTGAAATGTACTTTTTTAATTAATTTTAACGCACGATTTTCGCTAGTAACTAATTCGATGTCGACTCGATTTCGAATATTTTCCATAGTTTTGCCGAAAACACTATTGTTCATCAATTTGAAAAAATCTTTTTCAAAGTCATTTTTAGCATTTTTTCGCAAATTTGTGTTTAAAGATATGTATTTCGACATCCAGTTCGACTCCCGGAAACTCAAAATTCGGTGAACTTTTTTCAACTTTAGACCTTTTTCTAAAGCTTGAATTAAGTTTTTATAATGTATAACATATTTTTCTTTGTCGAAAAATGTGTTCATTAATTTCGAAGTTTTTTGATTGTCGACTTTCGTATTTTGGGGGCAAAACGGAAAATCGTTATGTAAATCGTGAATTTCGGCACTATATTCTAAATCGACCTCAAAAATACAACCTTTTCCAATTTTATTCAAATTGTCGACATATTTTTTAACTTGGTCGACTGTCATATTTTGGTCGAAATTTTCTTCAAATTTAAGTTCGTCATATGGTAAATTTTGTATCATTGCCCAACCGTATAAATTATTCGCATCGAGGTATACTAAATATTGACTTTCTAATTTTGGGTCGAAATTTTTCATATATTTATTATTTGCGGTCGAATATCGTTTTATCGAGTTTACCATACCGCCTCGAATACCTTTTTCGATAAATAGGTACATATCATAATTTTTGATCGTTTCTAACCTAATTTCGGTGATTTTTAACATTGCGTCCCACGCTAATCCGGGTGAGGTATAATACCAACAGGGGTCGAGTTTATGCGCAGTGGGAGCGTGCTGGGCCCATAACCTAGAGGTCGGTGGATCGAAACCACCCGGTGCTACCAGTAATGGGGGAGGGTAAAAGAGCTCCTGTAGGAGGGGAGAAATACTTGGCTCCTGTAGGAAAACGAGCCGTGTTATTCACTTCATGGAGTGGGGAATCAAAACCAGAACACGACCTAGACCTAGGGGGATTACTCGCAGCACTAAGAGGACACATAGACAAAGCATTTATTACTGGACCACGCATATCAATAGAAGACAAACTATTGAGAGACTGGATTGGTTCTTCCTCATCTTCACTGGAGTCTTCATATGCATCCTGAAGCATTCGCAAGCTACTGGACTGGCACAGGACTGGCACTGACTGGAGGCAAGACGGAGGCTGGAGCTTTTCCCACTGGCAGGCATGTTCAGCTTGACTTGGACCCATTTCCTTTCCCCGCTTCACCGGCTCAGGGGCATAGACGCAACTTGAGGCCGGAGACGAAACCATGTGTGAGGCAGAATAGCTAGCAGAGGCATCCAGAAGAGTAGACGGCTGCACAGATATCTGGTCCTGAACTATTAATTTGCCTTTGGCCTCAGGCATAAGCACTGGATCTTTTGTCTGGATTTTCGTAGTACCTGGTTTCATTTTCTGGAAACCGTAATCTAGTAATGTAACCTTTCGCTTTAACTGGAATCCAAATTGGAATAGCGTAGGTTGACCTATGATTACTGGTATTTTACTGGAAGGTTTATCGCTAGAAGTATAGTCAGGCTCTCTGGAGTTAGAGCTGTGACTTGACAGAATATGACTGGAATAATCGGCATTCTGCCCATTAGAATTTATGATACTATTACGGGAGATACTGGATCCCATAATACTGGATTGATAAGTATTTAAAGACCTATCACTGGAAAACCTATTACTAGAAGGAGCGGAGCGGCGAGTGGCTGGATAGATTCGATCCGCCTTACTCTTATCAATAGAATGATAATTTACCTTTTGCATCCGCAGCAGAATTTGAGAATTTGACATAGCGCAACCTTAAATCAGACAAAATATAATAATGATTATTATATTTTGTTTGAACGCCTTATGGCTATGTTCTCGCTGCAGGACAAAAGGCAGTTTAAATCAAACTATTACTGGCATTTTGTACTGGAATTGTGTTTCCATAGGAAACTCTGGTATTGTTCTGGAGCGCAGGAAATAAGGAATTCAACAATCCTTACAGTTTTTTAAGCAAGTTTTTCTAAAAGTTTCGAATACATCGGCTAACATAAGTACGTCGTTTATCAATATATGTCGGTATAATCGCCTAAATTTTTACACCCGCTTTTTTCAAAAACTTTTTTAGCATACGAATAGTCGACCTCGGTACAACTTTTGTTATTAAGTTGGTCAAAAAAACTGCTTTTTGGTGGCAAGTTTTTTTCATTATATTTTTTGAAAGAATCCATATATTCATATGGATAAACGCCTTTGCGTTTTAAAAGTTCGAAAAGTTCGACATTTCCATAAAATTGATTCGTGATTTCAAATTCGTCAATAGATAGATTTTTGCTTAAGGCATCTAAACTCGATGCCATAAACGAAAAACTGTCTAAAATCGAATTTCGTACTTTAATTTTGAATCCGAATTTCGAAGTTTTTTATAGCTAAAACTGGTATATTTTCGCGAATTACTGGCTAAAACTGATATGTCGGAAAAGTCGATTATTTCTTGATTTAGTGATCCCAAAATGTGTTCGGAATCATAACCTTTAAGGTTATGGAAAAATACCGGCATAAATCGACTTTTTTTCGCTTTTAAATTGCAGCGATTACATAATGCGCGTCGAAATTCGCCAGAAAAATGATCATGATCTTGAACTTTTTGATTTTGAATCGTATATTCTTCTCGACATTCGGCACAATTTCGACTTTTATCAAAAATTTTCTGTTGTGTAGGTGTAAGTTTTTTCATGTTCAGATCTTCGAGATTGATCAAAAAATCGCAAATTTTGATTATATAATCATTAAAATGTCGACCTGCGTCATAACCCCGGTAAATTTCGATATCAACAATTTTTCCGTTAAAATCGACCACAATTGCACAAAATGCTGACGCTATATGTTTACCGACTTTTTCGGTCCAAGATTTCGAAGAATCTGAACTTGCCGAATCAAATTTTTTAATAATCGACTCAAAATCGGCATAAATCACATACGGAATTTTTTGAGTTTTTGAATATTTTTAAAATAAACATAATCTTCTTTCGGTTCGTGATATACAACCGGATCATTTTTTGAACAATCGATTATATGTTGCTCGTATGTCGACTTAACGGTATAATATCCAAAACATCTTCGACATACATATTTTTTGTGATTTTGCGAAATTTCTTGTACGTGTAATATTTGGCGAAAATCACCTCCGATTATCATGATTTTTCCCCCGAAGGGCAAATTATTTTGCATAAGTTCTTTCAATTTTTGGTCTATCATTTCAATAGCGTACTTCGGTACCATTGGAATTTCTTTTGACGAGAATCACTCATATCTGAAAGTATGGATTTCAAAATATTGAAAAATAGTAACGGCAATCAATGGCAAGAAAGCACACATGAAAAAAATATTATCAGCCAGCGACGCAAAGGGAACAATAAAAATGAAAGCTCAGAAGTTTTTTGAAAATTTCAATCCGCGAGTGGTCACGAGCACCAATATTTTTAAATGTTAGAGTTTTTGTTTCGACCTATAAACATTTGAAGTTTTATGGCAAAATTTTAAAGCGCTTGTAAGTATATTCGTACCTGCCTCATATTTGAGCACAAATGGGAGGCTGGTACGGATATGCTCACACGCGCTTCCAAATTTCTACAAAAAGTCTTCAAATGCAGGTCAAATTGAAAGAACTCTACCTTTCAAAAAAGATTTTGTTCTTGACCCTTACTCCTTTCGGGTATCCCAACATATTTTTTGAAATCCTTCACAATGTATGAATTTTTTGTTTACAACAGGGCTCTCAGATACTTCTATCAAAAATTTGATTCTGTGGTTGGACTTCTGCTAACATTAATGGCTTGTTCACGTAGTTCGAGTTAGAGTTAGAGTTCGGGTTTTTGGTTACGTGAACACCTCTGATCCGAACTCTCACTAGAACTCTAACTCTAACTCGAGGGTGTTCACGTACCTCGAGTTCGAGTCTGAGGTCAAAATTGAAAGTGTTCATGTAGTTTGTGTTACTGTATATGTATATTTTTTATTATTTTTCTCATGACGACGACCATAAAAATGCAAGTTTATGAAAGAAAGTTACTTAAATTGCTACATCAAGATTAATTAAATCATCTGCTCCTAAAAGTCAACATTTCCAATACCATTAAAAAACACACAAGCTTTGTTCTGATGTCTTTCACACTACCACTGCTTTCTTCTTCTGCTTGTCCACCATCAAGTCCTCTCCAAGATCTAGAGATTGCGGCGGTCCCCTCCACATACACTTCTTCAATCATCTCTTGTCTGAGAAAGTTGTGGAGCACGCAAATGGCCAAGACAATATGGTCGGCTGTTTCATGGGAGCACTCATTTGGTTTAAGCAAGATCCTCCACTTCATGGCCATTATTCCGAAAGTATTTTCGATACGGTTGCGTGCTCGGCTGATTCGGTAGTTGTATATACGCTCATCGTGGTATCGAAGCACGAGGAATAAATAAAAAGCAATAAAAGCAAGGTAAAAAAGTGTTGTAACTTAATCCATATAATTATTATTTAATCTTAACGTAATCTGAATAAGTAATAATAAAAAAATATACATAAACAGTAACACAAACTATATGAACATTTTCAATTTTGACCTCAGACTTGAACTCGAACTCGAGGTACATGAACACCCTCGAGTTAGAGTTCGAGTTTTTGGTTACATGAACACCTCTTACCCGAACTCTAACTCTAGCTCGAACAACGTGAACAAGCCATAAAATTCAAAAAAGGATCCGAACCCAAAAATGAGAACAAATCTTATATAAAGGATGCTTGGGATCTCTGAGATTGATGACTGATCAATCCAATCACATATAGATTTTTCTGTTCTGTGAGTTGCTGGGTTTGAGAAGAAGAAGCTCTATGGTTAGAGAAATTAGACTCTTTACAATTCCAGATTCTTTGAGAACGTGAGAGCTTGTCCAGGCCCCTTAACTTTTCCACTTTTAGAAATCCATCGTTTGATAGCTCATTTTGTAGCTGAGGTTCTTTAGTGTTCACCATTATAAAACATCGACACCGAATTTCCTACGAAAATTGTTTCTAGACAGGGTTTGAAGTCAAAATTTTATTCAAAAATCCACCTGAGAAACCACTGAGTTTTGAGCTTGTCTGGGGCAGTTCAAACCCGTACACGTTTCAAAATCCACTGTTTAATAGCTCATTTTGTAGCTGAGATTCTTTTGTTTTCACCACTATGAAACATTAACACTGACTTTCTCTATAAAGGTGGGTCAAAATTGGGTCTGAAGTTAAAAATAGGAAAAAGTCCACCTAAAAAATCACTGAGTTGAGAGCTTGTCCGGGCCAGTTCGACCCCTTACACTTTTCTAACATTACTGGTTAATAGCTTATTTTGAAGCTGAGATTTTTAGTTTTCACTATTATAAAACATCAATACCGATTTTTTCTATAAAAGTGACTCAAAATGATATTCAAAGTCTAAAATAGTTGTTTTTGATAATTTTTAAAAAGTGTGAACCAACCCACCCACTCGACCCAAATACTATATAGAGATATCGGTGGTAATAAGTGCACCCCTCCCCAAGTGCACCCCTCCCCAAGAGTATGATTTCCCTAGCCGTAGATCACTAAAGAGTATGCGTTCTCTAACTATTTTTAGGCTCAGAGAGATCATACTTTTTAAGGAGGGGTGCACTTGGGGTGCTGTCGGTGGTGTTCTATTAGAGTGAAATACGGTAAATCAGCCCTTTTCGGTCAAAATAAGCAAATTTTGAGAAATCAGCCCACTAGGTAACCCTTATTGTAACTACTATTTTCTGGGTTATACACTCAAAAAATTGAGCGGCATCAAATTTCTTTTCTCCTGCTCTACTAACTGCCATTGTTTTCTATTGGCACTCAACTCTCGCTTAAAAAAACAATGAGCTTTATGCTGGCCAGCTCCTTTCTATTTTTGCAGTCATTTTTTTTCTACTGGTCTCAGTTTTAATGCTCTAAGTATTTTTCTACAACCCTTCCTTCTTATTTCCATTCTACTCTTTCGCTGCCATTTCATTTGTGTGTTCATTGAGCACAGAAGTGTAATCTTTTAGACTATCCATTTTTTTCCTTTTTTCAAACTTTGTGTGCAGCGTGATTCATCCATCTGATGAAAATAAACTTCCCACTGAAAATCTTTTTGGTGTTAGCATGTAAATTTAGTTTTCTGGCCAGTCCATATAATTCTCTTTGTTTGTTTTGCTTTACCCTTGTGAAATAGGAGAGAAAGCAGAGGAGAAGCAGTTTTTATTAATCACATACCCATTTTCTTTGCTGCATATAATCAAAAATTAAATTGGCCCAATAAATTTACCCCCAACAACAATTTGTATTACATGGGCAATTGGGCAGCAATTTAGTCGGAAGAAGCATCTGACAAGGCAAAGCTTATGACCCTTGTTTCTTTATGCAAATTACTGGTGTTTAGTGTTAGGCTCTACTGCTAATATTTCTTTTTTCCATATGAATTGAAATATTTTGCCGATTTCTTAATAAAAAAAATTCTTTGGATTGAATCAGCGGTGATGATGCCTTATTTTGTGAATCATTTTTTTTGAAGGTGCTCTGTCTGTGCTCACCAAGCACCATTCTTGGGCAGAATTGCGTCTTTAATGAAAAAGGCGAGGTGTGTGCCATTTCCATTTTTGTCTATAGCATAAAAGAGAGCGGATATTGGTGTGTTGGAGACTAGCAGCAACAGTAGTTTTCATCTTTTGTCGGCACTTACTTTTTAATGGAGCAGGAAAGGTTCGAATGTTTCTAGAAATTGGGTTAGATGATAAAAAAGAAAAGGGTAGTCTGAAAGACCCTTTAATTTTTTTATTCATAAACATGCTAAAATCTCAACTTAGCGATAAAAATAATGCGTGACCTAATGGATTTTTAGCTCAACAATTTTTTTCTAAGAATGGTTTTGATTGCCCTTTCCAAATCTATTTTTCTCATCATGCAATCATTTCTTAGGTATTTTTACTTGCAGAATCAGTGTTTTCAAAAAACCAGGCATTGGGCTGTCAAGCGGGAAAGCACTGAGGATTACTATAGCCACTGGCTTACTAAAAAGTTATTTTTTACAAAAAAACAATTGAGAAATTTTAGCAGATAGCGCCTTATCCAGACTGTAAAAGTTTACCTGAAAAAACGCGCAGGGACATGGAGGACAGATGAAATTTTCCTGAAAACCCTATTGCTAATGAAAGTTTGGCATTGTCTTATTCATCATATAGTTGGCGGCCCTTTAAGCCCTGTTTCTAGTTGAACAAACCCTATGGTGTAAACAAGCCGAAGAAACAAGGCCATTTGAAAGGAAAAAAGATATCTTCTCCTTTAGTTGGTCACCACCTTTTCATTAAGACCAAAACCAGGCCGAATGAGGGGTGGGCAATGGCAGAATTACCCATGTATATACCACAACAAATACCTAGCACTATTTGTACTGGCGTCCTCTTCCTTTCTTATCTCTGCTGCCCTCTACTAGTCCTAGGACCAAGGAATCTTGCGCTTGTTTACTGCCCTCCTCCTTTTTGTCTTCTTCTTATTCTGGGGGCTGGGAAAGCCAGCAAAAGACTGGAAGGACATGGCTGGGGTAGTTGGTTTTTTTGGTGAGTTGGAGTCCAACTTTCTCCTTCCTCTCTCTTTTTTTGGCTGCTTCTGGTTGAGGATGATGGAAAAGTTCCTTGTGCTTTTGATTGCAATTCACTCGCTCCCTGCATACCGCGCATTGTGCGGTTGGTTGACTGTGGGAGGTGGTGAGTGTGGTCAATTACTAATACTAGTAGCAGAATTTGTGTGATGGGATGCTGCTGCTACCCTTTGTTGCGTTCTACCTCATATTTATCTGCATGCAGTGTGAATTGGTGGCTTGGGAGCACCGGGAATAGACAAGCGGTTTTTTATGGGAAATAGAAAGGGAAATTCCTTTCCTTTGTTTTACTATTAATTTCTTTTCTTGTTCCTGTCTTTTTTGACTCTTTGTTTCTGGTCAGGAGTTGGTGAGAGTATTGGCGTATCCACGGCGGGGCTAGCCGGGCTTTAGCCGTTTTTTTATCATCACTAGCACAATTCCGTGGTAGGTCGTCTCCAATGAATCCAGAAAGTCGGATATCAAAGTCGGTAATACATTCTAGCTTTTTATTTTCCATTTCCAGTTTTTTAAAAGCTGCTTTCTTGTGGATCATAACCTTGAATAAATTAAATTTTTTACAGAACAAAAGATTTTCAAAATTTGGACTTCCGGACTCCATTCTAGCTAATATTCTTTAATTATTTTCATACTTTCAAGTAAAGCTACATCACACGTGGGAAGGTACAATCTGACCAATAGCAATTTTTGAGAATTTTTAAACGTTTATTGGCTTAGAACATCATATTTTTTTGGATTTTCGCCTTATTGAATTGCAGTCTTTTTCGGCAGTTAAAAAAATTAAATTTAGGTGAAGTCTTAGGCGTGGGGTGGACCAGTTAGGACGAGCTTAAACTTGTGACCCAAGCTGTGAAAAAAGACTTATTGATGAAGGCACTAATTCGAAAAAAGGGAAAATATGAGAAAAATCCTGCGCACCATTATTTTTCACTATCATAACTATGATCACAATTACGATTATCCATTACTATCACTCACAGGACAAAAAATATCTTCATACAAACACTGTGTCATTATTATTTATCCGACAAACATTTTTAAATAAACCCTTTTTATTATGGATAATATTTTTTTTGCCCGCAGAATACTCGTTTTTGCCCGCAGAATATTTGTGGCCAAAAACTACTGAAAGTTGGTTTTGGGGGTATACAAAAGTGGGGTGAACTTTTGGCGAAGAATCGATTGCACGCATCAAAATACCACTATGATTGGCTCAATCGCCCAGAATCCCACCCTTGACCATCCAGAACCACCCTAAAACTGAGTCGGGATAGTTTAATGTTGTTTAGGAGTGGTTTAAAGTGGTTTAAGGTGGTTCTGGATGGTCAAGGATCAGATTCTGGTATTCTGTGATGAGTGCAATCGATTCTTCGCCAAAAGATTACCCCCCCCCCTCTTTAGTAAACCCCCAAAAACCAACTTTCAGCGGCTTTTAGCCACTCTGGGAGGGATTCTGAGCAATCCAAGTTTTTGTCTGACCATAAAATTTGAATTTCCGCAAAATTTTCTAATCTACGGGTGATTCTGCGGGCAAATAAGAGAATTCTGCGGGCATTCAAAATTTGCGGGCAAAAGAAATATTTAGCGGGCAAAAACGAGTATTCTGCGGACAAAAACAATTACCACCCTTTTATTATACCATACTAGAAGGCGCCGCCCCGCTACGCGGCGCATAACGAAGTAGCTATGAAATATTATGCTGTGTACCGCCATGCTTTATTTCCTTTCTTTGGTATCCATCCTCGTGATTAGGGTGTGCTCGCGTGGTCTAGGGCTCATTCTGGTGGTTCGGAAGTGCCAACGTGAATCCGACGTTATCCTCGTAATCCGGCGATACCACCCACCTGGTGCTTTCGAGCCGATCCTGGTAGTTAGAGGCCGATTTTGGTGGTTCGGGTGTGTCCACGTGGCTTCAGGCACATCCTGGTGCTTCCAGCACTCTTGTAGTGGTCCGACTTGACCATCCAGCCAATCCCAGCCCACCTACTTACCGTTCCACACAACCTACCTTCTTTACCATGCCACCCATCTACTCTACCGAGCAACCTAGCTACCCTACTTGGCCAACTACCTACCCCAATTGCCACCTACATACCCTACCTGACCATCTACCTACTTACCTTACCACTCACCTATCCTACCAGGCCACCTGCCTTCCCTGTCTGACCAACTACCTGAACACCTTCGCTGGCGCCGATAAGAGACCGATAGGAACTACCTACCTCACCCGACTCGACCACCTAACTATGCTACTCGACCACATACCTACCTTATAAAGCCACCTAAATACCTTCGGTAGCCACCTGCCTACCCTAACCGGCCATCTACATAACCTATCTGGCCACTTAACCACCCTAGCAGGCCACGTGGCCACATACATACTCTACCATGTCACCTACCTGCCCTATTTATCTGCCCTACCAGCCGACCCACGTAACCTAACAGGCCACCTACTTACCCTAGCATGCGATTTATCTACCCTACCAGTGTACCACATACCCTATCAGCGCACCTACGTACCCTACCAGGCCACCTACATATCCTACCACGCCATGTGGTTTGGCGCCAATATTAGTTGTTTTATTGTTCACACGTGGTTTGAGCCCCATCCTGGTGGTTCCCGTGTGCTTCTGTGGTTTGAACCCCATTCCGGTAGTTTCGCGCCGATATTACTGGTTTGGGTGTGTGCACGTTGTTCGGGCCCCATATTGGTGGTTCGGGTGTGTCTACGTGGTTTGAGCCCTATCCTGGTTGTTTGGTCCCGATATTGGTGGTTCCGGTATGCCCACGCGGCTTCGGCCCGATCTCGGTAGTTTGGAGCCGATATCAGTTGTTTGGGTGTGCCCACGTGGTTTGAGGCCCATTTTGGTGATCTGGGCCCAATTTAGGTGGTTCGGATGTGTTAACATGCTTTGGGCCTCCTTCTGGTAGTCTGGGCCCAATCCTGATAGTTCGGGTGTGCCCACGTGGGTTGAACCCCATCCTGGTGGTTTCGGCCCCATTCTGATGGTCTTGGCCCGATCCTGGTGGTTCTGGTGTGCCCACGTGGTTTGAACCCCATCCTGGTGGTTTGGGCCCGATCCTGGTGCCCCCCAGGTACCCTGCCAGGCAACCTACCTAACTTGCTGGGAATCTACCTACTCCACCTGGCCACCTAGTTATCCTATCAGGGCACCTGCATACCCTACCAGGCAACCTACATACTCTAACAGGCCACCTACCCACCCTAATGACCACTTACATACCCTATACGGCCACTTACGAACTCCACCCGGCCACTTACCTACCCTACCACGACACCTACATACCCTAACAGGCAACCTACGTACTCTACCATGCCACCTACCCACCCTGATGACCACCTACATACCCTACCTGGGCCCCCACAAACTCTACCAGGCAACCTACATGCTCTACTGTGAATCTACCTACCCCACCTGGCCTTATAGGTACCCTACCAGGCCACCTGCATACCCTACCAGGCAACCTACATACTCTACCGTGCCACCTACCCACCCTAATGACCACTCACATACCCTATACGGCCACCTACGTACTCCACCCGGCCACATACATACCTACCGTACCAGGGCACCTACCTACCTTACCAGACCACCTACCTGACCTACCTGGCCACCTACATACTTAAAAGTCCACCTATTAATCATAAAATACACTAACTTATATTTTCAAGACAAAATAATAATGCATGCTACCAACAGGATTTGAACCATTGACAATGCCTTGGTCCTGCGGCGAAATCAAAAATTTTCCCCAAAATGCCTTGGTCCCCCTGTGGTTTTTGGCCAAACTTTGATTTGGCCATAACTTTTTTTTCACTCAACCATTCCCAACTTTTAAGAGTTTTCCAAGAAGGAAACCGACCACGCTGAGTCGAATGGTGCAAACAGATCCATGATGCGATCAGTGGAACACCCCAAACATTTTTGTGACTAACGACGACAACAATGGCCATATAGTAAGTATGGCAAGTGTTAATAGATAAAAAAATTGGTTTGTTTACTCCTTTAAATATATCGAATTCTATAATTGATTTGATTATTGACTTAAAATTGCTGTTTACTGCTGACTTGATGGTGCGCATATAAATTACTCTGCCAACCACTACTTTTTTACCGATAAAACTTATTTTCTTACTTTTTTTTAGCAAAACTCTTACAAATACTTATATACTTCCGCCACTTGAAATTTCTATACCTTGGTTCAACTGTTAATTTTTGTTGCAAATTTTTTTGCGTTCTCCTAAGAATGTGTAAAAACCACACGTTAGTCGTTTTAATGACCGTCCTCATAGTTGTTGGCTTTTTTGTGCTTAAAGCTTATGTGAAGCTTCAAAAAAATCTTTAAAAACGCCTGGTATAAAGAAAGGGACGGAAATGTATGTAAAGAATCTATTTATTTCATATTTGAAGTAAAAATGTTCATTTATGAAAATCATCGATAAAAGTTTTGGTATAATCGTGTGAAATCCGTTCTTACTGACCTACTATCAGGGAGCGCGTGGGGTTTAATGTCATATACAGTCCGCTCTTGACAAACCGGCACCCCCAGGGACCAGCTTGGGGGGGGGGGGCGGTTTATCGGGAGTGATCTTTGTCGAATTTTTTTGTCGGCTAGCCAAATAAGGCTCTTTCACAGTGCCGGTTTATCGAGAGTGGACTGTACTTCATTTCCTAAATTCACACTTAAATATACAACCTTTGCAGTTTTTGATTGTGAATTTGAAAAGTATCACAAGATGGTTTATGGTTGTGGTAACCAGCTGATCAAGTTTCTTGTGTTCATTGCAAACTTCTTGATCTTTGTGTTCGGTGCCTTGATTTTAGGTAGGTAGAAGCTGGAATAAAAAATGAATTTTAAATTGATTTGCAGGATTTTCCCTGTGGGCCAATCTTGACCAGAACTTCGCCACACATTTGAAAGAATTGGCTGAAAGTGTGCAACTCAGCACCGACTTTGTCAATGATCTGGCTCAAGTAATTCGTTTTTTAAATCGAACGAATTGTGGCACAATTATGTGAAACCCATTATTTTTGACCATAGTAACCGCGCCGTCTTTCACCTTCCTAATTCTAACCATATTTTGCCGCTATTCCATTGTACCCCCCCCCCCCAAACCAACTTTTTTATATGTCGTATTGTATTGGGAGGGGAAGGGAATAACACAGGGGCCACTTTTTTTGGCTGCTTTACCATGTTTTTCAACTCGGGCCGTGGCAAAAATAGACTCTATACGCATTTTTTGATCAAGAGTCTTGCTCGGAATTATGTCTAAGGTAAGTGAGTGCGCGCATCTCTAACTCTCAAGCCCCTGCGCCCCCTTCGGGGCGCATGGGCTTGGGGGCTTGGAGTTGAGATGCGCACACCCACATACCTTAGACACAAATCACTCGAAAGTGACTCTGGATGCATAAAAATGTATGCATACCAGAGTTTATTTATGCGGTAGGCCCCAGTAACCAAAACTACGTTCAACAACTTCGTTATCCAGCCGAAAAGGGTCTCCGCCCTTTTCCGGCCTGAGGCTACGAGCCAGAGGCTCAGCCATCCAAAATTCTGCCTACACCTCCACAGAGTCCTGGCTCAGGCATAACCACCTCGGAACCCACCCGGATGACCCCTGTGGTCTTTTGAGTACTTATGTATTTGGGTCCTCCACAAGGTGCTGGTTTGAGGGTACCTTACACCCTTATTAATAATTGGCCCTGTATCATTCCCTTCCCCTCCCAATACAGCCCCTTAACCCTTTTAAAAATGTTTTCTGGCCTTTTTATAGCAAAATTATTACTTAAAATAGTTTTTAAGTACTTATAAAAAAGTAAGTTTTCGGGGGGGGGGGGGGGTGTTACAATGGAATAGTACCCATATTTTTCATTATCGATCGCTTTTTTTTATTTTACATCATATTATAAGTTTTTATTTTCATATTTTATTTTTGGTGACCGTCTATGTTTACTTTCATTTTTATTTGAAAAAAACAGGGCCGTCCTAATTTGACCTACCTAAAATTTTGTGGAAAATTAGAACGGCGCCATTTTTTCGAAATAATAAGGAAAGGAAACATGGACGGTCACTTAAAAAAATATAAAGATAAAAACTGATTATATGATGTAAAATAAAAAAGCGATTCATAATAAACAATATGGTCAAAATGCAGGACGGCGATGAAAAAAATTAGGACGGCGAAGGGGCAGCGCGGTCATTTAGCTTCATGATCTGATCCGTGGATCAGATCATGCAAATGATTAAATGACTCAGATCGCGCAGAAATATTATCAATAAATATTATTAATATTATTTCTTCAATTTTCAGTATGTCATTTTTTGTATAATCCAGATTTTTTTAATACCAAAAGTGTGTGATACTCTTTAAACCCGTTTTTCCGATAATCAATTTTGCGAAGACCGAAAAAATATTTGAAGAATAGATTATATTTTTTTTAAAGAAATCACATGATTTCATGGATCAGATCAGTGTTCTCAATAGTCAGAGGCAGAATGGAAAGTCAGAATGAAATTCAAAAATCTGACAGTCAGAAAGCGCGGAAATTATTCTGACTGTCAGACTCTTTCTGACTCTCAGAAATGACGATCAGACAGGGAAAAAACAGCGTGATCTGATCGATTTTTTTTCTGACTCTCATTTGTGACAGTCAGAATAATTTCCCGCGCTTTCTGACTGTCAGAATTTTTGAATTTCATTCTGAGTTGCCATTCTGCCTCTGACTATTGAGAACACTGGATCAGATCATACCAAAAATTTCTTGTGGTCAGCAGGGCTGAATTTGATATTTTTTTAAATTTGAGATCAGGAAAAGGGGTTATGATTCCGTTAAATTCCATTGCAAAAATCGAAAACCAGCTAAACGATTTCAGTACCAATCCAGCTTGTGGATCTTGTGTGCCGTGGTGCCTTGCTGTTGCTTGTTGGCTTCCTTGGCTGTTGTGGTGCCGCTTGTGAGAGTCTCATCCTTCTTACTCTCGTTAGTTTAAAAAAAATTTAATAAATTATGTTGTCAATAGCCATATACTTGCAGTTCTTCATCATTCTAATGGTTCTATCAGCCATCCAACTGTTCACCCTCATCTTCACATTTGCCAACAGAGGAGAACTGCTCAACAACATCAACAAAGTGCTCATCAAAAGCTCGGAAACGGAAGAGGGACGAAGGAATCTGTTGCCAATTGAGACGGCATTGAGATGTTGTGGTGCCACCTCCCAGACTGCCTATCTCTACAACCCTGACTATTGCCCAGTGGAGCTGCGCTCAGCGGTAATAAATCACCAAGTTCTGCCTTTAAAAGTATTTTTCATTAATAATAATTTTGTCGAGATACGAAAAGATCATACAAAAGCAAGGGTTCTTGGGTATTTTTCACGTCTAACTGCAAAGTTTGAGGTGCTTTTCAAAATCAATAAACATTTTATGTAATTTAATTTGGGTTAGTGAAGACACGGCAGGTAGGCTCAGTTTATTTTTTTTAAAAACAAAATTGAAACACCATAAGAAATTAGGACCAAATGTTGAAAACGGCTAGATGGATTTTTTGCAAAGCTAACATTTCGAAAACTCAGGATTTGGAAGAACGTCCGTTGGCGTACCCAGGGTGGGACTTGCCGGGTCATAGCAAACCTCCCCCCCCCCCCTCCTCGTCAGGATTTTTTGCCCTTTTGGCCAACCCGTCAGAAAATCCTTTATACGCCTATGAGAGCGAAACCGGAAAATAGCGAAATTTGACAAAATGTTCTTTTTTGTATAAACACCTGATAATCGAAATCGGCTTGAACAAATCCGATTTAAATCGAAAACGCAAAACTTCTAGTCCATTCATAATTTAACTATGTCTTCAGCAATTTTTATTGTGTGAAACGTCTTTTGTCGAATGTCGTTTGGACATGTTTCGATTTGCCAAATCTCATTTTGCGAAATGTTGGTCTACCATATTTGACACACCCGACCTAGAGTGTGGGCGCCCTGTAAGCATGCTTACCACAAATCGAAACGGTTGGAACTCTTTTTATTTCCTTTTTGAGTGACAGCTAAAAGCCGATGGAACTTTACTGCTGTTATCTGCCAAAAAGCTTTTACGTTACATTTCTACGATTTGTATATAGTCAGCAAAGAGACTGCATTAACTTAAGGATTAACACGGCTAATATTGGTAGTGGAAGAAGGAGAGTGGGGGCGGAAAAAGGGCAAACAAACGTAGCTTTGTGCTTATGAAAAAAAACTAGAATAAAAAATCAGGTAAGCAGGCAGATATACAAACAATTTCTTTTGATTATTTATTGATTGTTGGGCAAATAAAGACCAGGACTTCCCATAGAACCTGCAAGTCTGTGTTCTCAAGAGCTTTACAAAACAGAATTATTCAAAAAAGTAATATAATCATAATACTGAAGAAAATTTTCACACTTTCATTAGTTGTTGCCGAAATATTGAAGTTGCAAAAAAATGAACCAAAAATTCTTAAATTTTGTGAATGTACAGGGTGTCCACGAATTTCCGAATTTTTGTTTTTGATTTTTAGGTCACTTATTCTTAACATTTTTTACCGATCAATAGCTCATTTTGAAGCCTGAGTTATAAGAATTTTTTCTGTCAAAACAGATTTTCGAAATGCTTCTTGTATCTTGGTAAAAATAGTCTTGAAGTTATGGTCCGGTTTTCGAAAAAAAAATTTACAAAAATTATTTTTTGATGAAATTTTTTATTGATCCATAAGTAACAAAATAATAATAAATGCTAACATTTAATAAGTTTCTACGTGTTGTCCTTCATTCGTAGATATCCATTGAAGACGCCTCTCATAGCTGTCTATGCTCCTATTGACCATATCCTGAGGCATTTCTCGAAAGGCCACTTCAATCCTTCTTTGGAGCTCTTGGAGATTAGGCACCGGACTTGTGTAGACTTTCGACTTGATGTAACCCAGAGAAAGAAGTCGCAAGGCGTCGAATTCGGACTAAACCCACTCTAGACCCACTCCAAACCACTCTAGGATTGAAGATTGACTTGGAGCTTTGGCATTAATTCCATAAACTTTGTGGAATTCGCGATAGCCAGCGTTGCAGAGTTCTTATTGGAGATGTACCAGCCAACGAATTCAGCTTTCTCTTGATCAGTGAATACCATTTTTCTTTGAGATTTTGATGAAGAATGATTTTAAAAATGATGAGAAATCACGTAGGACTCTTATATCCTATCCATTTGATAAGATTTAGATATGAATGATAACGAAAAATATGAAAACCGGACCATAACTTCAAGACTATTTTTACCAAGATACAAGAAGCATTTCGAAAATCTGTTTCGACAGAAAAAATTTATAACTCAGGCTTCAAAATGAGCTATTGATCGGTAAAAAATGTTAAGAATAAGTGACCTAAAAATCAAAAACAAAAATTCGGAAATTCGTGGGACACCCTGTATAAAGAATCGAGCTTATCTAATAGACCTTGGCAAAAAAATTAAAAGCCGTAAATTGTGCTCAACAAAAGACATTTTTCAGGGGGGGGCATATTACATGAGGGTTTCGGGGGGGGGGGGGGGGAGGTTGGGGTTATATTACAAAATATGATTTGTATTGTATGAATTTCGCATTTCTTCCTAAATCTTTAGAAGAATCTAGCAAAACGAGTTTATTTCAGAACTCTCTGGTTTTTTTCAAAGGACATTTTGATCATTTTCGAAGGAATAGGGTCATTTTTATCAAAAATGCTTATTGCCGTTTTGAAGCAGAAAAAAATGAAACTTAAAAAAAGTTGGGATTCCAAAGGACAAATCTTTTTTAGAAAGAAATCTGGGAGCCTTTGTTTATTTTAAAATTTTGCCCTGCTCACGAAATTTCAAGAGGTAACATTAATAGCCTACTATTCTCTAAAAAATAATTTTAAAAATTCCCGATAATTTGAAATTTTCTTCAAATTGTTGTGTTAATTTTAAAAATAAAAAATCTTATGGAATTTTCAATCTCAACTTTCAGCTTTTTAACGGTCTATTAAACGTTATTGAAGAATTTTTAAAATGCTATTTTGGTGGGCAATACTTTTTTTTGTCACAGATTCACTTTTTTTTGTACCAGATTCACTTTTTTTTGTACCAGATTCACTTTTTTTTGTCCCAGATTTCCTCATTTCTGTCCCAGATTTAGCTCAAACCACAGGGGGGACCAAGCACTTACAAATTGGTCAAAAAATTTTTCTCATAACAGCCTGAAAGTTTTTCTATAACGTTTCTATCATGTTTTAAGCATTTTCGCCAAAATTATTTTTTCCGCAAAAATTTTTGTTTTGGGGACCAAGGTAGTCCAAAGTTTTCAGGAGCCTGAAATGGGACCTTGGTCCCCCAAACAAAAATTTTTGCGGAAAAAATAATTTTGGCGAAAATGCTTAAAAATGATAGAAACGTTATAGAAAAACTTTCAGGCTGTTATGAGAGAAAATTTTTTTGACCAATTTTGTAAGTGCTTGGTCCCCCTGTGTTTGAGCTAAATCTGGGACAGAAATGAGGAAATCTGGGACAAAAAAAAGTGAATCAGGTACAAAAAAAAGTGAATCTGTGACAAAAAAAGTATTGCCCTATTTTGGTGTGAAAATACCACAGCTTAGTGGGTAAATTTAATCTGAGCCAAAATTAATTACTTGTAAAATATGTTGTGTATTTTAGTCAGACTGCTACACAGTGATCTCTAATAGACTGGAGACCATGGGTGAGATGGTGGTCGTTTTGGCAATCATTTTGCTTGTGATTGAGGCCTTTCGATGATCTTCTCGTGTGTGTTGTGCAAGGCTTTCAAGGAGCGAGGCCCTTCCTACTACGCATAACTTCATGGAAAACAATTAAAGCGCAAATATTTAATAGCTCTCATAATCTTAAGCTGATTCAGTGCTCTCAAAATTTTTAATTAACCCATACGAAAAAGAGAGAAACAAATTTTTTTCAATCAAAAAGAGCCCAACCTAATTTAGCAGTTATTTTTTAAAATCTTTTCCATAATTTCCTTAACTCAGGAATGGAAATGAAAATTTTCGAAAAAGATGTGTGTCTATAAAACAGACTTTTCACTATTTTTTAATTATTTGTAAGGACAAATGCCATATTATCAAGTACTTACCGTATTTACTGTATTAAGTCCCCATGGGGAGTTATTTTTCAACCTCTAAAAAATCGAAAAATTTTGAGGTCGATTTTGAGATTTTTGGGTGCTCAACCGAAATCTGAAAAGTGTAATCAGGTAAACTCGCGGCAACTAAGAAAACGCAAAAACAGATTTGCGAAATGTTCACTCTAGGCTGAGATATAAGGTCCGTAGGGTGGGACTTATTAGAGGGTGGGGAGTTAATACAGTAAATACGGTACTACCATTAGAAGCGGAAAAATATTCGATGTGAATTTTCAAAACTTAAAAAGATTTGGTGTATAGAAAAAGGACAACCTTTTTTAAAAAGCCATTTCCAGTCCTAGTTTTAATTAAAACTGTTTTTTAACAAACACATATTTGATTCACATTGCCATAAGCTCTATTTATGCAATGGATGCTTGCTTTTATTATTCAATTGTTTTTATCCCTTTAACATCATCATTTTTTTGTTGTTATGATCTTTTTGTGTATGCATTTGGCTGGTTGGGTGTGCAACCAACCATTTAAACATGGTGCACAAGTCTACTATCTCAAACCTATCGTTTTTTTAGTAAAAACATGTGCTGAAACATATATATTTTGTGTGTGCATAAAATTATGAATCACTTTTGTTTTGCAGTAGTAACAAGTTTTTATGCAAATCAAATGTAAAAAAATAATATAAAAAGTAAAAGCTGTATTTAAAGTGTAATCCGAAATTTTTTGGAATAAATTATAAAAATTTATTTTTGTATATTTACAACTTATTCGCAGTGTAAATTTTGCACACGACATAGGGTTTTTTTTTCATTTATCAGGCGTGATTGCAGTGACATTTTTATTTAAAGAGCAAGGACGTGAATTCAAAATTTTGAAATGAAGTACATTTTGACAAACAAAGTACAATCTCGGTGGCGCAGTGGTAGGGTTGGGTAATTCTCCGAAGAAATACTTTTTTGGGTAATTATCCGGGTAATTACCAGTAATTACCCAAAGGCCGAAGAAATACTTTTTGGGGTAATTACCCGGATAATTACCAGTAATTACCCAAAGGCCGAAGAAATACTTTTTTGGGTAATTATCCGGGTAATTACCAGCAATTACCCAAGGGCGGAGAAATACTCAAAGATGTCTTTACGATAAGTTTTTCTCTGGTAATTACCCGGGTAATTACCCATCACCCAACCCTACGCAGTTGATAAGCTTTTTTATTTTATGGCCAAAAATGGTCTGCAGGTTCGGTCCCACCTGGTGGCATGCTATGTATTTTCCCTTGTTTTACCGATGTCTTTGAGTAATTTGGGTCGCTGATCCCGAATCTGGCGCTAAAAAAAAGTCGAATTACTCATGTACATTGGTTAAACCCACATTGCTGGCACGCTAGTTTTTTTCTTGTTTGATAGCTTCTAGGGGTGATTTGGGTGGCTGAATCCTAATCTGGCACTAATGAGTCTAATTACTCCTAATTATGGGTCAAACAAGCCAAATTAATAGCGTGCTACCAAGTGGGAACAAACCTGCGCACTATTTTGGGTCAAACAACACAAACGCTTCCACACTGCGCCACCGAGGCTACTTTTTCAAACCTAAATAGTTTCCCCCTCCTTTGAATAAAGTACGTTTTAAAGCCCTGGGCCGTAGTAACAATAGTAGTAACAACTTCCGTGGCTAAAAGTGAAATATATCGGAGTTCAGCCCAATTTTTGAAAATCAGTTTTTGTAAGCAAAAATAGACAAGTTTTATCTCCATATTCTATTACAATTATCTGAATCGCTTATCGGTAATCAGAGCTAGCACTAAATGCAAAAAAATATTCGCAGCTGCGACAGTTTTTGAACCTGTGAGGCTAAAAATGAAATTTATCGTGCAGGTTTGAGCTGATTGTAATTATGTTTCACTAGGTTTGTAGACTAGATTATGAGGAACACTTTGGTAGCTTAAAAAAGTATTTTTGGCTTTATGACCAAATGACCAAAATATGACCAAAAGTGTCTCTAAATATTGAATTTGAAAAAAGGTTAGCCGAGGATAGACTAAGCTAACTTTTCACTTTTAATATTTAGAGACGCTTTTGGTCATATTTTAAGTTTGGTGAAGCCAAAAATACTTTTTAAACTACCATAATGTTCCTTATAATCTAGGCTACACAACCTAGTAAAATTGCATTTAGTGCTAGCTCGGATTACCAATAAGCGATTCAGATAATTGTAATAAAATATGGAGATAAACTTGTCTATTTTTTGTTTACAAAAAACTGATTTTCAAAAAGTGCCTGAACTCCGATATATTTCATTTTTAGCCACGGAACTTGTTACTACTATTGTTACACGGCCCTGATTAAGACTGATTTAAAAAAATCAAAAATTTAAAAAAATCAAAGGCTTCCATGCACTGATGAAGCTCCAAAAATGTATTAGACAGAAGTTCAGAATCTAATACAGTCAAACCTCTATACAACGGCCCCCCTAGGGACCGGCCTTGGGGGCCGTTATATAAAGGGGGCCGTTATAGAGGGGCCGTTATATAGAGGGTATGTTACTAACGTTTGTAAAGGGGCCGTTGTATAGAGGTTTTGCAAAACGAGCTCATTATTGAAGTGGCAGACTTAGAAACAACCATTTATTTAAACACCAGCAATAATTCCAAGCTCTGTCCCAATCTCTTTCGCTTTTTCCTAAAAAGCTAAAGCTTTCAACGTGGAACTTTGATTAAAATTATACCTTGAGAAGGTCCCCGGTGACTGGAATGTTTTGAGAGCGAATTTGCTTGATCCAGTGAATGAGTGCTAAGTCGAGGTGCTCATTCCTGCCAGATGTGAGACGCGCCCGCTTCGATTTGCTCCCATTAGCTGCTGCTTCCAAGATTGAGTCCTTGCTTTTCAGAATTCCCTGAATTGTTCCCCTTGCGATGCCGAACTCCTTTGCTAGCTCATAGTTGCTTTTCTTCTCAGAAGCTTCCACAATGGCTTTCTTTTCTTCCAATGTTAGAACACGACGCTTTGCTGGTTTACCCGGAGTGCTCATTGTACAATCTAAAAAGAAAAGAGATAAAATGCAACAAAACACTTTAGATCTAAATGAGAACAAATGATTGCAAATAATAGAGCAAAAATGGCAACTGGAAAAGGCCGTGTTCGAGTTAGGGCCGTTATATAGAGGGTTCTTTCATTGCTAGGGACCGGACTTGGGGCCGTTATATAGGGGGCCGTTATATATAGGGGCCGTTATATAGAGGGTCTAACTCCTTATGTTTTAGTCAAATCCAACCAAACTGGTCCCAGGGGGCCGTTATATAGAGGAGGCCGTTATATAGAGAGGCCGTTATATAGAGGTTTGACTGTATTGTTGGACCCAGCCGGGGAACAAAGTTTTCTGGTGTGACGTGTTGTCTAGCTTTAACTGTATCTGAGAAAATTAATAAAATACAGTCTAGTCATTTTTCTTCAAAAGTGCCACTTTATACAGTATTTATTGAGTACCAAAACAATAACTGATAAATGATTCTAAACAAATTCTAAAGATTTATGTTGCTGAATAAAATATAAATGTTTAAACAAAGTACAGACACCTTCTGTACTATAAAAATAATAAAAAGTTAGTGGTCTGCAGTCACCTGTCTTGAATCATATGTTAGAAGAAAAAGAAGATTTCAAAGACGACTATAAAGAGAAAGTTATTGTTCCCTTTTTGATTAGGATAGTACTCAATTCTTCTCCCTCTGCTGCTCCTCTATATTTATTGATCCATCCGCGCACACGAATTTCGCCGCGGGTTGTCGCACTATCATCAGAAAGGCGGGGCAGAGTGAACAGCCATTAGCAAAATTCTTCGTAGAGCAGCTACACACCACCAATTTCTGTCTCTCTGACCCATATTAGGTGGTGGGGGAAGCGCGCGATGATTTGGAAGAAGAAGGTGGAAGGGATCCCTTCTCTAGACGTCTATCCATCCATCTAGCCTGGAGTAGTTGTTGTTGATCAACTTACAGCTGAAGGAACACGCGTCGTTTTCTTTATTTAGCAGGCTATTGCTACTTTGGGCACGGGGTTTCAAAACTCGAATTTGTGTTCAGTTTAACTCAAACAAAACGCCAAGATTTTGAGAGTATCTTTTTCGGAATTTATTGGTTTTTTTCTTTTTTGCTTTTTCCCTGTAATGTTTTATAGCAAAATATGAACTTTTAGAAACAGAATTACACCATCTTAACTTTCCATAACACATCATACACGAAGGTGGTGCAGCGTCAAATTCGCCATAAAATCACTCAAATGCAAAAGATATCGAGAAAGTCAAATGTTTAAAGTAAACTTTTTATTGAAGTGAATATAACGGATAACAAATGTGCAAGATCGGTGCATTAGGAACATTACTTTTAATGGATCATACCAACTTCTTCATCGAGCGTCATACACCAGCACTAAATAATTGTGAAATGAGGTAGGCACACGATTAATTGATGTTAAAATTAACTATTTATTTGAAAGCCTGTTGAATTCTGCAACTGATAAGAGCCTTAGTGACACAAAATTATTTCCGATTATGAAGATACAATCGAATAACTAAAACAACTCAAAATTAGGAATGTCCATCAATGGCTTTCTAAAAAAATTTGTAAAAAAGAATTTTTCGGAAGTTTTTGCGCCTTTCTTGTTCAGCGCGAATTCTGAACAAAGCGCTCCCATTAGCACAACCGCAAACTCGTTGCAGTTCACACCCCACTCTACCACGCACCGAAAAATTCCAACGAAACATATTATTTTACATGAATAGGAACAAATTTTATTCGTAATAAACAACAATACTTGCAAAGCAAAATGATTGCAAAACGAAATTAACTTGCGTCAAAGAAATTGCTAGAAGTGACTAGTGACTTGAGGCTCTCGATTACACCCTTACTGAGATTATTGTCGCCTCCAACACTTGAGAAATCTTTGCTCTGAGTCCACTGATCTTCAATCTTGCCAAAACTTGGATCAATCAATGAAGAAATCGTCTCCTGGAACTTAGTAGATTGGCACGGAAATACGAAGCCATCTGCATCGCTTCCCATCCACATTTCTCAAGAAGTGAAGGAACACAGTCTTCGCTGTTCTGCAACGGCTGGCCATCATTTCCAAGGAAGCCAAACAATTCAATCAGAGTCTGCTGGCCAATTGATGCGTAATACTTGACGACAAGCTCCAGCTGAATGGCAGTTACACGATTGAGCAGCTCCGCACATACGGTCTGAAATGAATATGGGTTAGAGGGTGTGGTACGTGTGGTTAAAGGGCCTGAGAATTTCACAGAAAGACTTACTGAAGCTGCGCATCCAATTGCCACGCGACGGTTTAACTGAGAGGATGGCTTTGGCTTTGGCATCATCTTGAGCTTGTTTTGATTGCAATTTTGCTACAAAAATATTGATGTTTCCAAAATTTCGCAAACATTGGAAAATACAACCACCAAAAAATTTACTTACATAGACGAGCTCTACGCCTCATGTTTGCTTGTTCGGCAGCTTGATTTTGGCTTCATCTAGTTTCTCCTTCTTCAGCCTTTCCTTTCCCCATCTTTTCTTGACTGCGGCTGCACGAATTTCGGAGAGAGACAGTCCATTTGACTTAGCGCACATCCTTCTGGTGGAAACCATCTTCAGATCTAAAATTATACCAAATTTTATTTGCATTGAAAACCTCAAATTTTGCATTTTTAGAGCAACTTTATATACCAAAAGAAAGTTAAGAATCTCTTCTATCTTTTTACCAAAATAGAATTTTCAAACCAAGAGTTTTACAAACGAGAGAGCATCAACAGCGAACAACTGGCATTTTCTCGAGTGAAAATAAGGATTTTTGCGTTTCCATCTAAATTTTGCATAAGACACCCTAAATTTGCATTTTTTGCATACGTCCTTGGTACCAAAATGCAGTAAAATTACTCCTCTATCAATCCCTAGATCGCTTTTCTCAGAGAAGAATCAATTCAAAAGAGCATTCAAGCTTTTTTAGAACGACACTCAAATTCTTATTTCGATATTTTTTAAGGATAATCAGTCAAAATTTTCTAAATTTCGATGGTTTTTGGTGTGAGTGATGGCTCTATTGATAGCCCAGATCACAGGGAATCTTACAGTCAGCAAACTTGACAAAACTTGCTACGAATATTCATAAATGACTGAAGCAAAAGAAAATGGAAAATAACATAAAAATGATAAACTAGGATGAAATTTTTGAATTGGCGCAAAAATCCCTACTGAACACAAATTCGATTTTTGAAACCCCGTGGGAACTCCCATGGGAGCATGCTAATTTCTTTTTGATATGTTGTCATTTAATTAGGGTCTTTCTCTACTAATCATTAGCTTGCTTCACATTTATTTACTTTTATTTTATTCACAGAATGGCTAGTCTGAATTGTGGAATAGGCACCTTCGGAGCTTGCCTTGGTCCTCCAAGCTGATTTTTTTTTTAATTTTTTATTTTAGTTTTTTTTCCATGGTTTTGAATGCGTTAAAATCGGTTAAAAATAGTCCAAATTTTGACTAAAAATTATAAGCGATTTTGACGCTTCAAGTCAATTAGCATCAAAAGGCGTCAAAATGATAGTAAAAAAGCACAAAACTCCTAGTAAAAAACGCCAAAAACGTAAAAATACAGATAATACAGTTGACTAATATTTTGACGCTTTTGGCGTTTATGACGGACGAGGGTCGACTGATCACGAATTTGACTGACCACTATCAACTGACCATGATATCAACTGACTACTATCAACTGACCACGATATCGACTGACCACTACCCGGCAAGGGGTTTGGCCGCTTCGCGAGCAAGACCAGCACACTCCACATCACTAGAGATAGGGAAACATATATGGATGTGGATAGCTTCACAGACAAAACCTTCTATTAAAAATAATAAAACAGATGATAGAAAAAGAGATACTTTCTATTAGGGTAGATCCGGTCGGTTAATCGAATACCGGATTCCGAAAAAACAGGTTCAGAAAAGAATACCTATTAAGAACCCGGATTTTTCCAAACCGTCTGATCTGGAAAAAAGCATTTGATCAAACCTAATTTCTATCATAAAAAGAAAACTGAAATTTTTCAATATGTTGTTTATGTGAACTCGACATTATGAAGTAATGATTTCCAAGATCAGTATTTAAAAATAGTGGTCAGTCGATACCGTGGTCAGTTGATAGTGGTCAGTCAAATTCGTGGTCAGTCGATATTTTACCTTTATGACTGAGATTTTGACAATTTTTGACTACCATTTTGACGCCTTGTGCCGCTTATTGACTAAAAGCGTCAAAATGTTTCAATCAAATTCGGAACAATTTGACCGATTTTGACGCTTTTGACAACCATCCTTTTTTGAGTTTTAACTTTTTTGTTAAAATTGAATTGCAAAGTTTGGAGAAAAAAAGTAGTTGAAAAAATTTTGAAAAATAGCTTGAAGGCCTAGGCGAAATGCTGGAAGCCTGTCACAAAATCGACTGTGATGCCTGTTCCAGAATTTCTTCGATGGCCTCATATTTTGCCTCATAAATTTTGACCGATAAAGTTTGACCCTCTAATAATTTGGCACCCTTGAAAACTAATCCAAAACTACCAAATTATCGGGAATGTCAAATTAGCGCTAGTCAATTGAGTCTATTAGAAATAGCTTTTGTCGGACTGGTCTTATACATAGGGGGTATTAATTAGGCTGCCGAATTATCAAGTGTGCCAAATCGCCGTTTGATAGGATCGACTGTAACTATTTGAAATTGTGCTCGTTAGACTAGACTTTTTTTTTCAAAGGGTGGTATTTAATTTTGACAGCTAATCTATGAAATATACCCGATAATTTCTTAGAAATGTCTGCGTATTGGTAATGCCCGCTTTTTCGAAAAACAAATGAATAGACATTTTTCGATAATTAGCGAGAATTTTCCCATTTTTCTACAGAGGCTAGCGGGCAGAATTAAATATCACCCCTTTTCAAAACTTAAGCCTGTTGGAAAATGAACGTCGTCGGATTGTACCACAGCGGGTTCTAGAAATCTATTCTATTGATTAAGGAAGCTTAGCCGTGCTTTTTCCAAAAAATCAGAAAAATTCGATTTTCGTCTGTTTTTCAAAAATTTAAACTTTTGGTTTAGATATATTTCGAAAAAGCTTTTTTGCATTTTAAATGTTTCTTTTGCAGCTAAAATAACTTCTGGCTCTATAAGTTGGTGCGTTTTTGCCTTGGTCCCCCCTGTTGTTCGTAACATCACTTTCAATTTATTTATTTATTTGTCGTTGAACGTGAAAATTTGAAATAGAAATTTGTAAAAAACAACAGGGAGACCAAGGCAAAATGAAGAAAAAAACAACAGGGGGTTCGAGGCAAAAAACGCACCCGCTTCTAGTATAGGGCTGGACTTCTTTTCAAAAATAAATATTTTTTGAAGTGTTTTAGATGCGAAAAAGAGTATTTTAGAAGCCAGAAAAGGCTTTGTTTTTTTGATTCTTCGAAATTTAAAGCTGCCGATTTACTTCCTATGGATTTTTTTGTCTAGCAAAAGAGTCTTCAAAATTCTGCTTCGCGCAGTACTAGATAACAATTTTTTCATGTCTTGCTTAAATATAGTACAACTTATCTAGGTGAATCAAGGAAATACCGTCAAATCAATTAAAAGTACAAATGAGTCAATAAACTACTCAGCCTAAATTCATTATAATATTTATGGGAATTTTCGCATTTTCGTCCATGATATTTAATTTGCTCCCAAATTACTAAATCATGCTGCCAAAAATATAAA
The DNA here is from genome assembly GCA_004194705.1 of Ditylenchus dipsaci. Taxonomy (NCBI): domain Eukaryota; kingdom Metazoa; phylum Nematoda; class Chromadorea; order Rhabditida; family Anguinidae; genus Ditylenchus; species Ditylenchus dipsaci. The sequence continues at coordinate 83,961 of SADC01000214.1, forward strand.
TTTCAATGCCAAAAATCTTAATTATGCCGTCAAATCTGGATTCCACTGCTTAAGTATTAAATTCTGCCGTTTCCATCAGTGTTTTGGTCGAAAATGAAAACTTAGTCAAAAATAAAAGTTCAAATTTGCGCTTATATTTATAATTTTAGACATTTTGTTTTTATGAAGAGCCGTAATTATCTTGTGTTCTTATGTTTTTTACCAAACTTTTTGGTAAAAGTCTGTTAAAAACTGCACACTTTACAGTTTGACTGTGTGATTGGACTTAACTGTAACAATTTTCAGTATTTTTTTATTAGAAGTGAATAAACATATTGTGCCTGAGATGCCATGCTATTTCTCGATGTGGAGTTCATCCTGTCTCTCATTGTGCTTCTGCTCCCTCTCCACTACTATGTATGTATTTCGGCACTATCTCAAGGTAGTGACCTGTTGAATGGCGATGACCCTGCTTCTCCTGCCGTCGACGATGTCTCACATGCTTTTGTGCAAACCGACTCCGAACTCCACTATTTTCGCGATATTTCACACCGAGAAATTTTACTATCAAGTATTACAGAGTTGGGTGAAAGGTTTGTACTGACAAGGCTTTTCAAAACCCCCGAAAATGTATCCTTTTACTTTTGAATGAAATTTTGCGATAAATGCTAGAATACTCCAAATCTGACTAGAAAAATAAGTTCTAGTCTAGAACTTCCAAACCGAAAATGGCTTCTAGATTGCAGGCACCTCGAGCAAGAAAAGATCTCCCCCAACTTTGTATTAGAGATCCAGGCTACATTTTGGTATATGACTCGTTATAAAAAATGCAAATTTCAATATTTTCAACGCAAAAGAAGTTACATGTGACTTTTTGCCTTGTGTTTGACGTAAAGTATGGACTTTTGTCGAACCTCAAATTTTGCAGAAAAAATTGAAGATTTAATTTTAACGACCTATTTATACTTTTATATTTCTCGTTTAATTGGCTTGTAATACAAAAATTTAAAAAAATACCGGATGCTCAAGGTTGGGATTGAACTCGCCCCTTTAAAGAAAACAGCTTTTTCTGTCTAAAATGGTGTGACAAAAAGCTTAACCAAAGCTAAAGCAAAGGTCAAAATGTGAAAACATACAATTCAAGGCGTTTTTAAAAGCCGTTAAATGCATGCAAAAAATTGGCAGGATTGAAAATCAAATTTTCTATAATTTTAGATTTGATTCCAAAAAGCCAGCAAGGAATATGGTGTTATTTGAGACTGAATTCACAGATTTTGAGTCCAGCTCAATTGGTGTTCCGGTTTCCAAAAAAATTTTCGTGCTTAACCCCACAAATTCAAAAGTGGTCTTCACTGCTATCACGAGTCAAGCCATCAATTTTCATTGCTCATTTCTTGAAAAGAGGTATTTTTTCTAATAGCCTTTTTTTACCCTAGTCCAACTAAGGCTGATTTAGATACTTGAGCCAAAACAAAAACTTCATTCGATGTGCTTTTCCTACCGACCAAAGAGGGAACAGTTCAGGATCTTGTTATAGTTCACAGCTCTGTGGGCAAGTTTTTGCACAAGGTGAGCTGGGTCTTGTTTTTGGTTAACTGGTTGGAATCTAAAACACTTGATATTTCGGCGGGGGATTTATTCAACAGACGGAAAATTCAAAAACCGGATAATTCAACAGTGGATTATTCAACAGTCGGAGTTTTCGTCAATAATTGTTTTAACCCACTTTTTGACAACGTATCGAGCTGATATTTTTCAGGATCAATCCTCTCGGCTATTTCTATTGATCCTGAGAAAAATCAGCTTGATAGGTTGTGAAAAAAATCTGAAAAAAATCAGCTTGATAGGTTGTCGAAAAGTGGGTTAAAACAATTATTGACGAAAATTCCGACTGTTTAATTATTCGCTGTTGAATTATCTGCTTTTTGAATTTTCCGTCTGTTGAATAAACCCCCGCCGATATTTCATTGGTTTAATAGAGTTAGGTAAACCTTTTTGTCCAAAAAAGGACTTTCTGCTTTTTTGTCTTTAAAATACTTCATCTTGCTGCTCCGCTAATTTTTGTTTGTCGTGAAAAGTTCTTTAGCGCCAACAAAAAGGTTTTCCCGATAGGGTTTTTGACACCTTTTTCTTTTAATCCGATTCTATGAAAATCTGGCGCCCTTTTTTAGAAATCTGGCAATTTCGGGAATAGGGAATCGAATTCCGGTGAAGAGCTTTGGCTTCCAAAAGCTCGTAGATTATTTAGTGTTTTCGGTCAAATTTTGATCAAAAAGCCGAATTTTGATATTTTCACAAAAAATGCTAGATTTGCAAAAAAAGTTGACAGATTTCATATAAGATTGGCTTCCGAACCGCCAGATTTAGGATTAAATGCGTCAGAGTCACAATTAATTCTATTTATTTTTTACAGGTTATTGGCAAAGCCAATGGCAATCCATACAGGATCCAGCCACTCTTAGGGATTCGCTTGCCCCTAAACGCCACTTTTAGATCAGACATAACAGTGCATAACCCCACAAATCAGTGCTGAAAGTGGTCGAAGTTTTTTCGAGTGACGCCAATGTGCAAGTGGAGCTACCAGGTGTCGGCTCCTTTTCAAGGAGTGCTCACAGCTATCTATGGGTTAGCTGATTTTTATTTTAACGTAGTATTGACTCCAAGTTTTGGTTTAGGAAATCGCTCCATATGAGACGAAATCCATTGCGAATGTCAATGTGCTGGGAAATGTGGAGAGAAACTCCACATCTTTTGTTTACATCAACATGCGCCTGAAAGACCGTGGATTGGAAATAGAAAGTGAGCAACTGTCATCAAATCTATCGCTGGTCATTCCACTTGAAGTGCAGGTATGGATTTTCTCTTATGATAGGAAATTTTCCAAATAAAAATTAGGGAGCGGATTTATATGCCGCTTAAAATATGCAGTTATGCAGTTTAATTTTTTAAGGGAAACGGGATTTTTAAAATTTTACGCACAAAGACCGGATTTCATATGAACTGTCAACGAGGTGACTTTGTAAAAAAACCGCATCTCAAAAAAATTTTGTATTGCACGCTAGAGCCCTTCTTCAAGGGCATTTTGCATATTTTTTGAATTGGCGCAAAATGGAAAATATGGTCTGAAAGAAAGGCTCTAACCTTAGATACAAAAATTTTTGAGATGCGGATTTTTAAAAAAGCTTCCTGATTGACGGTGCCTATGAAGACCGGTCTTTGGCCTGGAAAATTTCAAAAATCCCATTTTTCTGGTACTTATGTACTTCGGGGCCCCTAGATAAGGTCTTAGGCCTAGGCTTAGGCAAAGGTAGGCCAGCGTATGTTAGAACAGACTGAAAAATATTTTAATTACTTTTATTTTTCACTAAGCAAACACATTTCGAGTCCGTCCTAACAGACGCTGGCCCACCCATGCCTAAGCCTAAGACTTTACCTAGGGCCCCGAAGTACATAAGTGCCATTTCCCTTACAAAAAAATGACCTACAACAAAAAAACCAAAAAAACGGGCATATTTTAAGGGCGCGAAAATTTAATCCAACTAACAATTATTCTGCAGGTGTCTAAAAAACGAGGCATCTTTTCCACTGACAGTTCTCTTCAATTTGGATTAATTAAAGAGGGAGAGAGATCCAAGCAATTAACTTTCCGAGTCTACAGCAATCTAGAAAAAGGAGTTGACATTGAAACCATCTATGTGAGCAAAAGTATAAACAAAGTGCATGGAGTCTACATGCAGTTCGCCACCAAACCGCCCATTTCTTTGAAATGTGGAGCCAGGAATCAGCCAGGTAGCGTGTGATTTAAAAAAATATTGGGTATGTGCTCAGATGACGCTAATATCTTTTTTTGCGTTGGTCCCTGGTTGAATTTTTCTAGCAAAATCATTGAGTATTTGAAAAAAATCAGTAAAATCAGAATCTTTCAATTTATTTCATCAAACTGACGAATATAAAGAAAAAATTAAAAAATCATGTTAGTAAAAGTGTTGGGTACTTCTTTAGTCGCCCCCCCCATACTCGGATTTTTTGAAAAGTGACCCAAAATCACCCCCGAACTCATTTTTTCTGCACAACAAGATACGAGAATCATTTCTTATTTCTTTTCTGAATTAGAAAAATATTTTTTTTTTCAAAAAATTTGCCACCCGCCCCTTGGGGGTAGATGGTCTTTTTTGGGTATTTTAGGGTCATTTTTGGGTGATTTATCACATTTTTCTTTCTGGGCTGGGCAAAAATACTCTCTAAATGCATTTTTGATCAAGAGCCTTGCTCGGAATTATGTCTAAGGTAAGTCTGTGCGCGCGGGCGACGGTAAATTCATCTACAGTAAGTTCATCTGCAAGTAAATTCATCTACAAGGTTCAAATCCCTGTGGAGGTAATCCATTTTATCAGAAAGTTCGAATCCTAGTGGTCATGAATCATTTTTTATAGTCTTGGCACCTTGAAGTCCAAATCCCAAAATTTGGGTGGGTATATTCGGGTAAGAGGATGACCACCTAGACGACCTGAAAAAAGTTAATCAAATTAGAAAAAAAAATTAGTCCTATAATACGTAAGATAATGTGAGAAATTATGTTTGATAGGACAAAGAGTGCGATTTTACGCATCCGGACCCTAAAATTTGGGGTTAGTACCCTGGGCTCAGGTGGATATCCACCTGAGCCCGTGACTGGCTTGTAAAATTTAAGTTTGTTAAAAATCAAAAACAAATCACCTTTCCTCACCCAAAATTGTCAATTGCAAACTTTAAAATTGTAAACTTTGCTACCCAAATTCCAAAAACCTGGGTGGGTACCACATGGTCAGGGAGATATTCATCTAAATAAGAATTTTTTCAAAATCGAAAATAAACCGCTTATTGTGATATAAAATCTTGTACAGAATTGGGTTTTATAATACTGAAATTGTTATTTTTGCCATCAAAATAAAAAAACATAGGGTGGGCACATCCTGGCGAGGTGGACATCCACGCGGATGACCTGAAAAAGCAAAAATTCGTCAACAACCGATCTTATCATGTACAAAAGCTGCGGGGAATCCTGTTTGACAGGACCAAAAATGCAATTTTACCCACCGCAACCGCAGAACTTGGGGTAGCCCACTACGCGGAGCGCAATGCCTTGGGTATTCTTCGGTTAGGTGGATATCCACCCTGATGTTTGACAGGTGGTACCCAAAAAATAAAATCTTTTTTGGGCAGCCAGGTGGATATCCACATATCCGAAGGTACCCGCCTCGGATTTCGGGGTTCAGGGTTTCCCTGCAACTAAGGCCTTGCTAAGTTTGTAAAAAAACTATAAAAGTGGCTTTAAGACACAGTTTCCAAATATGGAGGCCAAATGAGTGTCCTTGAAAAGTGATGCTTCCTATCGGATTCGAACATTCTGATAAAATGGATTACCTCCACAGGGATTTGAACCTTGTAGATGAATTTACTGTAGATGAATTTACTGTAGATGAATTTACTGTAGATGAATTTACTGTAGATGAATTTACTGTGGATGAATTTACATAGAGCCTGTGCGCGCATCTCTAACCAACCAAGCCCCCTGCGCACCCTTCGGGGGCGCAGGGTGCTTGGTTGGTTAGAGATGCGCACACACACATACCTGAGACACAAATCACTCGAAAGTGACTCTGGATGCATAAAAACATACGCATACCAGAGTTCATTTATGCGGTAGGCTCCAGAAAGTAAAAACCTGTTCAAAATCTAGTATTCTCGCCTAGATTTTGCTTAAAAAGGGTTAAAATTTGGTCAAAAATACCCTAAAAAGACCATTGACTCCCAAAGGGTGGGTTGATAAAATTCAACTTTTTATTCAGAAAGTGTTTAGAAATGCTTCTCATATCTTCTTGTGCAGAAAAAATTAGTTCGGGAGGTGATTTTGGGTCACTTTTCAAAAAATCCGAGTATGGGGGGGTGGAACTAAAGAAGTGCCAAGTGTTGGACCGTAGGTGGGAACGAACTTTTTGGGGGATCGTAAAATGGAGGGGCAACTGCATCAAACTTCGCATTCTTTCCGAGACAACAAACATTTGAAAAAAACCAATGCAGTTAACCCCGATATGACGTTGCCATAAGAATGATTTGGTTGCTTTTGATTTAATTAAATCAAAAGTGAACCCTCGATACAACGCCTCCTCGATATAAAGCCACCTGGGCGCCGGAATTAAGGGTGGCGGTATATCGAGGGTTGACTGTATTATACAAATGACGAGTGAGTCAAAATGTACTTGGTATACTTTCGGTTCACCCCTGAAACCTGAAGCAATACATCTAGAGAGAGTTTGCTCTGGACAATTTTCTCAGAAGTAATCTCCTGAAATATAAAAGCGTGCACGTATACTTCCCATAGAATGGAATAAAAAGCTAAAAAATGGGTGAATCTGTTAAACACTTAATGTTGCGGAAACTCAAAATTTAATTTACAAAATGGTGAGAAACATGATAATGGTCGAATTATTACAGAAAACAGGTTTTGGAACCTGAAAAACATAAAACAGTTTTGCACTCAATAGATGACTACTTTGTATTGCGAAAGTGCAAATAAAAGAAAAAGGAAAAGTGAATGAATTATGAGGATGAGTGTGAAAGACGAAAAGCAAGTGAGTGAAATTGTCGCATTGCTGAGATAAAATCCGGTAGTATCTTTTTCGCAAGTGAGTACAAAATTCGTACTACGAATCGTCTCTAACAACCGCTTGTCACGTACCAAACTTTTCGTCTCACTCATGCCACATTTGTAATTGGCAGTTGTTTTTGCTTCAGTTGCATTTTTTGATTCCTTGTGCAAAATTTTATTTTATCAAAATGTCTAGCAACAGAAATTCCAACGGTGGACAATTTCCTCATGATTTCGATAATCCTGATGAAAAGAATCATGATCTAGCAGTGTGTGGAGACGGAAGCGAAATCGATTTATCCCGCATGATCCGAATCATCGACCAGCTTATGGTGCTCAAAATATGCAGCATAATAAGTTCGCACAGCAGCCGCCACCAAATCAGCCGTCTGTGTTCTACTTCGTTTTATTAGACTTGACTTACAAGGCAGGGACCTCGACTGTGACCTGGAGGAGCTTCGATCAAATTTTTTCTTCATATTCTTGCAGATCATGCCCAATTTTCTGACAGATCTGACTCCCCAGCTATGAAGGTCCACAAAAAGTGCTACAAGAGTCACTCAAAGTTCTAAAAACACCTTGATACCCATATTATGGTTTCTTTTAACTGACCCATGCACCATAGGTCATTCCATGGAATATAGATCATAGCTTTCAGAAGCGGGAGCCAAATTACAAAAGTATTTAGACAAGCTTTACATGAATACGCGTACAAAAAATGCATCGAAAAATCACCAGGTCATAGTAACCGTCCCTTCCCTGTGACAGCAGCCCAAGTGCCCGCTCCACATCCAAAGAGAATCTTTCTCTAAGCCAACTTATTTTATTTTTCACCTATTTCACACCTTTTTTCACATCTTACCGTATAACCTCTATTAGACGGGCACCCTCTAATAGACGGGCACCCTCAAGGACCTATATCTCAGCGCAAAAATTTTTTTTTGCAAATCTGTTTTTCGCGTTTTCTTGATCACCTCGATCTTAGTTGATTCCGCTTTTTAGATTTTTGAGTGCCCAAAAATCTCAAAATCAAAATATTTTTTTTTTCGATCTTTAGGGGTTGAAAAATAGAAGGGCATGCCCGTCTATTAGAGGTTATACGGTATTTCTTCGACACGCATTTCGGCCCCACTGCATTTGGGCCCCATTTCGAAAATTCAATATTTCAAATTATAAATTGAAATTCTCTAAATTTTATTATATTATTTATTTCGCTGCACTTTGCATGCTATCATTACTTATGTTCGTAAGGGGCTGAAAAAGTTTTGATAACTGAACCTTCCGCACTAGGAAACTCTGGTATCCAAGGCATCCAAAAGGGAAATTAAGGTGTCCAGGTACTATTGGTCAAGTGATCGCACTGAGATAGGGCTATATAAGTAGGGCTACCTGTGGTTAATTAGTTATTTGGGATAGCTACCTAATACAGTCGAGCCTGGATAAACGGACACTTCTGAAAAATTTGGTTGGTTTTACCTAAAACAAAGCAAACCTTACACCCGATAAACAAACACCCAACAAACGGATACCCCCGATAAACGGACGCCTTACACCAGCCTCTTCCAATATTATCTTCAAAATAAACTTTCTTTGGGAAAAGTGTCGAAAACAACTTTTCTATCATTTCAAGAGTGATAGAATGACTTAGGAGACGTTTAAAGGACCATCGCCGTTGATGACAATTGAAATTTCGCGTTTTTGAATTGGCGGGGCAGCCAAAAATACGCAAAATGTTTGCTCAAATTATTTTTTTATTGGCATTGGAAATTCGAACTTCATATCCTAGACGAAGCGCATCGATTCAAGGCTATAATATCTCATGGCTTACTGGATGACGGCGAGGTGGTCCGATCTTGCATGCTCGAGCAACGTTGGGCTCGACTAGCAAAGGATTCTACATTTTAAACAAATTTGAATTGCGGAATAAAAACCCAGTCGTTGTAACTATTTGGCCGCGAAGCGACCAAATACCAGCACACTCCACATTGCAACGGATTAGTTTGAAAAAAACCGAAAAATTCAGGCTTAGTAAATACTCTTTGGAGGGGGCAGGCACTTGAGCTTTTGCGCTTCCTTGTTAGTAATGCAGTGAAAAAAATACCAAGACCACCAATCGAAAGGATTTCAAAAAATTCACCGAAAAAGAAGAGGCCCCGTTCGCCAATAAAAAATTCAGAGTACAATTTATTCCTCTTTTAACAACAGCATTTACAAAGAGAAGATCGACGTTTTGGTCATCAGCAGAGCATCATTCGCCAAAGTAGTAGTTCAGACACAGCTCGCACCATCCCAGACTGCCCTTATGACAATAGCGCCCACAGTAGTCGCAAAGAGCAAATTCTTAATCAATTCTCAGTCATAATCAGTTTGAATCATTTGAAATCAGCTAACTTATCGGTTCAATGCCAGGATTAGACCCACCCTGAGGGCGTCCTTCTTCGAAGCTGCCAGGGCCGATATCAAGCACTAAAAAACCCATAGACGTCAAAAATTCCATTCCCATCAAAACTCCCAAAAAGAATTCACGGCAGCCAGACATTTTACTATAGTAGAATTTTTCGTGCGACATTTTCTATTATTTTTTGGTGAAATTCGGCTGTTTCGCCCAAATTTCACCGAAAAATAATAGAAAATGCGCGCGACAAATTCTACTATAGCAGATAATGTCTGGCTGCCGAAATCACCCTTAGGTTCCGTGTCAGAGCTAGTCTGAGGGTATCCTTCTTCGAAGCTACTAGCGCCGATATCAACCACTAAAAAACCTATATACGTTAAAATCCCATTCCCATCAAAATTCCCAAAAAGAACTCACCCTTAGAATCAGGGCGTCCTTCTTTGAGTCCGCCAGTGCCGCTTGGACTCAAAGTGCACTGCTTCTTTGATGATTTCAAAGTCCACTGCGATCGATACTCTAGAATCGAAGAATTGCGACAATAGCTATTATTAAGTTAAGTCACTTACCATAGGGCAGAACCTCCACTTCTCAAACTTGGTTTTTATGATCCACCTCGACCTTGACCCAATAGCGCCAATGCTTCTGATCCCCGTTGGCTTGTTTCTCCAGAATTTGGTCGACTTCTAAAAAAAACTTTTTCATTAAGAAACCTTTCAAGAGAAAGGTTTTTTTGAAAGCTTACCATTTCTCCATGGTCCTTTGAGAGAGTAATCAAAGCGAAGCGGACATTCCTTTTTGGCGTGACCTTTTTGACAGCAAACATAGCATGTGCGACGCTTTCGAGACCAAGACCCAGAACGACATCTAAAAATAATGAGTAAACCAGTTGGGAAAAAGTTAGCAAATTTCTTACTCGCAGGACAGGTATCAACGATATGCCCTCGGTAACCACAGACAAAGCACTGCCTTCCAGCCAGGGCCGAGTATCGCGGATCTACCAAATTGAGATTGTTGGGGGCATCTGGAAGCCCTATGACCAGGATTTCTACAGTGTTGCCCAAAATTTCGCGCATTTTGTACCCTTTTCCTTTGAAAAATCGATATTTTTTGTCGCCAAAAGTGATCATTTCCTTCACGAGGCAGAACTCCGGAATGGCCAAAGGCCAAAATTATTGGTTTTTAGGGGGTTTACTAACGGGGGGTAAACTTTTTGAGAAAAATCGATTGAGCGGATCAGATTTCAGGTCAGATGGGGTTAATCGCTCACAACTCCACCCTGAACCACTCAAAACCACCATAACCTGTATTTGTGAGCGATTAACCCCATCTGACCCGAAATCTGATCCGCTCAATCGATTTTCTCAAAAAGTTTACCCCCCTTTAGTAAACCCCCTAAAAACCAATAATTTTGGCCTTTGGCCATTCCGGAGTGGGTCCTGAGCCATCTGGTCTTTGCCCACTCCTGAATTTCACACAAAAAATTAAATTTAGGCCTTGGCGTTCTGCCTCGTGAAGGAAATGATCACTTTTGGCGACATCCGTTTACTGTGTTTTGGGTACAAAATGCACAGACTTTTGGGCAACACTGTACAGCATTTGCAATAGATCATCTCAGATTTTGCTAGCGATTTCAGCGAGTTGATGTATCGAGTCGATAGTGTATCGAGTTGATGTATCGAGTCGATAGTGTATCGAGTTGATGTATCGAGTCAAATTTTGTTATCGAGTTGATGATATACCTTGAAAAAGTTGGAAGAAAACGTCTTTAAATGGACCAAAGTTTCGAAAAAATTTCTATATCGAAAGACCTTTCCTCGAACTTTTCAAAGCACATGTGGTCAATTGATAGCTTGTTGGAAAGCTGAGATTCTGGGCTAGGTGCTGTTGAAAAAAATTAAAATTAATAAGAAAACTACTATGAATTAAAGCTTTACAAATTTCCGGGAATTCATTGAATTGTCGCAAATTTCACACATTTGCCGGGAGTTTCCATACAGCCGATTATATATCGGACCGACATATTGAATAATTAATGTCTCAGCACGAAACATTTTTCTGGGTTTCAATTTCCACACTTCCCACTGCTTTTTTAGTCTATTTTTTCTCGCGTAAAAGCTATATACGGTATTTTCCAGCTTTTTTGTGCTGAAATCGCTAGCAAAATCTGAGATGATCTATTGCAAATGCTGTACAGTGTTGCCCAAAAGTCTGTGCATTTTGTACCCAAAACACAGTAAACGGATGTCGCCAAAGTGATCATTTCCTTCACGAGGCAGAACGCCAAGGCCTAAATTTTAATATTTTTTGTGTGAAATTCAGGAGTGGGCAAAGACCAGATGGCTCAGGACCCACTCGGAATGGCCAAAAGGCCAAAATTATTGGTTTTTAGGGGTTTACTAAAGGGGGGGTAAATTTTTGAGAAAAATCGATTGAGCGGATCAGATTTCGAGTTGATAGGCGTCCCCCCCCCCCTTCCGGCGTCCGATTTTTCTGGCTACGACTCTGTAACGCCGCATAATTCAGTAACCAAGTGAGTCTAATTGGTGTATCCAATTAGTTTGTGTCTAATTGTCATGCAGTCTTCAAAAACTAACATAACTTTTAAAAATAAACACGAAAAATGGATTTTAAAATAATCTCCGATCATTTTGTTCACTAACTTCAGCTGAAATCTCACACATTATCTTTCAGAAAAATGATGTCAGACGAAAGGCTGAGAAGCAAAGACTACAGCGCAATCATCTAGAAATGAGTGTTGAATTCTACGAGGATATATATCGCCGCACGCCTGATACTCAAATAGACATTAAAAGAGCTCGTGAAGTAAAATATCGTGAGCCAGCAACGTTCTCGATCAGTTCAAGCAAAAAACACTCAGTGAGAAGGATTACCAGTCTGCAATGAATAAGTACACAGATGATTTCGAAAAGAATCAGGTAAACCTTATAGGTAATTAACGGAATTTATCGAACGTATTAGGTGGAGAAGATGGTGCGATCGAAAGTCGATTGGCTGGCTGCGAAGAATCTTACCGTTGTGGATACCATCATTGCTGCTCAAGACAACTTCAAGTACCGAACTCAAGTCTTAGTAAGCTATTATTATCCTTCAACTTTCATATTCACGAAGTCACCACTGTTCTAAAAGTCACATCTAAGACTTTAGTCATGACAACGATGACTTTGAGCGAACATCTCATCATTGTTTTCAGGAAAACATTCACAAATGGTTAATGGCTGATGATTGCAGAGGAGTCTACGAATCGCAAAAGTTTCACTTGATCAACGATGACAGCAGGGAATTCTTGAAGGGGCGTGAGGCAAGCATTTGATTTCAATATCTCATTCCATGTTTCTCACGGAAACTAAAATGCAGCTTCTACCGATAAGAAATTGTAATATTGGAAAATTTTGGCTAAATTTTTTGCCAACACTGATTTTGTTGTAATTGTAAGGTGAAATCTGTCGAGTTAGCCTTGATGCATGAGCTCAGAGGAAAAATGTTCTACCTTTGAGCTCTTTGAAAGTTTCAACATATATGAGTCATTTGTCGATATCAGTTTTGATAACCTTTTTTGATTATAATTTGATCGTGAATGCCAAACACCACCACTCTGCTACTTATAACATCGTGCCTTGCTGCCTTTTTGGTTGAATATTCACATCATGCTTCCAAATGAGGTGTGGAATGACATTATTTCCTTTTTATCAGTGAGTAAATGCTGTGATTTGGTGTATGTGTCACGCAGAATCACTTACCATCTGAGTAATCGTGTAAGCTGAATGAGTGTCAAACATGACTGATTTGATTGTAATCTAGAAGATTTCAGATCGCCATTGCATTGAATGAAGTTGAAGATAGAGAGCCCTTTTACAAGTTACAGTTCATTGAGAACGCTGATTTCATCAACTGTGCAGCTATCATTGTAAGTTTGGCTTCCTGTTCCAATTACTTTTGAGTTAACCGTATTATGTATTTCAGGAACGTTTGGTCAGCAGTTTTACGGAGGAGGAAGCTATTTCTATACTGGCACATCGAAATTGCTTTTTGCTCTCTCTTGATACCCGCGTAAGCTAAATATTCTGTCATAGATGAACTGCTTGATTGTAACTCGAACACTTTCAGAAGTTCATAGTGATGACGTTGCTCAAGAAGAAGTTCATATGGGAAATTGCGACACATTGAGAAATCTGGTCACAGAGACAAAGAAAGTATCACGGTATTATTGCACTTTTCGAAAATGTTTGAAGCGCATGCATTATTTGTTTAGAATTCTATCATTGCCACCTTTTCTGGAGATGAAATCAGATCGATTCTACGCCATCGTCACAAAACAAGTTGAGCGAGGAATAATGATAATATTGAATTATTTGGTCAGTCTTAATTAAATTGGATGTACAAGTGTTTGTGTGGTTCACGAAAATAAAGTAGCCTGTTTAGTAGAGATGGAACAACGCACCCAGCGGGATTACAGAACGGGATTTTTCACATAAGTTGAGACCGGAGACCAGTTTTTTTAGAAAGCTAAAATTTGACAGTACAGTTAATTCTCGATTTGACAATATTCCGATTGAACTACACCCTGGATTCAACGGTCCACTGGGCAAATTCGTCATAGTTAATTCACCAACGTTAACTTACCCTGTAAACAAGGCTATAATCCTAAATGTATAATCCTGACTGGACCAATATAATCCTGGCTGTATTATATTGAAATCAGAGTCTTAGTGGCAAAAGTTCCAACGTGTGCAGAAATATTCGAAATTTAGTTACTTTGTGAACTGGACGAACAAAACCTACGTTCACCTAAAAGTCGCCGAGAAAGTGTCGGAGAAGGTGGCGATTAAACTTGAAGGGATGGTATGAATATAGTGGAGATGTAATAGTTTTTTAGGCTTACCCTGAGACTGACATAAACTTTTCTGATATCAACCGATTCTGACAAAAATTCAAACTGACATTAATTTGTCTGGCAAGATTTTTTTTGAATAAATTTGTTTGGTAGTAAATTGTTTTTACAAATAATTGTTTTTAACTAATATTGAACTGTAAAAAATTGGGGATCGTGTTTGATGGGTACACGACAAAATTTTGGCACTATGGCGGTAAAAGTCATCATTCACCAGGAGTTTTTAAACTTCAAGTGCAATTTCATACAGACCCTTTTTGACGCACTAATTACTGACGCTCTTTTTACCTACGCACTCATTGCAACGCACTCATTACTCATAACCGGACAAGCACCAAACCGAAATTGAGAAATGCCATTGAAGTGCCAAACAAAAAATGCCGGGAAAATTATGTCGGGAAAATTTGTCGCGGAAAATTATGTCAGGCAAATTTTTGTCTGGCAAATTTTGTCGTGTACCCGGCTTCAGCCATCTTTTTCTCAGACCCGTGTAATTCAAAAAAAAAACGGTCGACATGTCATTTTGAAAAGCGGGTCATTTTGAAAACATGCGACATTGCCTCTCTTATTTGAACGACACCCAACTCGTATCAATCCCAACTCGCATGTCCCAACTCGTATCAATCCGACTCGCATGTCCAACTCGTATCAATCCCAACTCGCATGTCCCAACTCGTATCAATCCCGACTCGCATGTCCCAACTCGTATCAATCCCAACTCGCATGTCCCAACTCGTATCAATCCCAACTCGCATGTCCCAACTCGTATCAATCCGACTCGCATGTCCCAACTCGTATCAATCCCAACTCGCATGTCCCACTCGTATCAATCCCGACTCGCATGTCCCAACTCGTATCAATCCTAACTCGTCTCAATTTTACCTCGTTCTCATTTTAACTCGTCTTCATTCAAGACCGTACATTGTTAAAATTTTTATTTTGACTTCAAATCCATGCTTCATTCATTGGTGGAGCGTTTTCTGAAGAAATTATGTCCTGAGTGATCTAATTTCTGTTTCATTATTATCCTAGGAGTATGAGATCTGATTTTTCAAGTGATGTCGCTCATGGTCGGCAGTCATCTCGAAGGCAGTCTTCAAAATCTGCTCAAAAGTCATTACCAATAGCTGTCGCCCAGCAAGAGTTCAAGCTTGTCCTGCAGAACCAGATCAATGATGACAGCTTTGACGACAAACTGTGCACATTTCTGTTGATAATTGGATACATGATGGGCTATACTGAGGTTCCAACTGGCAATGAAGAGGATGATGACGCAGTGTGGGAGCATGCAAATGAAGAGCAGAACGTGATCAGCAGCTCAGAAGAAGAAAGGAATGCAGCTGAATTTTTTTTGAATATGTCGCCTTAATTTGTTTTTGATTCGCCTTCATTTTTGATTCAATCGGTTTGCTTGTAATAAAAAAAGAGTATAAAATCAGGGCCTTTTGACCTATAGTCGGGTCCCGAAAAATCGCCATCCGCAATAAACTGTCATCAAATCGGAGTTTCCGCGGGCGGCGATTTATTGAGACTCAACTACACAACCATTTTTTAAAGGGGCATGCCCGTGCCCGACACGGAGAAAGGCGGGGACCAGCAATTTTTTTCTTTCTCGATCAAGTTTCACATGCATACGCATTTAGATTTTTTAAGTTTTCTGCCTAGTTTTTAAAAGTAGTATCGGGTCATTAATATTAGATTTGACGCAAAACGAGTGAAAAATATTTGATGACAGATTTGCCGATTTGATGACAGTTTATTGCGGATGGCGATTTTTCGGGACCCGACTATAGGTCAAAAGGCCCTGATTTTTACTCTTTTTTTATTACAAGCAAACCGATTGAATCAAAAATGAAGGCGAATCAAAAACAAATTAAGGCGACATATTCAAAAAAAATTCAGCTGCATTCCTTTCTTCTTCTGAGCTGCTGATCACGTTCTGCTCTTCATTTGCATGCTCCCACACTGCGTCATCATCCTCTTCATTGCCAGTTGGAACCTCAGTATAGCCCATCATGTATCCAATTATCAACAGAAATGTGCACAGTTTGTCGTCAAAGCTGTCATCATTGATCTGGTTCTGCAGGACAAGCTTGAACTCTTGCTGGGCGACAGCTATTGGTAATGACTTTTGAGCAGATTTTGAAGACTGCCTTCGAGATGACTGCCGACCATGAGCGACATCACTTGAAAAATCAGATCTCATACTCCTAGGATAATAATGAAACAGAAATTAGATCACTCAGGACATAATTTCTTCAGAAAACGCTCCCACCAATGAATGAAGCATGGATTTGAAGTCAAAATAAAAATTTAACAATGTACGGTCTTGAATGAAGACGAGTTAAAATGAGAACGAGGTAAAATTGAGACGAGTTAGGATTGATACGAGTTGGGACATGCGAGTCGGGATTGATACGAGTTGGGACATGCGAGTTGGGATTGATACGAGTTGGGACATGCGAGTCGGGATTGATACGAGTTGGGTTTTTACCTCTTATTTGTGCAATGTCACTTTCGTAAGTTATTGCTTAGAAAGTAAAAATCAGTCCTTGAAAGTGGGTAGATAAAATATAACTTCACTCTTTATCTACTATCCGACTAGGCTGATGATAAAATTTGCGGATATTTTCATTACTGCTACGGTAATTTTTTATTCACGGGTTAATCCCTATCCGCAGATCTATCTGCGGGTTATGCTACCAGTCCCGAGCAGAGAATAAATCCGCGGACAAAATCCGCAGCTGCGGATAATTTCATCCACTGCTTATTGCCTCAAAATCATACGGACTAGGCGTCGGACGGCCAACTGACAACAAAACAAATTCGAAGAAATTCAAAATGAGGGGTAAAACATACAGCCAAGCCTCGATGTAACGTACCCCAAAAAGTTCGTTCCCAAGCTGGGTCAAACACCTTTTTTTACCCCTTTTCCGATACTTTTTCGTCAATTCTGTTTTAACAATCTGGTCACAAATATCGTAAGGATTTCGATTTTGCAGATCGTTTTTTAAAAATCAAATATTTTTGGCTCAAACAAAGTAAAATCTTGATATAACGTACCCCCATTTTAAAAAGGGGGTACATTATATCGAGGTTTTGCTTTGTTTGAGCCAAAAATACATGATTTTTGAAAAACGATCGGCAAAATCGGAACCCTTGCGATATTTGCGACCAGACTGCATGGCTGGGCACTGGCCGGGCGCTACGCCTCCGGACCGGGCCTAAAAACTTCAGGCCGCGGCCCGGCCGGTCGGCCCGGTAAATCTGCTGTAACCCGGAATTTCCCGAATTTTAAAATTATCATTTCACCGTTTTATGAAAAATATATAATTTTATTTGTATTATGATAATTCAAAGAGAAGCGTTCAAATCGGTACGTGAATGTGCAATAAGGGTGTTGTAAACTGAAGCAGCTGAAAGATCTTGGCGATAGTGTGTCAGAACTCTGGCAAGCTTAGAGAAGTAGCGCTCATTTTCATAGTAAGTAGCGCTCATTCTCATTAAAAATGGCAAAAAAATTGTTCCAACTCTATGTACCAAGCATAAAAAACAAGTAAAATCGATTAAAAAAACCGAAATCGGTTAGCACTAACAGACTATTCTTTTATAACAACCGCTATAACAGAAGAAAAAATGGGTATATGTACTCAGACATTCAAGCTGTTGAAGAGAAAAATATATACACATGTGAATAGGAGGCTGAAAAAAGTTTGTATTTGATATATTAAAACATCAAAGTTTGTCACAACAGCAATAATATTCTGAAATTTTGCAATTTTGAAAATTTTTTTGAAAATAGTGTTTTAGAAATTTTCGGGCTTTTCAGGCCGGGCTCGGGCCGGGCCGAACTCGGGCCGTGCTTTTTTGGTAAAGCAGCGGGCGGGCCGCCCAAAAACCGGCCCGTGCACAGCCCTGCCAGACTGTTAAAACAGAATTGACGAAAAGTTTTGAAAGAGGGGTGAAAAAGTGTCGGACCCAGCTGGGGAACAAACTCTTTGGGGGTACGTTATGTAAAGGTCTGACTGTTCTTGGAAATAATAGTAATCAGTACTCGACCAACAAAAAGTACATCACCAGAGTAATCTTTATTATTTTTCAACTGCATCAAAAACTTAGAGAAAACTAAATGATGATCATGCGGACGACGATGTTGGCGTTTTCTAGAAGGCAGGAACTTTGGGCAGCCCCAGATAGTCTAATTCGGCACTATTGTGTTCTCGAACAGAAGTCTGAAACTTGAAAAGTGGCTCCAGAACATAAATCTATAAAAATACCGTGGCAGCAACACTCGGTTCTCGACTAGTAGGAACGCTAGGAGCCTGCAGAGCTTTGTCCAAATAGGATGTGTCAGTGTCCAGAGCTATTTCATCCCCAAGAGCATCCAACTCGGCTTTAAGCTCATTTTCGTCAATCTAAAACAGAAGGTTAATCAAGCAAACACATAATTGGTCACACAAACATCAGGCATTTCATAGTGACCAGAAAGAGCATCCTGTATTTCGCTGTTCATGTCCAGCATTTCTTCCATTTCGTCCTGCATTTTGTCAATTTTGTTAAGGTCCAGCTTCTTGTACTCCATCTTCATAGTTTGAGGCCAGCCTTCATAGCAGCGACTACCACCTGAATTTTTTATGACAATTATGCTACGTTGAATTGTCCAACTAGTTTTTCAACTTTTTGAAATACCACGCTGCTCTAGCGAAAAAGAAAAAACGTCGGTCAGAGAAATTTTCGAAAAAGCAAAATCCGTCTTCCAGTAATTTGCCATACGAAAATTATTTATGAAGTAAAATTCACCTGATTGTCTTTCATCCCTTTGATGGCAAAATTGCTTTGCTCCATGTTAAACGACTGGCTGTCAATCTGCTCTTTCTGAGTCTCGAACATTCTCTTTTGCTTCATGATTCTACACAGTAGAAGTAAAAAAAATGAATGAGGATTATAAGAAATAAAAACCGCATAGCTTTTTGCTTGACCATGTCTTTGGAGGCCATCTCGCATTCGGCTCATTTGCTCTCGCAGCTTGAACAATTCGGCGTCGAGTTTAGCTATTTTCTTTTCAATGGTCTCGCTCCTAGCATCCACGGCTGCAATCGCTGAGCTGTGGAGTAGGCGGTTTTGGCTTGTTTGTCCCGAAAATTCTTCGCATGATGGCTTCGAGCGAAAAGTGAAAACTGCCGGATTTGCTAAAATGAAACGTACAAAATCATAAGTTGGACGTGAAACTTCCATTGGTTTATTTTCGAGTACTCTCATGTTTTTGAAAGCTAATTGAAGGGTTTTACAGTAGAGTCTTGGGGCCTGATAAAACGCGACCCCTGAATAATTTCGGCTAAATAAATTCAGTCAAATTTACGTTCGATATAACGCAACCCCTGATATAACGCGACCTTTTTCGGTCCCAAGATATCTCGTTATATCGAGACTCGACTGTACATGACATAACTGCACATAACTGTTCATGACCTGTCATGACATGTGGTCACTACTTTCTTTCAAGATGTTTTAAAAAACATAATGCAGTCACGTTCAATAATTGAGGAGGGCCATCAACGAAGCAGCCAAAAATAAAAAAAGACGACGCTTGAGAAGCAGCTCAAGAATCAGTGCACTGCAATCAATGAAATGGTAAAATTTTGAGCTTTTTGGAGCCCATTATTACAAGACTAGAAGCTCAGTCTGCTTTAAATGTCGTGCTTCTTTATATGGAGAAGAACTTTGACAAACTCGTTATTCTCAAATGCTTTTAGCAGGAACGAAGAAAACCAGTGAATTGATTTTTTCGCTAATTTTCTTAGGACGAGGGTCAACTCGCGAAGGATTTAACTCGCGAAGGTCAACTCGCGAAGGGTTCAACTCGCGAAGGTCAACTCGCGAAGGTCAACTCGCGAAGGGTTCAACTCGCGAAGGTCAACTCGCGAAGGTCAACTCGCGAAGGGTTCAACTCGCGAAGGTCAACTCGCGAAGGGTTCAACTCGCGAAGGTCAACTCGCGAAGGTTTTGCACAAACCCATATCGGGTAGGTACATATCTTGTGGGTCATCTGACTCAATACCCGAAATTTTTTTTTCACATGGGATATCAAACCGTGGTATCATACCAAAAATTTTACGCTGAAGATGGTTTGATAATACTAAATTATACCAACCACTCAATTTGCAAAACATTTACAAAACCAAGTGGTCGACGACCACTGGTCGTCCACTTGAATAAAGTTTTAAACATTTTTTACTAATTTTGAATAACTAAAGTTTTGAGAAATTAGAAACCCATTAAAAATAGGGTAAAAAATAAGGTATACAGCCAGGTGGATTTCAACCAGCAACATCTACATTACCCCTGAGAATCCATGCACCAAACCAAATGGTCGACCACTTGGATCAAAAACTTTTTTACGTTTTCGGGTTCCAAACATGTTTTCTACACTAATTCGAGCATGCTGAAGATGGTTTGACAGTGGTAAAATCACGTTTTCTCGAGAAATTTTCGAGTTATTGCTAACGATTGATTTTGATAAATCAATCGTTAGCGATAACTCAAAATTTCTTGATAAAACGTAATTTTACTAATATCAAACCATCTTCAGCATGCTCGAATTAGTGTAGAAAACATGTTTCGGAACACAAAAACGTAAAAAAAAATTTTGATCCAAGTGGTCGACCACCTGGTTTACTACCACCTGGTCTAAATTGGGGAGGGTTGCCATCATCGAAGTCACTGGTTCGAGCCCCACTAAGTGTAAACTTTATTTTTTCACTTACATTTTTAGGCCATCCAGGTGGACACCACCTGACCAGGAGGTACCTTCCCAGGAATTGGGTTTAGGGTGGGGGATATCCAAGTGGACCACCCGAGTGGACCACCCCATTTAAAAATCTAGAAACATGTAGAAAAAATTTGCAAGAAATTCTGAGCCTACTGCATCTATTACCACGCGATAAATACACTTTGAGTAACAGTGTGCTCGCGGCAGCGTAGCCAGAAATTTCTGACGGAGGGGGCACCAAAATTTTTTAGGCCATTTTACCTACACCGTTTTTACAAAAATCTGACGGGGGGGGGCACGTGCCCCCCCTGGCTAAACCCTGGCTCGCGGATATAAGAGGTTTAAGGACTTTCGAAACAAAATCATTGATTTTTCAATGCTTCTTTAATGCAAGCGCTGTGTACAAAACATTTTTATGGATAGAAAAAACAAGTTGTTGATTCATACTAACTAAATAGCGTGTATTTTATGAGAAAACTAAAACGGTACCCCGGCCTAAAAAAGGCAGATAGCCTGAAATAGGCCGTGTACTAAAACAGTAAAACGGCCTAAAATCTGCATACGGCCTAAATAGGCCGTGTACTAAAATAGGAAAATACGGCCTGAAATAGGCCGTAGAAAAAGTCCCGAAAACGGCCTAAATAAGCCGTATTTGAGCATCCCTGGACCACATTGAGCACACCTGGTTTTTCCAACTTTTCGAATTTGAAAACATTTCATCACGATGAAATTTGTATCGCCAATTTCGAATGATAGGTTTGATCCTCTTTTAGGCCTCAAACACAATGAGGAGTCTGTTTGCGGATGCTAAATCAGATTTGTCCAAAGATTAAGAAAAGACTTGCTTTAAACGCTGGATGTATCATTAAGTTTTTGCGCAAAGAGAGTTCTATTACATTTTCGAGATTGTGGCAGAAACAACTAGTGCGCCGAGGGACTCTTGTAAGAGAAAAATTTACAGAAGCTTAGGTTTAAAAAATGCTTACAACATTTGCTGAGCTATTGGCATAGGAGCATAGCAGAGTTTCCGATGGCTTTTTTATCATCTTCCCATTCTTCCTCTTCGTCATCATGTAAATCATTATCTATAGGAGAAACTGAAAACTGCGTGGAATCATTTTGACTAATAAAAACATGACCCATTCTTACCGGCTGGGGATAGCAACTTTCCAAAGCCTTTGACAAATGCTGAGCCTTGATCAGTCACAAATTTGAAGATAGAGGAAAGATCTAGATCGAATTCCGCCAATATTTCCCTTGCTTTTTGAAGAAGGTATTCTGCTGTCTGACTTCCTATCAGTGGATAAACTCCAAGCACAAACGTTTTCAGCACCAGATCTGCTGAGTCCACCACAACCAGATTGATTCCGAGATAGCCATGCATTGAAGAGTCCGACCAAGCATCTGCAACTAACGTCGGTCTAAAATTTTTAAAATGGTCAAGAAAACCTTCTTACATACGATTTAAGTACTAACCTGTATCTAGTTCCACTTAACACCGAGACGACTTCTTGGTGAACTTTCTTACTAAGCACGCGAAGACGTGAAGACAAAGCACTTGAGCTTTTTGGCATCTAAAGGTCGGATGAAATCTGGTACGAAAGAGGTTTAATTAACATACGTTCCAAGTATCAGCTTCGAGGAGCAGTTTGACCATTGACGCACATAAGGATGAGTTAAAATGTTCAGCGATAAGCACGGAATAGACAAGACCAGTGCAAAAGCTTCGTTAATAGTCATTCTATAACATATATCAATCAAAATTCAAGGGAGCAATTTCGAAACTAGAACCTACTCTTGCTTCTTTTCCGCCATTTGCTGCTGGATAACTGCCTTCGATACCTCCTCGTGAAAAGCTTTCAGGTGAGATTTGAGCGTAGAGAGTTTTGGAGCTAGATCACACTTGCAACCAGGGCAATACATTCTTTCCTGAATGAAATTTAACTGTTGATTGAAAACAACTAATCAATGAATTTACCATGACTGCATCGTTCTGTCGAATTGCAATCTCGACGAACAGACCCCAGATGATATGCTTCTTGCGGACTGCCCGATCTTCGATGTACTCCAATTCATCATTTTCGCAAACAGATGTATCGTTGTGATCATTTATCTTGCGCTTTCGAGACGACTTCCTAATTCTCTCTTGCTGACTATTGTGGCTACTAGGCGTGTTAGACATCGCGAGTTCGTAAGTTAACAACTAAAATAAAACTGAAATAAACCGCAAAGACTTACATCGGCTTTTTCTAAAAGCCGATAAACATCATCAAAAATATCGGCTGTTTTAAAAAGCCGAGAAAAATTATCAAAAAGTGTCGGCTTTTTCGAAAAGCCGAAAAATTTTATTAAAATTTTCGGCTGTATTAAAAGACGAGAAAATTTTTGAAATTAAATATGCTTTTTAAAAAGCCGAGAAAAATCATCGAATTAATTATGCTTTTCCAAAAGGCAGAGAAAAATTGTGAAATAAAATATGCTTTTCAAAAAGCATAGTTTCGCGGTCTGCTTTTTCGAAAACTGTTGATGAGCATATTTATTTTCTCGGCCATTTATAAATTTTGTAAAAGCAGATGCTTCGGCTTTTTTAACCCCGTTTTTTCGGCCGCACTGGGAACACTGTATACGTGCGCCCAAATGAGCGGGCCCATAAAGGGGACTAAATGAGGGGGTCCAAATGAGTTTTATCCAAATGAGTGGGGGACACGGCTGGTTCGCCGTCACTGAGTTCGCCGACGGCTCAATTTGCCGTCGTTGATTTCGCAGTCGGCTGCATTCGCTGTCGCGAAACGGTCTTTTTCACCATATTGCCCTGAATTCACCGTTTTGCGATGGCGAATTCAGCCACGGCGAATCAGCCCTCTTCCATGAGTAGTAACCCAAAATCGGACCTTAAAGATGAACATATAAAAGATAAACAGAGTCAAAAGTCCGTTGGGGCAAAATGGCTCAGGAGGTCAAATGTCCAGGGGACCAAATGGCTGGAGGTCAAATGGCCCTGGGGTCAAATGTCCAGGGAGTAAAACGTCGCGCACGCGGGTTGGATCAATCGTGCTCTTTTAATTGTATGGGATCAATCGTCCCATGGGATCAATCGGCCGATGGGTCCGTGTACGAACTTAGTAGTATTCTTTTCTTCCTGGTGAAACCTTTTGCTAGCTACTCTGCTTTAATGTAGTGATTTTGCCGTGTGAAAATTTCTATCTTGTTTCTCATGAAATTCTGACTCTTGATGGTTTTTCGATGGTTATTTGCAAGGTTCGATTCGATCGGTTTTTAGATCTGTCGGTTTTTTTAAAAAATTTTAAGCCGGTTTTAGATTCTGGTTCTTTGAAAAATTTTCGGCTGGTTAACCGACGTGTACTCGGTTTTCGGTTGATTTTGTCGTGAATAAACCGGTATTTTGCTAAACCCGTTTTCCGATTTTCCCGGGTGTTCTGAACCGGGTTTTCGGTTAAGGTTTATTGGCCAAAAATCCGGTTTTCGGTTAACCGACTGATTCGGTTAACCGAACAATCCAATGTCAATAATACCCAGTGTTTTTTACTGAGTAGCAAGCTCCTGCATAACTTTTTAAGTGTTCCAGGAAGATATCCGACAAAGGTTTAAAAAAAATTGGCAGAAAATTAGGCTTGAACACGAAAATCCACGCAATATCCAGGCATTTCCAATTTAAATCCACCATTTGCAATTTAGAGGGACTTAAAAACTTTTTTAAAGCCACCAGATTTTTCTGATTCTGTGCTTAAAAGACAGCTAAAATAATATTTTAGGGTTCCGAAAACATATCCGACAAAAGATTGGAAAACTGGCCGAAAATTGGTCTGGAACATAATAGATTCCGAAATAGCGTGACCAAACAACGCCTTGAGTTGAGCTCGAACTTGAGTCTCGCTAAACTCAAGCTGATTTCAGGTCTCACAAGGACTGTATCTCACCTCCCAAAAATGATATCGGAATTCTGAAAAATTCATATTGATCAGCACAAAATTCGAGTTTAGGTGAGAAAAAAATCCAGACATGTTTTCCATATAGAAAATCGAGAAAAATGACATTTTATGCGCCAAACTCAAGTTTGACCTTGAGTTCTCATTCCTAAACTGCCTTAATTATATCCGATTCAGCTGGACGGTACCAGTACTATGATTCTGAAATACATTTTCAATATATTTTAGGCATCATAGGGATAATTACTCCGACCACCCCCATCCATCCTCCCCCTCCCATCAAGGCAGCAGTAGGCCACGAAAAAGGACGAAAAGAATTACTCACAAAATTTGTGGACCGATTGATGTGTGAACCATTGGTGTGTGTATGGTGTGTGAACCAATTCGTGTAGGATAACCACCTAAACACAATCTGAGAATTTTTTCGGAAAAATAAAAAAATATGCCTTGGTACCCCAGTTGCCACTCTCCAAATCTCGTTTTGCAAAATTTCGTTTTTGACAAATTTCTCCTATCCCATTACCCAACCAACGCGCCCCCTCATCGACCAAAATAGTTAGGCAAATTATCCACTTACCTCTTCCCTCTTCCCCCTCCCCACTTGTGACCTTTGCGAAAGTTTAAGCCCGTCGGATTTTTCGAAAAAAATTGTGAATTAAAAACAATATAAAATCCTAAAATGGTGTAGGGAGAATGACCTCTCGAGGGGTTTTAGCCCCCCCCCCCCCCCCCGGTATATCATCAACTCGATACAAAATTTGACTCGATACATCAACTCGATACACTATTGACTCGATACATCAACTCGATACACTGTTTTGTAAAATTTCGTCATAGTCATTATGGAGGGGGGTAAAACTTCGACTCGCTACAATTGTGACTCGCTACACTTTTTGCGACTCGCTACACTTTAACTTTTTTGTCCATTTCACCAAAAACATGTACTACATGTTCCCCTATCCCTTGCAATGTGGAGTGTGCTATTCTTGGCCGCGAAGCGGCCAACAATTGGTCTCGTACAAAATCTGTACCCACATAACAATAGAAAATTCAATCTGTAGCGAGTCGCAATTGTAGCGAGTTGCAGTAGCGAGTCACAATTTGTAGCGAGTCGCAGTAGCGAGTCACAATTTGTAGCGAGTCGCAGGTCGTTCGGAGTGGGATGTATCGAGTTGATGTATCGAGTCGATAGTGTATCGAGTTGATGTATCGAGTCAAATGTTGTATCGAGTTGATAGGCGTCCCTTTTTCAAAACCGTGTGGTCAGTTGATAGCCTGTCAGAAAGCTGAGATCCTGGGCTCAGTTCTGGTTGAAAAAAAGTTAAAATTAATAAGAAAACCACCAAGAATAAAAGCTTTACAAATTTGCCGGGAAAAATTCATTGAATTTGCCGGGAAATTTCACACATTTCCCGGGAGTTTTCAATTTGATCCTGTATAATTTTCGTAGACATCCAAAAGAATATTGTATAAATAACAAAAAAACCATATACAGTTTACCCTCAATGTAACGCCACCCTCCATATAACTCCGCTCAAAAAAACGGACTAATTTGATCAAGTTTGACTAAAATTTAGTCAAAACAAAACCCTAATACAAAGCTATTCGCGGTATAACACCACCTGAGGGCCAGTCCCAAGAGGTGGCGTTACATCGACGGTCGACTGTATTTTAAAATTGAAAGTGAGTTTTACAGTTAAATGGCACTTTGGTATGCAAATTGACCATAAACACTAAGACTGTGAACACAAATCCGGTGTCAGAATTCGGTTTTTGCCTAGCAGAAACGTCAAAATTTTGCCACTCTAGAAAACACATTGACTCCATCTTAAAGTACGTTGATTTAACCCTCAAATGAGCACACTATGATGCAGCTTGTTTCTGCAAAAACAAATTACATGTTTGATTACAAGTCAAATACGAATATTCCAAAAACACTAAAATTTGACATGAAAGTTTTGGGTGTTTTGGGTGTCCATATATGGGACACTGCGCCAGAGAGCTGTCCCATATATGAGACAAGTTCGTTTTTCTCCTAGGGACCAACATCTTTTTACGCATATTTTTTAAAATATTCGCTAGTAGCCTTTGGCCGATCTAGATCCAAAAATTGCAAGTCAAAATTCGCGACTCGTTTTTCAAAAATCCTGCAATATTCTTATTCAGACCCACGATATTGTAAAAAATAGGGTGTTTGTCTGTCAAGACCCATGAGTTTTAATAAAAAAATTATATACTTTTGAAAAAACGACTCCCTGCAGTTTTTGGAACTTGAATAGCCAAGAAAATAAAAAAATCGTCAAAAATAGAGACACCGTCGCTAAGCTTTTTAAAAATTAACCGAAAATTGGCTGGACACTGGTTTTTTTGTTTTAAAATGGCGCACAACACCGTTTAAATGCTGAGCGCCGTACATCAGGGCCAGCACCCGTGCAACCATGGTCTGTCTGGTCCTGAAAAATGCAAGGATTAAGTTGTTTTTTCAAAATCGCGCAATTTTTCCATACAAATACCTGAAACACCTCAATGGTGCACTGTCCCATATATGGGACAAACTTTAAACAGGTTTTTCTCAGCGACCACCAACATATCGATCTTCGGTTTTATTTAATGAATTGTGCAGGGCGGAGCGATTCTGTTTCTGGAAGAAAATCCATAATTTTGCCTTTAAAAGATCGAAAAAAAATAATTTCTCAAAAACGTGGATTTAGGCCTATTTGGGACCGAAAGGCTTTTCGAAATTTTTACATAATATGTTGATTTTTTATGTAACTAACAAATTTCATCCCTTTTCTACAACTTGGTAGAAAAAAAATTCTGAGAAATACCGTATTTTCTCTGATAACTCCCGAGTCTAAGGATTTGAAATCGTGTTCTTGGCATTGTGTTTTTGACCCACTTTTTGAAGACTGCTCTCAAGCAAGTTAGCACTCATTTTGTAGCTCATCTCACTAATCTCAAAAAGTGGGTCAAAAACACAATGCCAAGAACACGATTTCAAATCCTATACCCGGGAGTTATTAGAGATAATACGGTAAATCATTTGTAAAGGAAAAAAAGCATTTTAAAATTCTTTCCATACATGGAATATTGCGCATTTAAGGGCTTAGCACAAATAAGAAAAAACGGCGCTACTATAGAATAACCACCCCCCCCCCCCCCCCAAAAAATCCGACCTTTTAAAAATGCTGTAACTACCCTTGCAAACAACAAGTTTAGACTTAGCCCTTAGGCTTGAGGGTAGGCCAGCGCACGGAAGTTGTGACTAATAAAGAGTTTACGCATATTTTCCGGGGTCTGGGACATAAATTTGGATAGTCTTTACTTAAGTTTTAGAAGGAAAAATTTTGAGTGGGGGTATTCTATAGTAGGGTCGAAAAAAAAATAGGAGGACAGATGCGGAAGGGGGTGTAATCCCAACAAGTACTAAATTTTCCAATGAAAAAGTTACAGGAGTGGAAGTAGCTATCGCAAAAATTAACATTGACTCAACAATCTCTGTACAAAAAGATGATTCCACAAAGCCCAATGCAGGGCTGTACAATCGGCAAGGCACAATTGTAGCAGAATCCAGGGGTGGAAATTTTAATGTCTCAGTGCCTTATGAAGCGCAGATCTATCGGGGTTAGCTTAAGCTTGATTATCTCTAGTCTTTGTTGTGTAATTTTTGTAGAGAACTGCTTCATAACCCGAAGATGTTGCCTTTCACCATAAACTCATTCCAGTCATCAATAGAGGCGTTCTACTCACCAACAATTTTCCATTTGGGTTAGCCATCTGGAATGTGACACTTGATGAAGGTGGTCGTGAAGCTTTTGAGGTAGAGTTTGAAAATTATTTTAATTTTTTTACTGACTCCAGTGTTGTTAGTGGCACGGTTCCGGGAGTGTATTCAACTATGGGTAGGTTTTGGTTAAAAGATTACTGTGGATCCTAATATTTGTTTTCAATTGAACCTAAGTAAAATCCAGTTCTAAAATTATATTAGATTTAATGGTGATAATAATCGTGGCACAACGAAATACTCTGATGGATCCGGATCCTAAATCATCTGCTCAGATCCTGATCATGGATAATTTTACAACTAGATCCTACTCCGTTTAATTTAAAAAAAAAGGTAGGATCCAAGAGTAATCCTGGATCTAAAACCTACCCATCAGGGCTGCATCGGATATCCGATATCCGACATCCTATATCCGGCACTTTTTGACATCCGACTCCGGTATCCGATATCCGAAAAAATGACCGATTTTCGGATAAAATCGGATAAAGAGAGGCTATTTTGAAAAAAACATTTGAATAATTTTTGAATTTATTTTTAAAAATAGATGAAAACGAATTCTTTTGCGGTCATTTTTACACGATTTTCTCCTGCTTACATTCCAAGCTTACATTTATGGCTTTCAGATGCTTAACGAACAAAAATGGGATGCATTTTTGAAAGGAACGGAACCATAGCAAAGTGCAAATAAAGTGTTTTACGAGAAATTTTGAAAATATCCGAAATCCGATATCCGATAACCGATATCCGGCACTTTTTGATATCCGATATCCGATCCGATATTTTTGAATATCCGATATCCGATCCGGTATTTTTTCATATCCGATGCAGCCCTGCTACCCATGTCTTTGAATATGGCTAGATTTGGACATAGCTCCAAACTTTCAACGAGCTAAAATTTTATGAGCTGCTTGGCTACGAAGGCCAGCGACAGCTTGCGACAATTCAAATTGAGACGATTCGAATTGAAACAATTCAAATTGAGACAAAATCAGATTGAGACAAAACTTCTCCATTCGAATTTTGAATTACCTTTAAAGGGGGGAAGCGGCAACCGGACATTTGTCACTTTTTGAAATATTTGTCGCGCGACATTTCTCACTATTTTTCGGTGAATTCGGGCGAAACAGCCGAATTTACTGAAAAATAGTGACAAATGTCGTGCGACAAATATTTCAAAAAGTGACAAATGTCCGGTTGCAGGGAAAGCTAAATTTGGGTGGCTGATTCCGGATCTGGCGTCAAAAAAGTCTAATTAACTCTAAACTGCCCAAACAAGCCGAAAAAAATAGTGTGCCACTACGTGGGATTGTCGCTGGTCGCTACGAGCCGTACCAAGCCAAAAATCTTAAAAATTGATAAAGTTCAAAATTTACACGATAAATTTTTGAAAAAGTTTTACAACACTGATTGATTGTACAGAATTCAGGTACGCCTGGTCTCTCCAATTGTCCTTCTGGCTTCCTCTCAGACGCTGCCAGTTCTCCTGCTTAAGTACCTGCGCCAACAGCCAAGCAATTTTACTACTCATTGCACTGTGCACACCAATGTCACTTCTTTTGACATTCCCATTGTTGTGTTCGATGGAAAATTGGAGGTATGATTAATTTAGAAGTATGTTATTTAATTCCTTTGTTCTTTTCAGATCCAGTTGAATTCATTGTCCCAGAGCAAGTTTGACTTTGGCGTTGTTAGGGTAGGTGACCGACGATCCATACTGATGACTATCGAGAACAGAAATCCGGTTCCAATCACTCTGCGAAAACTTCAACACCCGCTGCCCACCACCACTACATTGCAAATTGTATCTAACTTTTTCAACTCCAGTGCAGCTAGTTCACTCACAAATGCAGCAGCTACCTTGTCTACCTGGATAACGGTAATCACTGTGGTTGCAACCAAGCAGGATTTTATAACAGTATTTTAGGGTTCTGACATTGTGCTTGCTGCAAACAGCTTTGTTGTTTTCAACTATACCCTATTGGCTGCTCCCAATATTAACTCAGATGCAGCTGAAGATCCAGGAGAACACCTATTCCAAGACAGCTTTGTGGTGCACACTGATTTTAACGAATTCAAGTTTCCTGTCAGTTTCAAACTCTCTAATAATTATTTGGTGGCTGTGCCTGAAACAATCGCTTTCAAAAACTGCTACATTGGCACTGTCCATTCCAAAAATATCAAGGTAAATTTTAACATAATTGTAGTTCGAAAACAATTCAAATTATCTACCTACTACATTTAGCAAATTTTTTAATTTTCTGATTTCGCAACCCGTCCCAAAACAAAAGGCGTCCAGAAAAGCTATTGTATAGCTCTTTCACAAACGTTGGAGTTGGCGTTGGAGTTGGCGTTGGATTGGAGTTGGAGTATTTTTTTTATGAACACCTTTTTACTCCAACTCTAACGCCAACTCCGACCCTTTCACAAAAAACTCCAACGCCGACTCCAACTCCAACGCCGACTCCAACTAATAAGATTAAATAATAAGAAAATAAATAATAAGAATTAAAGTTGGGGTTGGCGTTGGAGTTGGAGTTGGCGTTGGAGTTTTTTTATAAAAGGGTTGGAGTTGGAGTCGGAGTTGGCGTTGGAGTCGGACTTGGAGTTGGAGTAAAAACGCGTTCATAAAAAAAATACTCCAACGCCAACTCCAACGTTTGTGAAAGAGCTATTAAAGATAGGCCGAATTCCTTGAGCCACGCTGTATTTGACCCCTGAATTTGCTTTCGCCTCCGTGGTTTTGGGATATTTCGAGGAAATTACGAAATTATCGAAATGCATACCCACCATTTTCAATCCCTCACTAAAATTTTCGGTAGTATTCTTGATAGCTCTTTCACAAACGTTGGAGTTGGCGTTGGAGTTGGAGTAATTTTTTTTATGAACACCTTTTTACTCCAACTCCAACTCCAATGCCAACTCCGACCCTTTCACAAAAAACTCCAACGCCGACTCCAACTCCAACGCCGACCCCAACTAATTACTAATTTTTTTTTAATTAGTTTGAAAAATTTATTGAATAAAAACAGTATTTTAAAAGCATGTTAACACAAATATTGTTCACTCGTTATCCACGTTAACACAAATATTATTCACTCGTTATCCACCAACCACTCCTCATATTCATCCAAGAGCTTTTGGATATCCTTCTTGAAAGCCAGCAGATTTTTTTATCACTGTTGCGGAGATTCTTTTAAAGATACCCTCCACAGACTGAGCCAGAGGAGACAGATCAGAAGCCGGAGTGTTAATCGTCTGGAGCGCTTGGAGAATTGCTTCATCAACATCACCGGATCTATTTTTCTCTTTCGAGACAAGGCTGGCGAAGCACGATCGATGTGAATGGCAGGTGAAGCTCTTGAGCTATTAAATGCAGGAGAATCTCTAGGGCTATCGAACAAAGGGCTCTGAGCTCTGCAAGATCGAGCTCTTGCTGCTTATAGAGGATGGAGAGGTTTAACTGATGAAGAACCTGAGGTGGAAAACAATAATGCTAAAAAAATTCGTGATAAATTTGTCTTTTTTTCAATTCTGAAGGAAGGTTGACTTTCAGGAAACATGATTTAATAGTGTGCATTTATAAATCAAAATGAATGAATAATAAGAAATATGAATAATAAGAATTAAAGTCGGAGTTGGCGTTGGAGTTGGAGTTGGCGTTGAAGTTGGAGTTTTTTATGAAAGGGTTGGAGTTGGAGTTGGAGTCGGAGTTGGAGTTGGAGTTGGAGTCGGAGTTAGAGTTGGAGTAAAAAAGCATTCATAAAAAAAATACTCCAACTCCAACGCCAACTCCAACGCCAACTCCAACGTTTGTGAAAGAGCTATGAAGTTTTTGCCAATATAACTAATTT
Organism: Ditylenchus dipsaci; assembly: GCA_004194705.1. Taxonomy (NCBI): domain Eukaryota; kingdom Metazoa; phylum Nematoda; class Chromadorea; order Rhabditida; family Anguinidae; genus Ditylenchus; species Ditylenchus dipsaci. Next base: position 116,223 of record SADC01000214.1, read on the forward strand.
TTAGGTGTATAGCACATTTGAAGACCCCATGCCTGTCCTTCGCCTCTCCATAGCCAACAATGACTCTCGATTTTACTTTGCAAAACCATCTCCAGCAGACATTATTAATGGGACCAGTATTAATCCTTTGATCAGAAGCAAGCAAGTCTCCAACCTTTTCAATTTAATGTTTGTACCGATGCCATATGCAAGACTTCAATTGCCAGCAATGAGTGTTATGTGGGAATCCCGCTGAACACACCAGGTTTTTTTTCAAATATATCACTGACACAACCGATTCACCTCGTTAAACATTTATAGATGGTCAATGGTTTGCTTACGGACTAAAGTTGCCGCAGAATTTGGCTGAGATAGACAGCTATTTGTATAGTAGATTAAGAAGGAAGTGGAACATGTTGGCGAGTCACAAGGTCAACACTACTATTCTTCTGGATACTCCACGGGTCAAAAACTTCGAGGTGTGTCTTGATTTTACATGATTCAAAGTGAAAAGAAAATTATGCTTCAAGCGGGGATCGAACCAATACCAACTTGCACCTGCGTAACTCCTCTACCATTGAGCTATTAAAGGGGCATGCTCGCCGCCGATGGGAATATTTTAAAAGGCTGGTACCAGGTCGATCCAAAAAAAATTATTTTCAAATGCAAATTTGTGGATTACCCTCTGTGATAATTAAAGAAAACCACTATCAATTATTAATAGACGTTTTTTCTAATTTTGCAGAAGTCAATAAATAATTTTGTTACCTCGATTTTTCGGATTTTTTTTTCGAATCTATATTGTTTTTCAAAGTGTTATAAGCAACTTTGAAACAGGTCACCCCGAGTCCTGCCAAGAAAATTTTGAAAAACTCGTTTTTAAAAAGAATAGTAGTCTGGAGTTTCGATATTTTGGGTTTTATATTAGTTTAGGAAATTTCTCATAATTTTTTAATCGGTAGAGGAGAATGAAAGTTCTTCTCGACGCATAACTCGTAGCTCTTTTGGACTGTAGTAAAATTTTTTGAAGAAAACAAATCGTGCAGGAAAACGCTTCTAAAGTCAAAATAAAAATTTACCAAGATTTTTTGGCGCCTAAAATAGGTTCCCCCGCAAAATGTTTGACTCGTGCAAAATTTCTGGACACAGCATCAAAAAGCCCTAATAATTCTACACCAGATAGATAAATAGCTTTTTAAAAAGATCGTGTAATTTGGAATTCCTGACTAAAAGAAGAAATGAACTTTCTTAAATATTTAAACCATTTAGTGGAAAACTATTTTTTGCTAGTGAAACCTACAATTCTGACACCAGATTCGTGCTCAAAAAGGTCAATTTGAATGAAACTGTTTTGACTCCTCAGCAATCACTGTTAAATTTCAAATTCTGCTCGAGACAATAAGTATTTGAATAAATGCGAAAGATTTAATTTAAATGTTTATTTTCTCGAGCGAAATCTGAAATTCGACAGTGATTTCTGAATTAAAAAAGCAGTTTGACAAGCAAATCGACCATGTTGAACATGAATCAGGTGTCAGCATTGTAGGTTTCACTAGCGAGAAAAAAAGTTTTCCACTAAATGCTTTAAAGATTTAGAGAAGGTTAATTGAAAGTAGACTATACAACAATAAACGCTGATGAGTCAAAATAAAAGCTAGCTAAAACGCGAAATAATGACAGAAAATAAAAAGGATTCAAAGTCAAAAGTGATAGACATACTTTTAAAAGTCAGAATCAAAAATGAGAGTCAGAATCTTTCAAAGTCAGAAACATTGTGATTCTTTTTTGTTTTGTTTCAATACTTTTTCTGGGAGGGCAACCAAACAACCTCTTTGCAGAATATTAAAAAATGAGACTAAAGTTTCTTGAAGCTTAAGGATAAAATTTTCACTAGATTCTCGGTATAAGAGTTCCGAAAATTTTGTGGGGTAAGATTCAATTGATTGGTGGGCTCCTTGGTGGCCTCCTTTAACTTAATCGTAAATCTACAGTAAATCCTAAAAATTGGTAATTTATCTGAATTATCCCGAAATCCACAAAAAAATTAATAATTGATGGATCTTGCTTTGGAATCCCAAAACAGAATCCCAAATACCGTCGAGATTCATGTTTTTTCTTTTCTATAATCCTATTTCCCATTTTCCCTGAAAACGATTCAAAATCTCAATCTTGTTTCCCGTTTAGAAGTCAATGCCCAAACCTAGTTTTTAGATACCAGTTGAGGCTGAGTTGACATGGCCTAAATTATTGAGCCACTCTGTTGTGCATTTTCCTCTAACTGCAATCGGCAATTTCACGGTTTGTTTGATGGTCCATAATTAAGCTATAAATCTATTCTATTCAGATAGTAAACCTAACTCTGCAGAATCCATCAACCAGACCAGTTATTGTCCAATTGCTTCCACTAGTAATCTACCCAGATGCAGAATCAATGCTAGAATTTTTCCGAGAAGAATTTCCAGCTCCACTAACCCAGCCTGTGGAGATGAATGAGACACTCATGTTTAGTTTGAGAGACACCGAGTTGTTCACACTCAAGCCCGGAAGTCCTGTGCCAAAACTACGGGAGGAGTTAGAAAAAGTTGTCGGTGGCCAAGTTCCAAGGTAGGATCTTGCCTTTTACATAAATTTTAAAAAGTTCTTGGAAATACCTTAAAATAGTTAGGAATACTTATTGGGAATCTGACCAGGTAAGCAGAGGTCGAGCACCCAAAATTTTTGAATGCGATTACTGAAAATTTGAGTAAGACTCCGAATTATTGAGTTTGGTACCCCGATTTCATTTTTTTCTATTTCTGGCTTATCAAATCTCTTTGGACGCGTGCTTGCAACGGCTTACCAACGGTATATTGATTTGGTTTGCCAAAAAGCTCGAAAATGCCACCAAAAAGATCTGTTCTGCCACTAAAAACAAAAATTCACATTAAAATGATTTTTTGTCTTAGTTTTTGTTCTTTTTTGTCTTTATTTTTTCAGTATCGTGTAGTTCAAGATCTCAGCTTTCTAATGAGCTATCGATTTACCAAATGATGTTCCAAATAGTTAGAGGAAAAAGTCTTCAAATAGACCAAATTTTCGGAAAAATTTGCTATATTCAAAGACCTTTTCTTCCGACCTTTCCAACAAGACCTTTCCAAGACCTTTCAAACTTTTTAAAACACCATTTGGTCAGCCGATAGCTTGTTCGATTCTGGGCTACATGATACTAAAAAAAATAAAATGAACTTAAAATAACAACTATGAAATATTTAAGTTTTAAGTTTTTGGTGGCAGGAAAGATCTTTTTAGTGGCCTTTTCGAGCTTTTTGGCAAACCAAAGATATTATGCTGCTTGTAACCTGAAATTTCGGAGCAAGATACTTTGTTTTGGAATCGATACCAAAAATTTCAGAAATTTTGAATGTAATTACCCCAAAATAGGTGCCCTACTCGACCACCATGATTTTACACTATAATTTGGGTTCGCGTGGGATTATGACTGTTATTTAAAAATTTAAAATCACAACGCTCAACCACTGTATCACATAAACAGAAAACTATCAAATATACCTGGGCCGCCTACTTTTAATGCAAACGAATTATGTAAAAAGTCAGATAGCAAATTACCTTACACAAATTTACCCTATTGCAGATTTACCTTGTCAATGATTCTGCAGCCGGGGATGAAAACGCGAGTTCGTCTGGGCTTCCTTCCAAGTGACTATGTACTGCGCTCTTCTCTACTGCTCATTCGCAACAACTTAACCGGTCTGGAGCCAGTGGTGTTGTATGGTCAAGGGCACAAATACGTATGGAAATAGACAACAAGACTGCTAGATCTGCTCAACCCTGCTTTTTGAAATTCAATCGAACCATTTGTCGGATTGCCACAACCCGAAGCGACTAATGCACAAACTGCCAACTACTTTGACTGTTAAACGATCTTTTACTATCAAAAACACAGGTAATTATATAAATTTCTAGACTTTTAATTTGCTGTACAGTCGAGGATCCATATAAAAACACCCCAAAAAGTTTGAAACTTCAATTTGTACGAAACATTTTTACCGCTATGCTTGAAATTCTTTCCAGCTTTCTTCGGTTAGTCGAGCCCCAAAAATCACAAAGGTTCTCAGTTTTCCAGTCATTTCAAAAAACGTTATAATTTTATGCGTTGCGTAGGCATTTCCCCACACTTGTCTCGTTTTTTTGAATTAGCGCCCTTTAAAATTTTAGTAGGGCTAAAATAGATTTACGCCCTCAAAAACTGATTTACGCCCTCAAAATACTGGTTTACACCCTCAAATCTATATATTGACATTTTTTGTCAAATTTTTGTTGCCACTTTTTCAATATTTTACACCAGCATGTAGCCCTGAATCTTGGCTTTCTAACAAACTATTGACTGATTTTCTGAGATTTCAAAAAGCTGGAGAAAAAAGTCAAAATTTTTAGAAAAATTTGCTCCATACAAAGACTTTTTTCTCCAGCTTTTTGAAATCTCAGAAAATCAGTCAATAGCTTGTTAGAAAGCCAAGATTCAGGGCTACATGCTGGTGTAAAATATTGAAAAAGTGGCAACAAAAATTTGACAAAAATGGCAATATATAGATTTGAGGGCGTAAACCAGTATTTTGAGGAAGTAAATCAGTTTTTTGAGGGCGTAAACTACTTATAGCCATTTTAGTAGTTTTGGTTGCTTGAACACACGTTTAAGCCCGCTCTTACGTGCGCTGGCCTACCCTGAACCGGAAGCTTTTCCTAAGTTACAAAAAGTTAGAAACGACTGAAATCGAAAAAAAAACACGAACTCAGAAAATTAGAAGAAAAAAAGTAAAAACCTCTAGGATGGTTTTGCCAATAAGGACTCGAAGATTCTTATAGACAAACTATATGAATTTTGAAAAATGACTGGAAAAGTCCGAATCATTGCGTTTTTCGGGAATACCGTATAACCTCTATTAATCCCCCACCGCTGACTTTGAGAACCTATATCTCAGCCGGGAGTAAATATTTTGCAAATCCATTTTTCGCATTTTCTTACTCCCACGAGCTTCACCAATTCCGCTTTTCTGATTTAGGATTTTCGCCCAAAAATTTTGAGATTGATCTTAAATTTTTCAGATTTTTGGGTGTTTGAAAATTAATACCTCATGGGGATTAATAGACGTTATACGGTAAGCTGACCAAAGCAGTCTTGTAAATGGCACCGTGCGGCATCGGCAATTCCCGAGGTCGGTGCCGTAATTCTGAAACTTTTATAACACTGGACTAAGGTTGTATATTTCTCCGAAAAAATAAAAATCGGAGAATTCTCCGGAGAATTCTCTCGAGTATATGGAGGATTTAATAAGGAAAAACTGGAAATTCCGGAGAATTTCGGAGAATTCTCCGAAATTCCGCAGAATTGTACAACCCTACACTGGACCAAAAACAACTACAGTCAACTCTCTACATAACGACTCTCTATATAACGTCCCTCTCCTCATAACGACCCGAAAAAAAAAACTCTTTGGTCACAAATGACATCATTTACGTCAAATAGACTCTCTTTATAACGTCCTCTCCTCATAACGTCCCGTTTTGGCCGGTCCCTTGAAAGACGTTATGTAGAGAGTCGACTGTAAAAAATATCACAAAAATTGAGACAAAAAAGTGTGTGACCCAGGAGTAGGGTTGTCGACTTTCGACTTTTAAGTCGAAAGGTCGAAATTTTTTTAAGGTCGATTTTTGGCCTCGGAGCTAAAATCTGATTTTACAACATATACTCAGAATTAAAAGTTGGGTATACATTGTAAAATCAGATTTACACTCCGGTAAAAAAAAATCTGCCTTAAAAAAATTTCGAACTTTCGACTTAAAAGTCGACAACCCTACCCAGGAGTATCGAATTTGAGGGGCGTCGTTATATCAAGTTTCAACTGCAAATTTAAAATCCTAGCAAAAAATTCATTTTTGCTGTTTTAGGCGAAGTCACTTTTTCGATTGTCAACATGAGCATCAACAATGTGCCATGTGAAAATAGAGGTTTTCGTATTCTCAACTGCCATCCATTTCGTCTGGAGCCGGGGGAAATCAATCTAGTGGACATCGCGTAGGCAAATTCTCCCAAAAGTTCTGTATAAATAAATATTATTTTTCTTCCAGTTACACTCCAGACTTTCTCATGTCAATCAATGAGGCCTCTTTGCAAATATACATGCATATGAATGGAACACCGTGAGTGCATTATCAAATAAAACTTTTATTATTCAATTAAATTCAATACTTGTTATCCAGATGGATTTTTGACCTGGCCGCTACGATTCCCAAGCACATGCTCTCCATGTGTCATTCTGCTTTACCAAGGCCGCCCTTCGAAGGAGTCATGTACTACTCCTGTGTCTTTGCACTTTTGTAAGCTTTTTAAAAAAGATGTTTTTTTTTCAGAAAATGAATTATGGCCTCAGCTTTGGGGTTCCACACTTCTGAGTTGAAAAAAAAGCGCATTTTATTTTCCAATTTGTAAAAACTGTTTTTAGAGAATTTTAGCAAACCTTTAAATCGTCTTATCATAGGAATTTCACGTCTACGGTAATCAGTGATTGGAAAAGCCAAACACAAAGCCAATGTCAAATTTGGCCCTTGGATTTGCCTTTGCGTTTGGCTTTCCAATCACTGACGGTAATACTGTTTGCAATCTCGAAGAGGTCTCAAATTTGAACCCTGGCAAAATTTTAGCAATTTAGATATCTCTGAATAATTTTTTTTTTGATACAGTCAACTCTCGATTTAACGAACCCCTGGGGACCGGCAAAATGTTCGTTAAACCGAGAGTTTCGTTAAATCAAGAGTTAATTTCAGCCATTTCATGTAATCGCTGGCCGAATAGGCGTTGAAAAAAAGTTCGTTAAATCGAGAGTTGACTGTAGTACAAGTCATTTTATACGATTCTGACGTAAAAAATGTTTATGACGTTTTTTGGCCCAAGAAATTGATTTTGATACTCGAACAAATAAAATTACTAAATAATCTACCTGGAGCCTATTTCATTAATTGAAGATTGGGAAAGTTTCCATGGAAAATTGGAAAATGGAAAGTGGAAAATGGAAAGTGATAATTTTCTGTTTCACTAAACGAAAATTGGAAATGGAAAGTGGAAAATGGAAAGTGGAAACTTTCCAGTTTTCTGTTTCACTAAGAAAAATTTCACTTTCCAGTTTCCATTCTCCATGGAAAATGAAAAATTTCCCATAAAATAATTTTTACATGAAAAGTCGAATTAAGTCATTTTTCTGTGCCACGAGCCCCGTAATCAGAATACAAATACACAATCGACCAAAATTAGTATTAATAATAAATCGTTGACACGTCTAATAGACTCCTGAATTTTTGGGTGGTCCACTTGGATGTCCCCGACCCTAACCCAATTCCTGGGTAGATACCTCCTTGTCAGGTGGGCGTCCACCTGAGTAACCTAAAAAATGGAAGTAAAAAAAATTAAGTTTACACTTAGTGGGACTAGAACCAGTAACCTCGGTGACGGCGACCCTCCCCAGCAACCCCTCCCCAATTTAGACCAGGTGGTCGACCACTTGGATCAAATTTTTTTTTACGTTTTCGGGTTCCAAAACAATTTTTCTGCACTAATTCGAGCATGCTGAATATGGTTTGACAGTGGTAAAATCACGTTTTATCGAGAAATTTTTGAGTTATCGCTAACGATTGATTTATCAAAATACTCACTTTTTGTCTTTTTTTCGAGCGGTAAAAAACACTGTTTCACCCCCCCCCCAAAGTCGAAAAAGATATAAAAAGTTTATTTTGAGGCGTGTTATATAATTTCAAAAATTACGAGATTAGTGAAATAGGCCCCTGAACCAACAATCAGTGGGTAAAAATTAAAAAATGTATAAAGTTTCCCGTGCGAGATCGAATATGAGATCCATTTTTATGTGACAGCAGCAGCTTACAAACTACACCACTGATTAATTGAAATTACTAATAATACAACCGCTATCCATCGAGATCTATTTATGCGTGAATAGCAAAAAAAAGAATCTGAAAATTTGTCCTAACTATTCAAAACAAAATTTATCTGCAATTATTTTAGGTTCTGCCTGATTTGTGTGATTGCTTGCTCCTACCTGGAAGGTGACCGCATCATAACTTGCGCTATCCGTCAACAATTTGTGCAGGAGCGAAAAGTGTTTGATCTTAACTCAGCACCACCAATATCTACTTCCTCTATAGCAGCTATTGAGTCAAAAGACAACCAGTCAGTCATAACACCTGCTCAACGAAAGCGTTTTGGATTGAAGTTGCCAAAAAGACTGCGCTACAAAGACTACATGCACATTTCACCTGACTCCAATTTGCCAACTCAATTCTTCTGGAGATCAGTCAACTACGTGTTGTGGATGTTCTCACATGTGTGGATGATGTTTAGGGAGGACGGCGGAGTTTCGGAAGCTGCACCCTCCTCATCCAACAACAACAACCAAAGATGGGCTAGGAAAAAAAAGGCTGCAAGTATTCTTACTCCCTCAACCAATGGACTTCCTGTGGAAAATGTAAAATCCAAAATAGTGGCTGGAGCAAATGACTTAGTTGAAGAATACCTGCCAACTGTAAAGCCCAACAGCAAGAATGACCAGAAGTCACGTAAATTAAGTAATGCTTCTGGTGGCTATAAAAGCAATGGGTGAGTTAATTTTTTTGGGCAGTAGAAAGTGCGGTTGATTGACTATTTAAAGAATACCAAAGAGAATATGGATTTACTGATTTTCGGATGCGTTGAAAAAAAAAGTATGAAAAATAGCCTTATTTAATTTTTGGATTTAACAGTCGAGTCCCGATTAGACGTCTTTAAGTTAAACCCCATCTCGACCCGACAAGTTTTTTACTTCAATTTTCAGCATCTTTTAATAAATTGATCAATCGGTTATGCGTAATTAGTGCGTCAGTAATTAGTGCTTCGGTAATTAGTGCGTCAGTCAGATTCTGTCTACATAATACGCTAAAAATGAATACATATTTTTCATATTATACATTAATTGCAATTTTGCCAGCCCGAAATCCAAATTCTGGGGTGGGTACCTGGATACCCACGTGGATGACCTGAAAAATAAAAAAATTAGAAATTAAAAACAAACTTATTTTTCTTATTCAAGATTCTGTAGGAAATTGGGTTTGTCAGGACCAAAATGTGATTTTACCCTCCCGAACCCCGTAATGGTACCTGCGGGTCAGGTGGGAGCCACTCCAGGATTTGGAGTTCGGGTAGCTAAAATCATAATTTAGTATTAACAAACTTAATTCCTTATAGAATCCTATGTTAGGAAAAATGGTTTGTTTTTAATTTAATTTTTTTATAAATTTTCAGGTCATCCAGATGGATATCCACCTGGACCAATGACACCTACCTTGATTTCAGCTATATAATCAAAACGAGACCGAATAACATAGCTACTTGACAAAGCTTTATCATGGAACATGCTTTTGGGTTATTGAAGTCTGGGTACCACTACCTGGATACCACTACCTAGGTACCACCAGTTAAAGGCTAATATATGGGTAGTATCACCTCATTACAATCTACTTACCATAAATTTACCAGGAAGAGATGAGAAAATTGATTAAACCAAAAAGTAGTTCTACCAGGTGGATTCGAACTCTTGTCCTTACTAGGGGATGAATTTACCATGGCCGAATTTACTGGAGACCTATTTAATCAGTTCTAGGGGGACAATATGGTCGCCACCATAGTGACGGCCTATATCAGAATTTGGACGGCGTCCCGTCCCCGTCCTACACGTTTTTGGCTGGCCGTCCACCGGCCAAAGACCGGACGGGCGGCCGTCCGACCGGTTTTTCAGCTCCGTCCGGACAAGGACGAAGACGGGACGGGCCCGGCCGCACGGGCACTAATTTGCCGATAGATTCTGACTGACGCACTAATTACGACGCACTAATTACTTACGCATTAATTACTGATGCACTCATTACGACGCACTAATTACGGATAACCGATCTATCAGTCTGGTCCAAAAAAATTATAAGCATCCCGATTTCAGAAATCTTTTTTTAAATACAGTCAAACCTCTCATTAACATACACCCTTGGGACAGGGGCTTGCCGTATGTTAATGAGAGGTGTATGTTAATGGGAGAGTATGTTAATAAGATACCGTAAAACCTCTATTAAACGGACACCCTCCAATAAACGGACACCCTCTAATAAACGGGCACCCTCAAGGACCATATATCTCAGCGCAAAAAAAATTTTTTGCAAATCTGTTTTCCGCGTTTTCTTGATCACCTCGATCTTAGTTGATTTCGCTTTTTAGATTTTTTTGAGTACCCGAAAATCTCAAAATCAAAATATTTTTTTTTTCAATTTTTAGGGTTGGAAAATTAAACGGGCAAGCCCGTTTAATAGAGGTTATACGGTAATCAATATGATCAGACCAAATAGATCTTAGCCAACCGTATGTTAATGGGAGAGCGTAAGCTAATGGGGAGTATGTTAATGAGAGGTTCGACTGTAACCACATTTTTTTCAAGTAAGATCCCCAGTTCCCAATATAAAGCGACCCTTTTTCGAAAAAGGGGTGACGCTATATCTTATTGCCAAAACTGTGATCAATGTCCCATATATTTCAGAGATATGGTTTCCGACTTTTCATCTTCATTCAATGATTCTTCCCACACACCTTCCAAAGAGAAAATCAAGACTTTCAGCAAAGTAAGCTCAAAGAAAGTTGTTTACCCCTCTGAAGAAGACCAATCAGAAAACCTGGAAATGCATTTTCGATTACAACGCAAACTGCAGATAATGGACAGTGAGGAGGTGTTAAGCAGAGCCAACCACGTGGAAATTCATAATGGAGTTAACAATAAGGGATTGTCTAAAAATTTGTTGGTTGAACAGAGGCATCAAGATAAACTGGAAACGCAAAAAGAGGAAGGTAAAAGTGTAATAACATTAAAGAATGAAAACAAAATGATCTTAATTTTTAGCAGTGCCTAAAGATTGTCCAATTAATACCACAAAAAAACCATAGCGGGAAAGCCATTAGAAACAACAGCACCTAACCATTTGCTTCGCTCAATATCTTCATCTTCTTCGTCAGTTGCAGCTGCTAAACCAAGTGCAACCCACCAAAAAAAGTCTTCAAAACAGAAGAGCAAGAAGGGTAGCAGCTCGAGTTCACAGTTTTCACAAAGTACCGGCTCATCTGGCTCTCAATCTTTATCTCTTGCAACTGGTCCAGCATCCAATAAACAAATGTCAGTGGAACAAGCAGTTCTCACGGAAACTGAAAAGGAGTTAAGCAAAAGTGGCAAAAGTAGTGAAAATGAGGATATTTCTGGATTGAGCGACGGAAGTGGTGTTCCTGAATGGGCTGAAACTACTTTGCCCGCAGGTATGGCTGGTTTCTTGCGATAATTCTTGCGTATGTTGATATATTACTTTTCGGGCCATATTAAAATGGCCTGATAAAAAGATAAAAATTCTCCGACTGTTTTTTTTTGTTTAATTTAGATCTACGCCTTAACTATTTCACCTAAGAACGACTATCACTTCCTAACCATATTGATTCATGATTTTCTAAATATGTTGATATTATATGAACGAACTTTGGTAGTCTGACACTTTAGTTACCTGGCTCCCTCAATTATCCGCCACAATAAATCCACTTTTCTGGTTAATCTTTAGCTTGACTTATTTTCTCGAGTTGCCACCAGCCTTTATCCCGTGACCAACATCAACTTTGAGAGTATTTATATCGGGCGCAGTAAAAAAAATACAAAGTTTTTAGAGCTATTTAATCAAATTCTTGGGGTAGGTGATAGGTGGTGTTAAAAACAGTGATTAGATCTACAGCTACTATAGCGCTGCTTTCTATTGTTCAAAACGCTCACTTTTTAGCCCACTTTTTGAACACTTTAATTTTCAAAGTTGACGTCCTTGATTAGGAAACCGAGTTAAGGCTCGCGATTGCGCTAATAAAATTTTGGGTTGGTTGGTCGAAAAAAATTTTTCTGGTCAAAAAAAATTTTCGGAAAATTTCTCACCAAGGAAAAAAAATTTTTGGTGCGAAAAAAAATTTGTCTGTACATAATGAAAGTTGTGCGCCTGCTCATTGCACGTCGTTTGAGAAAAAGATTGGCTAGGAATGACGTGTCTCCATAGAGGCGTCGGCACTTATGTGAAGGTACTAAAACCCGAAAAATTCGGAAAATTTGAAATTTGAAAAATTATTTTTGTGGTCTCGAGAGGAATTCGAAAATCGGTGCTGAGTTTTGGATTTAAGAGTAGTTTCTATAGCAAATCGACTATGCTGAGCACGAGCTCGGTGTTAGAATCACAGGTTTGCTTATAAAAAAAACTTTGGTCAAAAATCGGTTAAAAAGCTGCTTTGCATTATTGCCCAAGAAGGGCCATAATGCACGAAAAAGGCCCAAATGGTCGGGAACAATGAAATCTTTCATTGTCTTTTAAAGAAATCGAATTTTCTAACTGAACAACGGTGGGGCTGATGCGCCATTGGCGCAGCGTGCCTTCTAGTTTTATAAACTAGAAGGTCATAAACCATTATAAAGTCTACAAGACGTCCTATAGAAAAAAGAAAACTTAGCCTTTTTTAAACAATTTACACCAGAGAAATCGCTTTTATGAACTTGTTATCAGATTTTAAAATCACAACAGACAGTAGCAATTATTTACCTCCGTTAGTTCCCACCGACTCATTTACAAAGAGGTAAAAGCATAGTTCCCAAACAAATAATGCTCAAAATGAATATTGATTTTTTGATGCAAAAAGGACTTTTTTGGTACAAATTTTTTTTGTTTTTTTATTTAATTTTTCAACCTTTTTCATAAGTGATAATGCCATCAATTAGCCCTGCGATTCTTGTTTCTCACGAAACATAATTTACTGCAACATCTTTGTAAAATTAGAACAAAAAATTATAAGCATAAAGCAAGTCAGGAAAAATGATTTGGTTCATAATTTTATCTTTCTGTAATACTTTTTCAAGCGATGTTGCAATTAATAATACTTCATCAAAAACTAGAAACGCAGAGCTATCAGATGGTGTTTTCAATTCTAGAAAAAGGTTGAAAAATGAAACGAAACCCACATAACCAAAACTTGCGCCAAAATTTTTTTTGACACCAAAAATTAATACCCCTCAAGAAATAAGGGACACGAAGGTCTTCTACAATTATTAAAGCTCAACGCAAATGTCTTTATCGAATACAACCAGATACAGTCAACACATAGAGTCACTTTGAATTCTTAACAATATAGAAGTTTGTAGGTGGGAAGCTACTCTCATTCAATTGTCTCTGTACTTATCGGTCAGCTTGCTCAAGACATCAGCGTAGACGATCTCCGATTCATCCGAAACCTGAATAAGGCTCTTTGAATTGCCAATCAAAGACCAACAAATATAATACCTGCAACTGAATGACCTTCTCACTGCCCAAAGACGACTTGATCGCAGAAGCAGACGATGCGTAAACCATTCTGTTTTTGATAGGAGCAGCATCAGGACACAGCTGAAAGAGCCAATGCAAACAAATGATATAAAATAAAAACCACCTGAATGAAGATGATTTTGTCCATTTTGGAGATTCCAGCACCAGGACGATGAGTAGTGAACTTGAAGTCGAACACGGCATATCGGCAATCCTTAAAACCATTTGTTCGCTCTTTGAGGTCTTTGACGAATGCTGAGTACGCGATTTTTGAATTGTCATCGTAGTCATCTTTGGAACCACCGATCTAAAATTGAAAGTGAAAAGGTAAAAGTAGAAACTCGAAAAATATACATCCTCCGGAGCGACTGCCGTCTCCACCACGATTTCCTTGTCTTGAATTTTGTATATGATGTAGCGGAGAGAGTGTCTTCCTCCAGAGATTTTCTTGAACGCGCTTTGGCAGTCATCATGCACCATCACTCCAGACGACATTATTGCTTTTTCTTTTTGCGATGGACCAGCTAAAAAGAAACACAGTGATAATGTTACCCCAAACAATGTTGACTGCCCTACGACTCGATACACATTATGACTCGATACAACGACTCGATACAATTACGACTCGATACAACGACTCGATACAATTACGACTCGATACAACGACTCGATACACTTTCTCAAATTAGAAAAGTTTAGGAAGGAAGAGGCAAAATGGTGGTGGCAGGAATCGAACCTGCAGCTTTCAGTTTTCCGGGCTGATGTGCTACCATTACACTACGCCGCCACCTCTTCCTTCTTTTCCTAAGGGTCTATGCATATCTGCTCTCTTTACAAATTCAAACATTTATTCAACTGAAATCAAGGCTTTTTGACTACTTAGACGCTAAAACCGATAAAGACGTCGTTTCCGACCACTTTCTTTCGAAATTTTTGACTTTTCTAGATTTTCTACCTGCCTGCCTTCGGCAGGCAACCTAATTCAATAGGAAGCCCCTTTGGGGGTACATGGTCCCGGATAAGGGCTGACCCTTTGGGGGTACATGGTCAAAAAGTCAACACATAGTCAAAAAGCCACGGGGGGTCAAACGGCCCAGGCGGTCAATCGTCCAGGCGGTCAATCGGCCCAGGCGGTCAATTGTCCAGGCGGTCAATTGTCCAGTCGGTCAATTGTCCAGGCGGTCAATTGTCCTGCTCCCAACACCAGTGAAACAAAACGAAAACAAATCAATGAAACAAAGGAATATTAGCAGGGTTTCAATCAGGATGTTTTCAAAAGGAGCTTCAAAAGGAGCTTTAAAAAGTGTATCGAGTCGTTGTATCGAGTCATAATGTGTATCGAGTCGTTGGTATACCAACAATGTTATCGCCAAACGTGGGGATTTTTACGCATCGTCCAATAAACCATTTACTGCAGTAAAGGTGCGTGATATAAATTTTTGCTGTAAACCAAAGATGTAGGATTTTCGAAGATGCGCAAAAGAGACAATTATTTTACGAGTTAGTCTCACAAAGACATCTTAAAACCTTTTCAAAAAACGGATGAAAATCTAAATACTATCTTAGGTTTCAGTGATAGTGTTTGTTGCTCTGTATATCGGCTGCTTCCCTTCATTCGCTCTCTCTCTTTTGTGTGCCGCTAACTTCAAGTGCAAACAAAATGTCGACAAAGGATTTGGTCAAAAAGTTTCATTCGTTGGCTCCAACTTCGCCTGTGAATAGTATCTCAAGCTCTTTTTCGAAAGCAGATTCCACATGTGACAGCAACAATGATGCCAACGAGCATTTCAGTAAGCGTTCGTCAACTGATAATTCTGCAAAGGGGAAGAAGTCTAAGAAGCATAAGGAAAAACGTCGTCCGAAGCTGAGCAGTGTGGATGGAAAAGTGGTGGACAGCCTTTCTCTCTCATACTTCTTCAAAGACCAGACAAAAGAAAAGTGTTCATATGATGCTATCAGTCCCGCGTCTAGCGTTTTCATTCATGGCTATGGAACGATACCAGTGATCAAAGGAGATTTTCAAATAATGCCCGAAAAAGTGCAGGTATGCTGTTTAACCAAGTCTTTTTTCCGTACATGTGTTTTTTTCTTAACTCCTAGGCATTTGTTGCTGAAAAAGTGGCGATGATGCAGCCAGCGGCTGTTTTTATCTGTGATGGGTCTCTTTTTGAATTCAATGCTTTGACGGAGGAAATGGAGCACTCTTATCAGCTCAAGCGTCTCACTGGCAGTGGCTCATCTGTTTTTCTTGCGCTAAGTGATCCGGACGATACGAAGCATATCGGCAAGTGCATGGTAATTACAACAAAGAAGCGTGCAACCACAGAGTCAAGGTAAACGAGTCGTTTTTTTATTTTCATTACATTACTGAAGTTTTCGTGTTTAGCGGGAAAGCCGAGAGAAAGCTCACCAATTGGATGTCAGCCTATCGTTTCCGTCTTTCCTTGGCTAGTCGCTTTCCTGGATGCATGAGAGGTCGAGTGATGTTCATCGTTCCGTTCTCAATGGGCCCGATTGGTAGCTATAACTCGATGAATGGGATCCAACTTACTGATAGTCCATATATTGCTGCCCAAATGCACCTGATTACTAGGTATGTTTGCAATTTTCTCGAAATTTTCGTTATTAATATTTCTTTTCGTTCTAGAGTTAGCGCTGCAGTTTGGGATGCGATCGGCAATTCTGAGTTCATCAAATGTCTTCACTCAGTGGGATTACCGAAGCCATGTACGAGCAAGCTGGTTCATAATGTAAAAGGTTTAACCATTTGTAAACCGTTAATTTCTTTAATTTTAGTGGTCGTGCAATATCGAGAAAACTTTTGTCGGCCACTGGATGGAGCTTAGAGAAATCTGGTCCTTTGGCAGCAATGTGGTCGAAAACGCACTTCTGGCTAAAGAATGTCTGTCGCTGAGGATGGCTTCATCAATCGGAAGAGATGAAGGGTGGCTCGCTGAACACATGGCCATCATAAGCATTACGAGTAAGTCATTGTGGTAACTTGTAAAACTGTTCACCATCAATTTTCCCAGATCCAGACGGAAAAGAATTTTTTGTTGGTGTGGCTTCTCCTCCCGGTGTTGGAAAAACAACGTTTGCAACGATGAAACCGTCATTGACGGGGTGGAGGGTAGGTTCAAAAACTTTTTCCATTGCGTGCTTTTCAACTTGTGATAACAGGTGCAATTGCTCGGAGATGATGTAGCATGGCTAAAATTTGATGAAACTGATGGAAAGATGTATGCTATGAATCCCGAAAATGGAGTGTTCGGACTAGCTGTTGGAGTGAACAAGCAGCACAATCCAGACCTTTTGGAAATGCTCAACAAGGATGCCATATTTACAAATGTGGCAGAAACTTCAGATGGACGAGCCTGGTGGCAGAGAATTGGTGAGCAGCTTCCTGAAGAAGTTTCTATTACAAATTGGCATGGGAAGAACTTGGGCTTTTGACGAAGTAATTTTCTTGAAATTTTGTGATTCGGTGGAAATCTTTGCCATTTAAGACCCATTTTGGATCTCCATCTGAGGAAAGATGTGTCATCTGGAGAAGGCAATGTGATCGCAAGTTCTGGTGCAAGATTTGCTGCTCGTTTTAAGCAATACTCGAATCTTCACAAGCAATGGGATGATCCGAAAGGAGTTCCTCTATCTGCTATCTTGTTCTGTTCTCGAAGAAGCGATGGTGTGTTATTGCATTTTGGACGCTAGTAATGTCTGCTAATTTTCATCCTGTTTATGTGTTCCTTTGGTCACTGAGTCGATGTCTTGGTCGCATGGAGTATTTATGGCTGCTTCGCTAAGGTCTGAAAATTGCATGAAAAGTGAACTTCTTTTATTTTTCTTTCGACAACTTCTGACCTATTTACCTTTTATAGCTCTTCAACATGATCCTATGGGAATTCGTTCTGCTATGGCATATAATTTCGCGCACTACATTCAGCACTGGCTGAATATGGAGACAGCTCAAAGACGGGTTTGAAGCGAATTTCGCTTTTGAATAACCTTGAAATTTATCAGTTACAGATGCCTAGGATATTCTTCAGCAATTTGTACCGCCGTGATGTCGAGTCTGATCAGCTTTTGTGGCCTGGATTTGGAGAGAATATTCGCATTTTCGATTGGATCACTCGTCGTTTGAGCGATGTCCAAGATGGGAGTTCTATGCAAATGAATGAATTCGTAGATTCGCCACTTGGGAAGCTGGCAAATAAAGGTGATTTCAACTTGGAGGTGAGTTGACATTCTATTTATTATATCTTTTTACCTTTGCTTCTGATCAGGGGCTTGATCACCTGGATTGGCAGCAGTTGATGTCTGTCACAAATGAGTTTTGGAGCAGCGAGTACAATTCTACTAAGGAGTTCTTCTTCAAAGAAATGGGAAATGAAGTTCCTCAGAAGATGCTGGATGAGTTGGAATCTATGCGACGGCGCCTCAATGTGGAAAACAACAACAACAACAAATCATAATTTTGTATGTGCATTGTGTGCCTGTGCTATGTAATAAATTCATACCGTAAGATCTCCATTTATAGAAAACTATGGTCTACTAATTTTCAACGAGCCCCAAGGGGAGGTGTATTATTTCCCGACCCCCTCCTGGGCGGTCTATTAATAGAGGTGGTCTATTATTAAGGTCGAGAGGTCTATTATTAAATTTACTCATACCGTCTGAAAGCTCTGGTGCCAGTGAAATGTCTACATTTTCCTAATGTTTAGGCAAAAACTTTTCCAATTTGACACGTTTTTTACTACAGTCATGGTTTCTCTTGCTATTTTTTTGGCAACCATCATTTTTTTCTAAAAATCTCTGAACAACCATCTAAAAACCTCGACTCCAGGTAAATAGACCAAGCCGGCGATTTTATTTATTCATGTCTTGAATAATTCATGCGTTCGAGCTTCGGTTTGGTCAAAACTCGGATTTATCTGTTGTATTCATTGACTTTTGACTGTTTACAGTGTGTCATAAGAATTTTGAAGCACTTCGAACGGTCATAACTTATGATTTTCAAAATTTATCTAAACGTAGACTAACTCACAAGAAACCTTCAGGAGTGTCCTTTTTCAGAGAGTTCATTAAGATCTTTTTTTTCAAAGTAACCATCACAATATGTATAGTATGCTCCGAAATGGCCCAGTAAAATTGGAATTCAAAAATATGTACAAATCGAGGGCAATTCAAAAGTAAACTTAAAACCATGATACCCGTATCATGGTTTTCGGCGAACTTTGGGAAACTATGTCTAACTGATTCTTAGTTTAATCTTGAAAAAGGGGCAGCACTCTAATACAGTCATCCTTCGAATTCGAATCACTTTGACTACGCTATTCATCTTGCCACAGCTGTTGGAGCGAAAAGAGAGCATTGTAGAGAAAATCAAAATTTCTGAATATAGAAGAGGTTAGGAACTGTTAAAATTCTAAACACTCAAAATACAAAAAAGTGAAGATATTTCATTGCTAATAAGGGTGTTTCTTTCAAAGCAGATCATATTAAATGCCACTAGAGATTGCCCGCAAAAACAAATTTTCATAAATGCTAGCTTATCCTTTTCTTTATACTAGACTTCCGAAATGCTAGTAGAGATCTCCCGCAAAATCACACTTTTGCGAATGCTAGCTTGGCATTTCGATTTTCCTAGACCAGTGATTTCAAAACTCACCCTCATACTCAACCTCAACTCGTAAACTCAACTCATCCTCAACCTCAACTCGCAGTTGAGGTTGAGGATGAGGATAATTTTTCCATTCCAGGATTATTGTCCCGTCCCGACTTTTGAAAATATGTCCCGTCTTCCGAATTAATTTATCGTAGTAAAGTGTAGCCTTGTTTTTATTATCATTTATGAATTCTTGCCAAATTTTTAGTGAATATTAGTAATGTCAAATGAGAATATAGCCAGTTATACACTCGGGTCATATCTAATATTTTGTACTTCCGGTAAAACTGTGACAAAAAATTTCGCATTTTTTTTATTGAAGACTAATTCTTGTTGTCATATTCCCTGTTTGCGTACCGACCGAAAAAATTATTGTCCGTCCCGTTATTTTAATTAGTCCCGGATTCCCGTCCTGGAGTAAATTTTTTGGTCGTCCCATCTCAATGTCCCGTCCCGGATTTTTTTCTAAATTTTTGTGCCATCCAGGCCATCCTCCATCCCTACTTTAAAAGTGGACTTTAGAATTTTTAAAGTAGTAGTGATAATGGAATTACTATGTTTGTATTCAGCGTTGAATCCCAAAAATAATTATTTCAAAAGTACGCGAAGTTTGATCATGAAACCGTTTGATCTAAAAAATTTTTGATCCAGCGTTTGATCCAAAGACACGTTCACTTAAAAATAATAGCAAATTCGTGATGCTGACATTATAAACCAAAAAAGTATCGTCGGCGAGAAAATCGATTAGCGAAAACAGAATTTCAAAAATCCTTTTATAAAATAAAAGTATAAAAAAAGTTTCGGCCATATAAAAAACCATGCAATTTTTTGACACAAAGGGGCCCGCCCTCACTTATATGCGGGGAACCCGCCGAAAGCAAGCCGAACGCGAGCTAATAGATTGGTATAGCGAGTTTAATAAGATGGTGATGTAATTAATAAGATACATGGCTATAGAACGAGAAAAAGTAAAAATACCGTGTGACCTCTATTGATAGAGCACCCTCTAATAATAGACCTCCCTTCTTCGAAAACGGCTTACTAGCATTTTCATTCGGACTTTTAAAAAAAAATCCAAACTCTGCCTTCGATAGTACTTACCCCCAAAAAATTCATTCCTCAGCTGGGCACGACACTTTTTTAGCCCAGTTTTTAAAGCGTTTCATCGGTTCTGATTCGTCAATCCAGTCCCAAATATTGCAAGGATTTGGATTTTCCCCATCATTTTTATAATATGATTCAGATCGTGTAGGATCGTGTAAAGTCATTCAAATAAAAATTACAAAAACGTCAGTTCCAAAATAATACCTAAAAGTTCGGGGATGGCATGAGATTGGACATTTTTGAACGGTTTTTAAATTTTAGCCTTGACTGAATTTTACCCTTTTCCTTGTATCACAGCTGAAATGAAAGCCTGGAATTTGGCTACATTTTGGTGCATCAAACAGGTGACTTGAAAAAGTCAGATAAAACCGAATGAATCAGTCAAATAAAAAACCAAAAACAATCGATTTTGCACAATTTAGCAGGTTTCAGTCTGTAAATTAGTTTCCGATGCTGTGAAACCGTGCGACGATGATCTTGTTAGATAGCCGAGGGCCTGAGGATGATTTTGACACCAAACTTATAAATAAGCGGAATAAATAAAGGGGATTACATAAGGTTTTTACCCACTGGGGATCGAACCTGCAGGGGTGCGGGTTATCTATGGGGTGCGGGGTATCTGAGGGGTGCGGGTTATACGCGGGAGTTAAGGGTAGCACTATAAGGTGCAGTGTTTTTCCCCTACCGGGATCGGCGCTGACCCTTTCTGAAAAAGGCCCCAGCGCCGAGGGCCTCCCTTAAAAATTTTTGGCTCCGGCGCCAGTGTCGACCTCTTTTGAAAAAAGACCCCAGCGCCGGCGCTCATGGCAGCTCCAGCGCCGGCTTGATAATTTTGTTCTTGCTGTAAATTTCATGGAAAATTCCTATTTTTCATAACAGTATGTTTTATGATAATAATTCTTTGTTATCTATATTGATTAACAGCATACCGTTTTTATTTCCTCTATTAATTCCTCACGGTGAGTGAATATTGAAATACATGGTGTTTCAAGAAATCTGCAGGATTTTAGATGACTATAACTTTTTTCTAGAAGGAATTTCGAATTTCTGTTTTCACCAATCGCTTTCTCTTGACAGGAATTTCGTTAAGTGTATAATGTCAAAAATATTATTTTCGCTTGGTCCCCCTGGGGTTCGGGTTTTAGCCATCTAGGGGCCACCCAGAGACCAGGACCAGAACCACAGGGACCAAGCAAAAATCGTGTTATTGACATTATACACTCAACGAAATTGCCCGTCAAGAGAAAACGATTGGCAAAAAACAGAAATTCAAAATTCGATCTAGAAAACAAGTTATGGCCATTTTAAATCCTGCGGATTTCTTGAAACACCCTGTATTTTCCCTACGCTGAGAAATAATTCCATATGAGGTGGAGAGTGGGGATTTCATGAAAGGAATGAGGTAATCCATATTAGTTTTGTGAAAAAAAGTTATGTAAATTACTTTTTCAACAATAGCATATGATCTCTGGTTATGTTAAAAAAATAAATAAACTAAAAGATCAAAAAATAATAATAAATAAAAGATTTAAAGTAGAGCTGGAAACAGGACGGGATCTTGATCCCGCCCGATCGATTTTCGTGCAAAAATCACATCCCAAAATCCCGCCCGATCATTTTCCGAAATCCTGATCCCGAAATTTGTCGAATCCCGACGGACATTTATCAAATAAAGGTGTATTTGTAATCATAGAGCAATGTTTGAGGGTAATTTCTTGTAAAAAACAAAAATGGAAAAATTCCGAAATTTGAACGGGATCCCGACAGAATCCCGAAATTTTTTAGCGATAATCCCGATCCTGAATTTTTTTCGGCTAAAAATCCCGTCCCGAAATCCCGCCCGAACGCTAGATTCCAGCTCTTATTTAAAGAAATGAAAGAAATTGCAGCACAAAAATTCATATAATTTAGCTTAAAATTAAGAATAATTGTCTTTTTCAATATTAGGCCGTTCGATTTCGAAAACAGCGCCGGAGCCATAGCCGTTCAAAAAACAGCGCCGGGGTCAGCTCTGGGACGAAAATTTTTTGCCTTGGCGCCGACCAACATTTAAAATTGGCCATAGCGCCTGCCTGGCGCTGTTTTTTTTTCCGGGGCAGCGCCGGCGCCGGAACAACACTGCTCAGGTGCTCTACACGAATTTGCAAAAAAAGATCTAAATGGAATTAAAAAAGCTTACTTTTGAATTGCCCTCGATTTGTATATTTTTGAATTGCAACTTGACTGGGGCATTTTTGTGCATACTATACTTATTCTAATAGTTACTTTGAAAAGCCAGTAACGTGTACAAAAAGCCTCTGTCTCCCTGATTCTTAGAGAAATCTTGAAAAAAGATGTGAAGTCTTTCATTCGAAGCGTTTCGAAGTCCGTTCAAAATTCTTGAGACACCCTGTACTAATAGAGAGTTTTCATAAAGCACCTCAGAGGGTGAATAAAAAATTAAGAAGGGAGGTCTATTATTAGAGGGTGCTCTATCAATAGAGGTCACACGGTATTTTTACTTTTTCTCGTTCTATAGCCATGTATCTTATTAATTACATCACCATCTTATTAAACTCGCTATACCAATCTATTAGCTCGCGTTCGGCTTGCTTTCGGCGGGTTCCCCGCATATAAGTGAGGGCGGGCCCCTTTGTGTCAAAAAATTGCATGGTTTTTTATATGGCCGAAACTTTTTTTATACTTTTATTTTATAAAAGGATTTTTGAAATTCTGTTTTCGCTAATCGATTTTCTCGCCGACGATACTTTTTTGGTTTATAATGTCAGCATCACGAATTTGCTATTATTTTTAAGTGAACGTGTCTTTGGATCAAACGCTGGATCAAAAATTTTTTAGATCAAACGGTTTCATGATCAAACTTCGCGTACTTTTGAAATAATTATTTTTGGGATTCAACGCTGAATACAAACATAGTAATTCCATTATCACTACTACTTTAAAAATTCTAAAGTCCACTTTTAAAGTAGGGATGGAGGATGGCCTGGATGGCACAAAAATTTAGAAAAAAATCCGGGACGGGACATTGAGATGGGACGACCAAAAAATTTACTCCAGGACGGGAATCCGGGACTAATTAAAATAACGGGACGGACAATAATTTTTTCGGTCGGTACGCAAACAGGGAATATGACAACAAGAATTAGTCTTCAATAAAAAAAATGCGAAATTTTTTGTCACAGTTTTACCGGAAGTACAAAATATTAGATATGACCCGAGTGTATAACTGGCTATATTCTCATTTGACATTACTAATATTCACTAAAAATTTGGCAAGAATTCATAAATGATAATAAAAACAAGGCTACACTTTACTACGATAAATTAATTCGGAAGACGGGACATATTTTCAAAAGTCGGGACGGGACAATAAATCCTGGAATGGAAAAATTATCCCGGGACGAGACAGACTCAAAAAATTTTCCGGGGCGGGAAAAACCCTAAAAACCCTCCGGGGACGGGACGATCCGTCCCGTCCCCACCGTCCTCCATCCCTATTTTGAAGTTTCTAATGTGGTCACTTTAGTTATAGCTTTGTTTTTCTAGGCAATGTGGACGATGATTTCGATGCTCTCGCCTCCCATTCAGCTGCACTTTTCAGCGAAAAGGAGTCTTCGCGAACGGAGTCGCCAGTAAGCAGTTCTTCACATACTTCATTCTCCTCCTACAATGTATCCGTACCAAGTACAGCACCTGCTGCTGCAACACCTAGTACCACCACAGCACAAAGATTTGATAGAACACCTAAAAAGCCTAGTATTTCTTCTTCTGCACTCAAATCAACAAATGAAGACAACCAGTTGAGGGCTTCAAAACGTAGAAAAAAGAATGTAAAGCAGATTGTAGAGGTAGATTAACAAGGATATATCATAGATTCTAGTCCAAAAATTTAAATTTTTTTTCAGGACCCAGAAATAAAGCGCTACATTGGCCAACTAACCAGAGAATACAGGGAGCGTCTTAAAAATGCTATAGCTAGTGGAATGCCTTTAAGTGATGGTCTTTTGAGTAAGTTATTTAATAAAAAATATTTAATAATTTTATAAAAAGTTTCACTGTAACGTTTTTTTCCAAATTTTTAATTAAAATTTTTCTGGTATACAACTTGATGCTGCGATGTTGCACAGACATGTGCGAAGTTTTAAAAAATTGGGTAATAAGCACTCATGGTTGCCGTAATCGGCCCTCGAGCAATCGGCTGATCAGTAAAAACTGACCAATTCCTGACCAAATTTTGAAATTTTTTTGGAAATTTAGGTTTAATTATACGCTGTTTTTAAAATTTACTTAAAACTGATAGAAAAAAATTCAAAAATTTAAAAATTTTTGTGGTTTTTTGCAAACGATTTTTCACCCATCACAAAATTTTAACAATTGATTATAGGAGGAGAGACACCAGAAATGCGCCTGACACTGCCCGCCGATTTGAGCGCTGACAATTGGAACTGGTTGCTTACTTCTGATGATTCTCATGAAGAGGCTGCAGAAGAAAGTCAATTGAATAGTGAAAACAGCGGCTGGCTGCCAACTACCTCTACTTCCTTGCAGGCAGCTATAGGACAACCAGCTGCCAGCACTCCATCACCCACTAACCAATCTCCTAGTTCAGCACAAGCTTCAGCCAATTTCTTTGCCGTCGTTGGAGGAGAAGAGACCACAGCACCCAATCCACCATCTCCACTACAATTTGATTCACTGTTCAACTCAGGCAATCCTATTTGGAAACCTATATTTGAGGACATTCCCTCTTCTTATTGGCCTTCTGGTTTTGATCAACTAGGCAAAGAAAAGCCCAAAAAGAGTAGAGAAACGAATAAAAGTATTTCAACAGTTTTGTTTGACAGCAATCTAAAATTCATATACAAACTAAAAGTCTTTAATAATTAACCTTCACTAGTTCTACACTCTGTCGCTAGCTTAGGATGTACAGTCAAAACTCCCATTAACATACACCCTTGGGACCGCGACTTGCCGTATGTTAATGAGAGGTGTATAATAATGGGGGAGTATGTTAATGAGAGATCCAGATTTCATAATTTAGCTCAGCGTATGTTAATAGGAGAGTCCGTTTAATTTTAAGGCCACATTTCGAGGCACACCATACAGTCAATTACGGAACACACTTCTCAGTCTATTTCGAAACACACCCTCAGTTAAAGCAGCTTGGGAGACTAAGGCAATTTTTATATATCAAATTTAGAACAGCTTGGGGGACCAAGGCAAATTTTTTTATAAAAATTAAAAACTTTGCCTTGATCCCCCAAGCTTTTTCGAAATTTTCATAAAAAAATGAGATTTGTAAAATTGTTTTTTTGTAGAAACAGGGGTTTAATTCGAAAAAAATCGAATAAAGAATCGACTGTATGTTAATGGGAGAGCCAATTGTTAGAACAGGACCGAGTCTAGCCGTATGTTTATGAGAGGTGTATGTTAATGGGAGTGTATGTTAATGGGGGAGGTAATTTTGCCTCATCTTCGAAGAAACCAACCAAAGCTTAGCCAGCCCTATGTTAAAGGGGCATGTTCGTGCGCGATGAAACACAATTTTTAAAATAGAAAAGGCGCGAACCAGGCGTGCCAGAGATTTGAAAAAGATTTAAAATTTGTATATGAATTTTGAATTTCGTCAAACCCAGCAATTGTGTGTGCAGCGAAAGGCATGAGTACTCAAGTTAACCACCATCAATCAGCCGGGTTGGGTCCCGAGTTGCAATTGAGCAGGACCTCTTCGGAGTGTCTCGTGCTCTGAGTTTTGGATTCGCCGAGCCTTTGGTTCGGTGGTTTTTCGGTTAACTGCTTACGGTTGGTTATCCCTCGATGGCGGTAGGATGAAATGGCAGATTCTGCCATTTCATCCTACCGCCCCCTCGATTTCGGTGTTCTGTCGAGTTTTAGATTTGCCTTTGGTTCGGCGTTCTATCTGTGCGTGGCTGCACACTCTGTATAGCGAACAGGGCGGAACGAGTAATAATCCAATTTTTCATGGTGTCCAGAAAAAAGCGCCGGGAAAAAAGCGCCGCAGAAGAAAGCGCCGGTAAGAAAGCGCCGCGGAAAAAAGCGCCGTGGTAAAAAGCGCCGCGGCGAAAAGCGCCGATTATTATTTATTATTTCTTTGCTAAGAATTGCTTGCTCTATTTATTTTTGCTGTTGGTCCGTTAAATTTTGATATTTTCGTTTTTTAAGAACGCAAATGGATACGCTATCAAACAAGAACAAGCCGATGCCGTCGTGTGGTGGATATCTAATGAGAAAGGCTGACAAAAATGGTGATGGAACACTGCAGTTCTGGAGATGTGCCAAGAAGGGATGCAACGGAAGAGCTCAGTCGGCTTTTGGATCAACAAGCAATTTGGTAAAAAGGAAGCCTCACAATTCTGCTATTTGCTTGCCAAGTCCAACCGCTATTGTGGTTCGTTTTTTCCATTTTTGTTTGAAGTTTAACCACCATTTTCAGATTGAGCAAAGGATGGCTGTGGTAAAGCGAATCTCCAAAGATAATCCTGCGCTCTCCTCCCAATCAATCTTGGTTGCTTCAAAGCTTGATCTCACGGATTTGCAGGCAGAATTATTTCCGGAGGTTAGTTTGTGAGTTTATACCTTTTTTATTCGCATATTTTAGGACGTCAATATCAAAAAGCGCATCACAAATGCCCGTAGACCACTGGGATTCTGAACCTATTCTGAACCTATGGTGCTGGTCTTGAGCAATGAATTCAAAACTACTCTTCGTGGAGGTATTTATTAAAATTCAGAAATTATTTCGAACTGTAGGTGTGTTTAGGTGTGTGCCTGATCTTCGACTCACGAGTGACTCAACCGGGCAAGCCAGTGATCCTGATTTTCTCATCTGAATATAAACTTCATCTTTTTGAGCAGCGCAAAAAGTGGAGCGGTGACGGCACGTTTTTTTCTTGTCCTAAGTACTTCAAACAGCTCTATTCTATCAATGTCTTCGAAGGAGAATCATCGTTGCCAGCCGTCTTCTTCTTGTTGCCAGGTTATTCTTGTTGCCAGGTCTACTGTATTTTAACTTATGTGTGTTTAGGAAACTCGGAGGAGATCTACAAGCGCGCGTTTGATGGAATATTTGCCGGTCATCCAATGCTTGTGCCTGACTCGTTTATGTCGGGTTAGTTTCATTATTTGGGATAAGTGTTCAATTATTTTTTCAGACTTTGAATTGGCACCATCAAACATCTTGAAACAACGTTTCCCGCTGATGGTCGTCAATTTCTGTATCTTTCATTTCGGTCGAAGCCTCTTCAAGAAGTTCAAGAGCAAAGGTCTCATGTCGCTCTATCAAAGTCCAGGGGTCAAGTGCTTGCTGAGAAGTCTAAATGCTTTGCCGTTATTGCCCTCAAAAGAAGTTGGACTTGGGTTTGATGAAGTCTGTGCTGAGCTCCTAATAAAGATGGATCAAGGAATAGTAGAAGCTAGATTTCATGGACCGTTGGATGGTGGACTTTAACTTCTTTATTCGATGCAGGAATAAATGTAAACAATCCCTATGCTAACCTCGTCATGTTATGATTTGTGTTGTTTAAGTTCTTCTCTGTTATGTTAATGTTGTTGTTTGAATAAATAAATGTGTTATGAAAAAGTTGAAATCGGTGGATAATAACTTCACTTTAAAGTTGAGAAGAAACTAAAAGTTGAATAAATATTTGTCGAAATGGTGCTTTACAACTCTGTCAATAATTATTAAGGTGTGCACTTTTTTCCACTACGCTTTGTTTCCGCGGCGCTTTAAGAACGGCGCTTTTTGCCGCGGCGCTTTTTTCCACGGCGCTTTTTGCCGCGGCGCTTTTTTCCACGGTGCTTTTTTCCACGGCGCTTTTGGAACGGCGCTTTTTCCCCAACTCCTTTTTCATACCAACTCTTCTCGAATTTTCTCGCTCTTTTGTAGATCTGTAAGGTGAACAAGATTTTCGATTTCGGTTACCTGAACCGAAATCGAGGGAACAACAGGAACCACTAACCAACAGGAAGCAGTGACGTTACATAAACCAACAACCGAACCAAAGGCTCAGCGAATCCAAAACTCAGAGCACGAGACACTCCGAAGAGGTCCAGCTCAATTGCAACTCGGGACCCAACCCGGCTGATTGATGGTGGTTAACTTGAGTACTCATGCCTTTCGCTGCACACACAATTGCTGGGTTTGACGAAATTTAAAATTCATATAAAAAATTTAAATCTTTTTCAAATCTCTGGCACGCCTGGTTCGCGCCTTTTCTTTTTGAAAATTGTGTTTCATCGCGCACGAACATGCCCCTTTAATGGGAGAGCGTATGTTAATTGGGGAGTATGTTAATGGGAGGTTCGACTGTATCGTAAAATTTCAAGAAAGAAGCACGGTATCTAAAAAAAGATTTTCTGTAATTTTGGAGAAGACAATGTTAATTTCTTGACCTACTTTTTTAGCTTACCGTATTTCGTCTAATTGCCGCCCCTAACTTCAAGTGGTCTGAAAATCCTCTTTTTATTTACTGTTCGAGCTGTCTAAAAAGTGCCTGCAAGGGATTTCAAAAATCTAACAGGCACTTTTACTAGTGATGGAAGCGGGACGGGACGGTCCCGAAAGTCCCGTCCCGCCGAAGAATTTTTTGCCAAAGTCCCGTCCCGGTGGTCCCGAACTTTCAGAGTAAAAGTTCCGGTCCCGGTCCCGAAAATCGAAAAAATTTCGGGACTTTTTTATTTATTTCATTGTCAAGAAATTTACACATTTTAGCTTTTTCGCCAATTTATCATTATTCTTTTTATCAATCTTTCGCTTTCGTGCAATTTTTTCTCTTGTCTTTCGTCTTTCTTCGTCTCTAGTCTTTCAAAAAGAGTAGGTTCAATTAACTCAACTTTTCTAAAGAAAAACGAAGGTTCATTTCCTGTGCTAGCGAAAATAGCTCGTCCCTACTTATCAGCTCCAAGCGTACCAAGTGAAGCTATTCTCGGTGGCGCGGGATGTATACGACTACAGGCCTTCGAATCTTTCTCCAGAGCATGCGGAACAATTAATTTTTTTGAACAATAATCTGCGCATCGTTAATTTCAACTACTAGCTCTTTTTTGATGTAATATTGTGAAAAAAAGTTTTTTTGAAACAATGCTTTTATTAGAAGTCCCGAACGAAACTTTTTCTGGTCCCGGCAGAATTTTCAAAAAGTCCCGGTCCCGGTCTCGAAATTTTTTCTTAAAAGTCCCGTCCCGGTAGTCCCGAAATTTCAATATTTCCATCACTACTTTTTACACAGCTCAAACAGTAAATAAAAACACGAGTTTTGAACCACTTGAAGTTTGAAAAAATTTCTAATTGCCGCCCCGGGCGGCAATTAGAAGAAATACAGTATCTCGTTCCTCGATTAATTTTAGACAACATCAATTTTGGTCGTCATGCTTTTTCATTTAAAGGGGCATACCAGAGCGTTACAGTGCAAATTAAGGCAGGGACAAGCAGTTTTTCGAAAATCGTCCCTGTTTTCACTCATTTGATGTCAAATATGATATTTATGACTCATCCTACTTTTGAAAAGTAGTCGGAAAACTTTCGTGTGATCAGGCATAACGCTTAGAGAAAACAGAAACTCAATGGCTCAGAATCTGTCTCGAACACAGGTTCAGTGTAATTAATACTTTTTGGGAGCGGTTTAGGGTGGTTCTGAATGGTTCAGAAACGGTTCAAAAATTGGCACACCCACAACTGAGCACAAAGTATCTCAGAAAAAGTTCAACTGAGTAAAAAGTCATTCAACAATAAATACAATAAACGGCACCCCTAGGGACCGGGTCCGGGGTGCCGTTAAATCGAGGGTGGACTGTATTGCGTTTGAATATAATGGGAAGTTTTTAAGCAAGTCGACTGCGCTAAATGAATCCGGTCACAATTTGGTGAATTCCGGTGATATCAACGAAATTATGGTAAAATCCCAACTGGCAGCCGTTCCAACTGGCAGCCCCCGACTGGCAGCTTTTTTTCGAATTTTATAGCCCTGACACGGAAAAATGTTTCAAATTAAAAAGCCGTCGTGTGTCTGTTCTAGTATTGGCACTTCTTTAGTCCCCCCGATGCCCGGATATTTCAAAAAATGACCCAAAATCATCTCCCGAACTCATTTTTCTGCACATTTTGGATTGTATGAAAAACATTTTTTTAAATTTGGTTATATGAGGGGGAGAACTAAAGAAATATTACTAAACACTTGAGGATTTTGAACAGTTTTTTACTTTCTGGGGCCTACCGCATAAATAAACTCTGGTATGCATATGTTTTTATGCATCCAAAGTCATTTTCGAGTGATTTGTGTCTCAGGCATGTGTGTGTGCGCATCTCAACCCCAAGCCACCAAGCCCCCTGCGCCCACGAAGGGGCGCAGGGGCTCGGTTGGTTAGAGATGCGCGCACAGACTTACCTGAGACATAATTCCGAGCAAGACTCTTGATCAAAAATGCATTTAGAGAGTCTTTTTGCCCAGCTCCAGCAAGAAAAATGTGATAAATCACTAAAAAATTACCCTAAAAAAAGGATGAATCTGAAAAGTGCCAATTGTGGCTGAAAAGTGCCACCTTTTGGCTGAAAAGGGCCACCCTTCAGCTAAAAGAAATAAAGTTAGAGTTTTTCTGTCAGTTGGGGGCTGCCAGTCGGGGGCTGCCAGTTGGGAAGGCTGCCAGTTGGGGCTGCCAGTTGGGAGGGCTGCCAGTTGGGGGCTGCCAGTTGGGAGGGCTGCCAGTTGGGGGCTGCCAGTTGGGAGTGCTGCCAGTTGGGGGCTGCCAGTTGGGAGGGCTGCCAGTTGGGGGCTGCCAGTTGGAACGGCTGCCAGTTGGGTGTCGTTCGAAATTATACATCGCAACTACGCCGCTGCTAACCCTATTTGAGTGCGCGTCAAAAAAAATTTGCTCCATTTTCACACGGTCGAGCGAAATCTAGATTTTGCTCGAGAAAAAACTAGAAATTTCTCGAGCAATTTCTTGAAAATTTCCTCATTGATCAACCCTAGGGCAGCCCCTCAATTTCGCTACCTCAATAAGAGAGCGAAAACGCCCCTTATTGAAAATGTTCAACTTCATTTTTAAAATCTTTCGCCGAATGAAATATTGGTCAGTTCTCGAAAAAAAAAGCATTTACGGCCAATAAAGTTTGGGAGTATCTACGGTGAGTGAAGTGTTAGTAGTTTGAATAAGTGTGTTGCTTCAGTTCTGCAAAGCAGCGGCAATAAATTGAGTGCTCGGTAGTAGCGGAGAAAGAGACGATCGGTGCATCGCCAAAAGAAGAAGTAATTAATTGAATTATTGAATGAATAAAGTTTGGGTGGTATTTAATTTGGCCATAGAATACTGAATTTTGGCCATAGATTTGTGTTGGCCATAGATTACTGAATTTTGGCCATAGAATACTGAAAAATGGCCATAGATTTCTGAAAATTGGCCATGGATTTCTGAATTTTAGCCATACTCCCTCGAAATCATGTTTCAACCACTTTTTAAGATGCTTTTGGACCTGAAACATCCTGAAAAGATGTTTTAAGGGTGTCGATGACAATTTTCCGAGATTTTTTTGACCGAAATTTGACTTTTTACCCTGAGAGACTACAGAAATTTTTTCTCGGAAAAGTGTCATCCACACCCTTGAAACCATAGTTGTGCATCTCCGAAAAACCACCACCGCCGCCGCCACCGCCGGCGTCGTCGCCAACAACACCGCCGCCGCTTTGCCACCACCGCCGCCGCCACCGCCGGCGGCACTTTTTATTTCGCCGCCGCCGCCGGCGCTGCCATCGCCGCCACCGCCGCCGCCAGCTAACGCTTCACTGCCAAAAAAAAAATTCTGTTTAATTTATGTTTGTCATAGAATAAAATTTTTCAAGAGAACAGTAAAATTCTAAATTATGTCATTTTATCATATTTTCGTAAGATGACCATTCAAAACAAGCATTGTTTTGGCACTTTGTAATTGGTGTTGCCGCCACCGCCGCCACCGCCACATCGCCGCCACCGCCGCCGCCGCCGCAGCCTATTTACTCCGCCGCACCGCCACCGCCGCCGCCGAGCTCATTTTCAGCCGCCGGCGGCACCTTATATTTTGCCGCCGCCGCCTGGCGCCGCCGGCGGCGGCGGCGGCGATCCAACTATGCTTGAAACATCTTTTCAGGATGTTTCAGGTCCAAGAGCATCTTAAAAAGTGGTTGAAACATGATTTCGAGCGAGTATGGCTAAAATTCAGAAATTCATGGCTAATTTTCAGAAATCTATGGCCAAAAAAAGCTATGGCCAAAATTAATATTCTATGGCCAATTTTAAATATAACCCATAAAGTTTAGCGATATTTACGGTGAATAAAGTGCAGGTAGTGTAAATAAATAGATTAAGCTAACCAAAACTCGACCCTACTTGGATATCACCCCCCCCCCCCAAATCAACTTTTTTTAAAAGTGTTTCCAAACACCTTATATCGACCTAAAATGGCCTCAGAAGTTCAAAAAACATTATTTTTAACTTCTGGTCAATAAAAAATCGAGTTTTGGACACTTTTAAATTTCGACTTTTTACCATGTTTTGGTCACTGGAGCTGGGCAAAAATAGTCTCTAAATGCATTTTTGTTCAAGAGTCTTGCTCGGAATTTTGTCTAAGGTAAGTGAGTGCGCGCATCTCTAACCTTGGTTGCTTGGGGTTGAGATGCGCACACCCACATACCTTAGACGCAAATCACTCGAAAGGGACTCTGGATGCATGAAAAGTGTATGCATACCAGAGTTTATTTATGCGGTAGGCCCCAGTCAACAAAACTATGTTCAACATCTTCCTTTTTGTTAGAAATTGGCACCTTTTTGGTCCATTTCCACCCAAATACAGACCTAAATCCCTTTAAAAAGGTCAAAATGAGTGATTTTGGGTGGTCCCAAAACTCAGTTTTTTATTGACCAGAACTCAAAAATAATGCCTTTTTTGAACTCCTGAGGCCATTTTAGGTCGATATAGGGTGTTTGGAAACACTATGAAAAAAGTTGATTTGGGGGGGGGGGGGGTATATCCAAGTAGCGCCCAAACTCTTTATACCCACTCGCAAAAACCACACATGATCTGCGTCAAAACGGTTTCTCGTAATTTCTAAAGCGGGGAATTTCTAAAGCTGCCCCCCCCCCAGAGGGGGGGGGCCAGAGTCAAAAACATTAAACAAATCGATTTTTTTTTTGTTTTGGAACGAATTTTTTTGTTTCCACCTCCTGGTTGTTGTTATGATTTTAGATTTTGTTCTGGTTGTTCTTTTCACCTCCTGGTTTTGATTAATGGTTTGGAATAAATCTTCGATTTCCTAATTTTTTTGTTGTTTTTGTTAAAAAAAAAACCCGGCGTCTTTGGCGCGACATGGTTGTGTAAGCGAGGCAGATAGCAGAGAAATAAGAAACAGGCCTGGGGCGACCCGATAGCTCAAATGGTTAGAGCGCCGACTTGCAAGAAGGATATCGTGGGATCGCACTTTTTCCCAGGCCCGTACAAAAGCCGTACGCGGCCACTGGCGTACGCTTACTGTTGAAATATTAAACACCCCCCCCCCCCTTCTATTATAACACCCCCTCTAATGGGGACACCTAGTACACTTCCCCCCCCCTCATCTTTTTTACCTCTTCAGATACACCCCTTTTTTTAACCTTTTTTAACGACCGCCGCACTCAAGATCTTATAGCTATACGTGGATGAAAACATCTGAGATCCAGCCGTCTTCTATCTTATCCGACGTACTCGAGAAATTCCTGGCCCGAGATCGCTTGAAGAAGATAGAACCAATGAACCTCTTCGATTATTTGGGTCTACCCGTTTGCGTCCAAAGTACTTGCGCCAAAACTCGTTATAGCCAAAACCTTTACATTTTTATTAATTAGGCTGCTATATTTAGTTTTTCTAAGTAATTTCATGGATATTCTCATTCACAAGCTAACTTTCAAATTGATGCGCTTTGGGGATACACTTTGGGCATAAGGTTGTTAATGACCATATTTGTAAAATTTACTAAAATCCCCTAAATTTTGGAATCCTGGAATTTGCGAGAACTTTTGGGTTTTTAGTGAATTTTGCAAATATGGTCATTTACAACCTTATGCTCAAAATGTAGCCCTATTCTCTGGCATCAATTTGAGTATTAACTTGTAAATAAGAATATCCATGAAATCGCTTAGAAAAACCATATGTAGCAAGCTAATTAATTAAAAATGTAACGGTTTTGGCTAGAACGGTTTTTGGCGCAAACAATTTGGCGCAAACGGGGTAGAGCCGAATATCTTACTGTCAACCACTGATCGTTGGTTTGAATATTGAATGTTATTGTTGGACAATCAAGCTATTTTGTTAAAACTTTATACAGTCAACTCTGGATACAGTGTACCCTCGATATAGTGTAGATCTCGATATAGTGTATATTTTTCAACCTCATTCAGTCAGCTCTAAGCCAAACTGGCTTACAGTGTACCCTCGATATAGTGTAACCCTCGATATAGTGTAGATTTTCCTGGTCCCCCAGCCTACACTGTATCGAGAGTTGACTGTATAACATAATTTGTCAAGTGTTTCAGAATAAAGAACTCTACTTGACATAAGACTCTATATAACATAACCTCTATATAACATAACATTTTCGCCGGTCCCTTAAGTTATGTTATGTAGAGAGTGGACTGTATATCACGATTTCCGAGAACTTTTTTTCCCTTAAGGGGTCATGCCCGTGCGTTAGGGCGCGAACCAGCACTTTTTTTTCGAATCGTCTTGAAAAATTTAACCAACCTCATTGAAAAATTCAACCTTTGAATGTTTACTGTCTTGAGTGCATTTTCAATTTTGACACTGAATTTTAAATTCTTTAAATTTTTTTAAATTTTCATAAAAATTTGTGACCTAAAAATGACATGTCATTTCGAATCGCATTTTATATGCGATCTTTGAATAACAAATTAGAAATTAAATATGCATTAGAAAGCACACTTCCTCCTCTACAAAATAAGATCATAAAATCCTGTGAGTGTTGGTGAAATCACAGAGCTATAAATCTTT
The DNA here is from genome assembly GCA_004194705.1 of Ditylenchus dipsaci. Classification (NCBI taxonomy): domain Eukaryota; kingdom Metazoa; phylum Nematoda; class Chromadorea; order Rhabditida; family Anguinidae; genus Ditylenchus; species Ditylenchus dipsaci. Next base: position 151,448 of record SADC01000214.1, read on the forward strand.
ATATAAAACGCTTTTTTGAAATTTCAGTCAGTTTCTAAAAGATAAATTTTTCCGCGGATAGACTGTCATTCCTGCCAAAACCACTGCGATAGAAATACTCAGCACGAAAAACTGGTCTAGAAGAAAGAGGAGTTACGATCGACCTTTTGCGTGTTAAAGTGGAATAACGTGCAATTCTGAGCGATAAAGTCCATCTGACTGGAATTCTGATCCGCTCAATCGATTTTTCTCGCGAAAATTTAACCACTTCTTATTAAACCCTCACCCCTAGGTTTAGACTCAAATTATGGCCAAATTTGAATTGAAAACCGACCGCCATCAACCTTAGTTTTTACTAATTTACCTGTCAACACCCACTTTTTTGGCTAGGGCTACTGGACACAGATCGTGAAAATGGCCGATTACTAAGTCAAAACTTTTATTTTTAAAATCTTTGAGCACATTATCGTCAATACTGAGCATCTGAACAAAGGACTCCACCCGCATGCCTTCAAATCACTTCTAAGTAATTATAAGTAATAAGTAACAATTACCTTTAAATTCTTGACCAGTCCACCATAGATCGTATGGAGTGCTTTATTAAACATCATTGATTGAAATACCTGCATGTAAAAACAGATCTTTTTTAAAGAAATATCCGAGCGTGTCAGTAGTCGGGACAACATTTGACCCTAGTAGCAAATACATTCTCTACCCATATAATTTTGATCAAGAACCTATTAAAAAGTACTTAGATATTTTTCCAGACTACGAAAAAAGTGCGAAAAACATCTTTGAGTCCATTCTAACATACGCTGGACTACCCTTGGCCTAAGCCTAAAAACAAAGGCCAAAAGTGATTTAAAAAAGATTATGGGGAGGTAGTCGATACTAGCGCCCAACATCTTATTGCTATATTCCAGTTTAATTTTCCAAGCACACCCAGCATGAGACCGAAAAAAGCACGAGAAAAAAATAATAGCAGGTAAGCGTAACGGTATTTTTGAAAAAGAATAAAAAACCCTCATCCGAAAAACAATATCTTTAGCGAGCATGCATGTGCAAACAGACATGTGCACGGCCGGCCCGGGGCCAGGCCGGGCGGGCCTAGGTTTTTACGGCCCGGGCCGGGCCGGGCTCATAGATTTCCGCGGTGGTCGGGCCGGGCCTAAAGCGGTCGGGCCGGCCCGCCTCGGCCGCCCAATAAATAGTTTCAAAATCCCGCCTCTTCAAAATCCCTCTTTTCAAAATCCCGATATTTTCAATATCCCGCAATTTTCAATCGTTTCCAACTTTTTTTCTTACTCATCTCCAATCCTTCTTCGGAAGCTAGAGCAGACGATGAACACTACGCAAGACCCCATCACAACGACAAGGAGGATTCTGGAGAGTTTTCGGGAGCCTTCAAGCCCAAGGACAACGATGACTTCTTTCAAATGGTGGAGTAACCAAGATGGAATATCGGAAAAGGCTGAAGTTACAAATTTTTGGCATGCAAGCATGCAGGATGCTTCTGGCTCACACTCACGGCGGTCATATTTCGTAAGTTCGCATTTTTCATATTGAATAATTAATGTTAAATATATTTAGTAGGCATCGATCTAGCAGCAAGCAGCCTGAGGCGACGAACCTAAAAAACTTACTCTCTTTCTATGCTCCCAACGGCCCACTTCGGCAGAAATCCAGCAAATGAATGAAATTTATATGACTTTTATTGTCTGTCCCACATAGATAAAGAGCCGGGCTTTGCGGGCCAGCCCGGGCTGGGCTTCACTTTTGAAATTTCCCGCGGGCCGGGCCGGGCTCAAGAAAACATACGGCGGGCCGGGCCGGCCCTAAAATTTCCGGCCCGTGCACATGTCTGTGTGCAAAACCATACTTATGTAAAATTGGGTCGTGTTCAGGGCTACAATTTGGGGGTGGGCTTAGGGGTAATCATCACCCACCTCCCCTCCCCTCCCCTTAGTGATATAATCCTAGTCACTTAAAGGGTTGTCTGAAAAAATAAATCAGCCTTATTTTGACCGATTGTCGATTATGCATTTTCGACTATACATTTAAAAATGGTAAACTTCGACTCGCTACAATTGTGACTCGCTACACTTTTTGCGACTCGCTACACTTTAACTTTTTTGGGCGGCGGTAAATTCATCCTCGGTAAATTCATCCTCGGTAAATTCATCCTCGGTAAATTCATCCTCTGGTAAATTCATCCTCCGGTAAATCATCCTCCGGTAAATTCATCCTCTAATTTTGTCTTGACAGGAATAATTTTCATTATCATACTTTTTGAATTTTTTTTCGGGGAGCAGGACTCTGGATCATCTCCACACTACAGTAGCCCACTTTTTGTGCTTAGGCGCAGAATGGGCCAGTGTACATTAGAACGAACTCAAACATGTATTCTACACATGTCCTCCAAATCTTTAAAGTTACAAGTTCCAGTCCTGGTGGTAACATACATCATTTTTTCTTGATCAACATTCATAAAATAGTTTTTTATAAGAATAGTAAGCCTGAGGGTAGGTAGTAGAACCCTCTGGCAATTCCCCAGATGGGTATCCACATCAAAACTCCAAATTTGGATTTGGATTAAAGTAAGTAAAAATCATTGTAATATCCAGAATCGTATCCTGAACACGGTTTAATAATACTAAAACAGCGATTTGACTTGCAGGAGCCCCAGTTATGGCATACACGAAAAATTTGCCACCCCCCTTGGGAGTAGTCGGTCTTTTAGGGCATTTTTGACCAAATTTAAACCCTTTTTAGGCAAAATCTAGGTAAAAAATGATAGATTTTGAACAGGTTTTTACTTTCTGGGGCCTACCGCATATATAAACTCTGGTATGCATATGTTTTTATGCATCCAGAGTCACTTTCGAGTGATTTGTGTCTCAGGTATGTGTGTGTGCGCATCTCAACCCCAAGCAACCAAGCCCCTGCGCCCCCGAAGGGGCGCAGGGGCTTGGTGGTTAGAGATGCGCGCACAGACTTACCTTAGACATAATTCCGAGCTAGACTCTTGATCGAAATGCATTTAGAGTCTTTTTGCCCAGCTCCAGCAAGAAAAATGTGATAAATCACCAAAAAAGAGCCCTAAAATACCCTAAAAGTTTTTACTACTTACTCTCGTGGCCAGTGGCGTACGCAGGAATTTCTGACGGGGGGGGGGCACCAGGCCATTTTCACGCCATTTTACCTACACCGTTTTTCAAATTTTCGAGGCCATTTTACCTACACCGTTTTCGGAAAAATCTGACGGGGGGGGCACGTGCATCCCCCTGCGTACGCCCCTACTATTGGCTTATCTACTCAGGCACCTGCTCACCTACCCATACCTAGGTACGTCACGACCTACCCACTCCGGTACTATTGTAGGTCGACCTGGACTATTTAGGGAGGATATGAACTATAAAGGGTATATCTGAACCTTAAAGGTTGCATCTTTACCATTGAGAGAAGATCATGATCATTGAAGGTAAATCTGAGCCACTTGGGGTGGACTGGTGCTACTGCAGGTAGATGAGGACCGTTGAAATAACAAACAAATATTTTTACCCAATATTCCTGTCAAGACAAAATTAGAGGATGAATTTACCGGAGGATGAATTTACCGGAGGATGAATTTCAGAGGATGAATTTACCGAGGATGAATTTACCGAGGATGAATTTACCGAGGATGAATTTACGAGGATGAATTTACCTAGAGCCAACTTTTTTGTCCATTTCACCCAAAAAAATGTACTACATGCTCCCCTATCCCTTGCAATGTGGAGTGTGCTGGTCTTGGCCGCGAAGCGGCCAACAATTGGTCTGGTACAACAATCTGTCGCAGTAGCGAGTCACAATTTGTAGCGAGTCGCAGGTCGTTCTTAAAAATATGAGTTCTACTTTTGAAAAGTGTTATACAGTCAAAACCTCGATATAACGAACCCTGGAGACCGGCGATAATGTTCATTTTATCGAGGCTTTCGTTGCATCGAGGGTAAACTATTAGTCATTTAACGTAATCACTGGCCAAATAGGCGTCAAAAATGTTCGTTATATCGAGGGTTTCGTTATATCGAGGTTTGACTGTAATACAGAACAAGAGCTGTGAAATGAGCTAATGTTTGCAAAAAAAACAACAACTAGATCATGAAAATATGGAGAGCGAAAATAAGCGCTGTAAATAGTATGAGAAGAGATTAGTCCTGAATTTTAAAAAGTCTTTTATGAATCTCTCAAATCATGCGAGGAATCTCAAAAGTGACTGCAGTGATTACCTACAGTTTCGTAAGTCGGGCATATGAAAAATTTCGGCAGAATTATTTTTGACTTCCTACTACGAATTACTTTTTTCTACGAATCACTTTTTTTACAACGTGAATTTCAGAATGGCTTTCAATGGTGAAGACAAGTACGTGTTCTCAAAATCGAATGTGCTTGGCGCATGTGACAACCAATTCAAGGTTCGCTTCGAATTCCTAATCTGCATGTGTGCTTAGTTTTTACAATTTAGATTGCTGAGGAGCTTACAGTGCATATACGATTCCTGATTCAAGAAGCAAATTCAACAGAACGTATCCAAAAGGGTTTCTCGTAAGTTAATTCTGTCTTTTTTTTCTTAAAAATCGCATCGTTTTGGTTAAGGTGCATGGGCCAGCGGGTACAGGTAAGTCAACGTTCGTCAAGGAATTAGCGAGGAAGTGTAGCGTGTCCATTATCTCAGTTTGTGCTGCTGACGTGAGTCTATTTAATAAAAAAAACCCGGAATGGAAAATCATTGTTTCAGCTGATGTTCGTCAAGCGAAGTGAGATGGGAAGACAAATGCGAGGCCTATTTTCTCAAGCTGTCAAGTGTGCTCCGTGTATTTTGCTAATAGATGACATAGATGTGGTTGCGTCGAAGAAAGCGATGGAGCAAAGCGAAGTTCGTCAAGGCATTGTCGCCAGAATAAACTTTTCTCTCGATGGTGAGCCATTTACTTTAACATTACACAAAGAGATTATCGAATTTAAGAGCTCGACAGTCCCAGGGTCTTGGTAGCTGGAACAGCAAGCGGGCAAGTGAAATAGACTCTTCTATCCTGAGGACAGGTCGTCTTGATCAGCTTATTCAAATGAATGTTCCCGATGAGGGCGGCAGGCTACAGATTATCGAAATTATTATAAGGTTAGTAGACCATTTTCATTGCTGCTGTTTGACTATTGACTACCTTTTTAAGGAACCATAAAATCAACTCAGAAGTATCTCTAAGTTTGCTAGCAAAAATCACTCCCGGTATGTGGGGAGCGATTTGCGTGCGCTTATCCAGAAGGCCGAAGTGATAGCCCAAATTAGGTTAGATGCAACTGTAACATTATGATGTAATCTTATTAAACTTATGCCTTCAGAAATTCTCGGGAGCTTGGCAAATGTGCTAGTGCAATTGAATTCTGCGACTTTGATAAGGCAGTCGCGAGAATGGCAAAATCTCAATTCATCCAAGTCATTGACAAGTCAGGATTAGATACAGCACTTCAGGAATTGGAATCTAAGATTATCAGATGAACTCATGGGTAACAATTCTACTGTTGTCATGCGGTTATCATATTTTAGATCAAGTAGAATGGAACAGATGGCAAAGAATTTCAAAAAGTGTGCTAAATCAATTATTGTTGTGTTTTATGCGTTTGTGTTTAACCGTGCCGTTTTAAGATTGATAAATATTTCAACGGAGATGTTAGCGCTGTATATCTTACATGTTGAGTCAAGCTGAATTTCATGTACAGCCAAACTCCACCATTTGTAGACGGTTTTTGATTCTGGCAACGTATTGGAATATTTTATATGCGGGCCAAGCGCCGGCTAACTATTCTCGACCTTGCCCGCAGTTTTATCTTCGATCCGGAACCCATCCAGAGCTCAATTTTTAAACTCAGCCAGGGACCTTCGGTGTAAATTTTGAATTTATAATTGGATGAAATGGAGTAAGCCAGCTTTTTGTACGCGTGTGAATTTTATAATTTTTCCAATCTATAATTTCTAATCTATCTGGTCCCGCGCAATCTCAGATTTTGTTGTGCTAGGAACTAGCAAGATTTGACACTACACACAAATTTTATGTGGCCAACCTTTAACCCCTCTGTTTTCAGACTGTCAGCAAAATGAATTGGTATTCTTAGCTCCGTAACTTGTGAAGGTATCGAGAAGTCTCCTGTAAAAACCATGCTCATCTCCATCTGAGTCCACAAAATACTTCATGTCCCAGTTTAGTCAAAGGTGTCAGACAATCTGCATCAATGAATCTTATACAAACGTCACAAGTTAAAATTCCACAGATGTCTGGGTACTTATCCCGTTTTTTTGGACAGATTTGAGTCTGACAGGTCTTGCCGATTATTCCAACAGGTTTAATTATTCTTCGCTCTATATACAGCAATTTATGCGAATAGGATGCTCAAAAATTCCACCGATTTTAGACGTTTATAACTTTTTGTCGTAGAGTGAATTCGATATTTTGTAATCAAAGCTTGCAGTGATAAAGCTACGTTCACATATTGTTTCGACCTGAGTGTGAGATTTGGGGTGTTTTTAGCGCGGGAAGAGCTGTACTTTTTTTCTTGACTAAAACTTTTTATCTGTTGTGCCATTTTGTAGCTAAGATTCAGACTTCAAAATGAGCTCTTGATCAGCAACATTGATAAAAAAAATTGGGTGAAAAATGTTTTTAACTTTAAAAGATAAGAAAAACATGTTTTATTCCATTCTACATACGCTGGCCTACCTTTGCCTAAGCCAAAGATGTACACCAGATGGACTAAGTCAAATGGGTAATAAGCCAAATGCACTGGCAACCATATATACATGTATAAACCAGTTCCTATATGCGGAAGGTCCTCAATAGTCCTCAATAATATATTCAAAAATTATTACTTTTCTTATATCTGACCAAAATTGAGTCTAAAACCCTTAAAATTCTTCAAAAGACCATCTGCCTTCATGAGTTTTAGTCCATTTTTTAAAGGACCATGGTTTGCGCGCAGTGGCATTTGCAAAATTTGAATTGGCGGGGACTAGGGTTGTCGAGTCGAGTACTCGAAATCGAGTAATTTCGAGTATTATTCGAAATTTTTCGAGTTTCGAGTATCGAGTCGAGTACTCGAAAATTTCGAGTTTCGAATATTGAGTCGAGTTGAGTACTCGAAAATTTCGAGTTTCGAGCCATCGAGTCAAGTACTCGAAATTTTGAGTTTGAAGTATAGAATTAAATAATTAAAGATGTGCTCGAGGACCAATTTTTTCTTTTTTATGGCTTTATTATGGGGTATAGACGTTTCGCAAAAATTTCAGAATTGAAATTTTTGCGAACGTTTCGCAAATTTTTCAGATTTTGAAATTTTTGCGAAACGTTTCGCAAAAAATTTCAGTTTGGTATGTTTTTTTGTTCTCGCGGGTTCAATTCCGCAATAGTGTTTTCATTTTTTGTTGTTTATTGTTCTCCTAGTACCTTGTAGTATATTATACGTGTAAACGGAGTACGGCAGTTCGCGACCCTTTTTCAATAAGTTATTAAGTTATTTCAATAAGTTATTAAATTCAATAAGTTTCTTATAGCAACTTCACTGTTTAGTTAAACCAAAGCATACAATTTATTTCAACATAACGGACAAACAAAGCATAACAAATTCAACACAAGCACAAACAAAGGATCATCCTGAGCTACCCCCGGGATCCCCTGACCTATCCCCTGAGACGGTAGTACATGTAGAAGTATGTGAGCCCTTGGACGGTCATGTCAACTCCGGGACATCCTTTTTTAAGCAGCGTATAGCCGTTAGGCTTAGGCTTAGGACACCCGGTCCTGGTCTAACCAGTATTTTTTTATCCCCTCAGGTATCTCTCCATCCCCATGTACCTTAGATTCTGGGTGTGTCCCCTGACCTATCCCCTAAGATCTTCTGAGCTATACCCTGAGATTAGAAATATAAAACTGAAATTTTTGCGAAACGTTTCGCAAAAATTCAATTCTGAAATTTTTGCGAAACGTCTATGCACCTTTATTATGCCTTACCAACTTCACATGATTAAATTTTTAACTAAATTTCGACAAAAATTCTACTGGAAATCGAATAATTTCGAGTATTATTCGAAATTTTTCGAGTTTCGAGTATCGAGTCGAGTACTCGAAAATTTCGAGTTTCGAATATCGAGTCGAGTACTCGAAAATTTCGAGTATTGATAAGATTTCGAGTCGAGTACTCGAAAATTTCGAGTACTCGACAACCCTACGGGGGACACTTCTCTTTCGTCTAATTCTGTACTCTTCCGAGTCATTCAAAACAACTCGAAAGAGTACACTGATAAACGAAGAAGTGTTCCCACGCAATTCAATTTTGCACATGCCACTGCGCGCAAGAGCATGTCCTTTAAAGTTCCAAAATTTTTATCGGAAGTGTTTACAAATGTTTATCGTATCATGTTAAGGAGGAAAAAGTGCTTAGAACGTGTTTTTGGGCGACTTTAAAAAAATTTAGTGGGGGTTTAAACGGGATAAGTACCCATGTCTGATTCTAACCTGTAATTAAACAGAACCTAACCTAACCGTTAAATCGAGGTTGACTGTAATTGGATTCGAACCCGTGAATTTCGACTATCTAAATGAAAAAATTTTTTAGTCCTACCTGCATTATATAGTGTTGTACAGCCAGTTAGAGATGGCCTGTATCGGTGGTATATTATATCGAGGGTCAATTGTATTAGATATTTTATTGATCACTTTGTTCGGTGCGGAAAGTATTGTTACTAGAAACGCTTTAATACTACAACTAGCTCAGCACCCAGTCTCCTACCATATCCACTCATTCTCTGCTTGGGAACTCACCCTCTTGCCATACCCGCTCTCTTGGCTCAGGGTACCTACTCTCTTTCCAAACCCCACCACTGTCCTAGCTCAAGTACCTACCCTCCTGCCTTATCACACACTCTCCTGCTCACGTACCTACTCTCTTGGCTCAGGTACCCACTCTTCTGCCAAACGTCACCCACTCTCTTCATCCCTTTTATAACCTTGCACTTTTTGCAACTCTAAAATCGAACGTTTGGCAACGACAATTTTCATGTGTCGATTGTGTCGAAGTGCATGTCTGTG